>CM044016.1:46965580-47565580 GCA_024085815.1 Flaveria linearis
AATAAGAAACATATCTGTATAGGTTTTGAAGGCACTTAAGGACATAAGCAAGGAATTTTAAGAGAAATTCTATAGAGATAGGGTTGAAATTTTTACGTACCGTTCACCACCTCATTGTTCGTTTGAGCTTGGTTCGCGTTGATGTTAAAGGCACGTCCACGAGCTTGTGGAACATTGCCCACAAGACGAGGGCATTGGGGGCGGTAGTGACCCATTTCTCCACAATTATAGCAAACCCGATTTGGTTCCGTCACTGCGTTTCCCATTGCTCGGCGGCAGGTTGCCACAAGATGCGCGTACTTGCTGCATAGTGTGCAGATGCGACACGGAAGATTTCCCGGATGATGGTACCTACACGTGTTGCACATAGGTAGAGGGCCTGCATAAGCCCTTGCCACGGGCACTTGTGCGGCCGGCGCAGTCCCGGGAACACACTGTCTTTGGGATGGCTTAGATGCGGCCACGGCGTAGTTCCGTGCCGGTACAAACTTCCTCTTCTTGTTATCAGACTTACCTCCTTGACCTCCTCGGGGGTCGTCTTCTCAGTTTTTTTGGCACCCTTTGCAGACATAGTGCCCGCTCGGATGTGGTTCTCCGTCAACTGTGCAGTGATGGTGATGGCTTCTTCCAGAGTTGCGGGTCGGCTACCACAACGGCATCCTGAATCTGAGGCGGCACACCCTTAATAAATTTTTCCACATTACGGGAAACAGTATCCACCATGTGTGGCAGCAGTATACTCAGCTCGTGATGACGGGTAGAATACGCCAGGTGGTTCCCGCCATCCTGCTTCAGGTTCCAGAATTCCTCCTCTAGTTTCTGGATTTCACTTCTCGGGCAAAACTTGGCGATGGCTATGTTTTTGAATTCCTCCCAAGTTAAGGCCAAGATTGCGTCGGGGCCTCGGTTTCTCTTTTCGCTGTTCCACCACGTTAAGGCCTTTTGCTGCAGCATACTGGTGGCATACCTCACTTTGAGTGCTTCGGGGCACTCACAGTTGACGAAGGTGTTCTCCATCCCCTCAAACCATTCTAATAGACCGGTGGCACCTTCCTTGCCACTATAACTGGGAGGCTTGCAGGAACTAAAATGCTTGAAGGTGCAAGACTGGTTGTTACGGCCTTGGTTTGCCCTATTTTTCCCTTGGCCGTTGCTATTGTTTGTGACGTTTGCGATCATAGTGCTGCTGAGTTCAGCCACCATAGTCGGGATGACCGCAGCCATTTGCCGGGCAATCATGGCGGCAAGCTTACGGCCGGATCTTCCTCGGTTTCCGTGGTAACGAGACATGCTGGAAAAATACAAATTGGGTTAGGGTCGGTTAAAAGGATAATAAGGATGGGCAGTTAAGGTAAGAATCATGAATTATACAAAATGATTCCATTTGGTGACGCATCACCATTTGAAAACGTTGACACGTTAAGATGAATTGACCCATTCACCTCAGAAACTTGTGTATGTTGGTCATAGTTTATCACTCATTCCGGAAATCCCCAGGTAAGCATGACTGGTCCCGTAGGATTTATGCGAAATGCTTACCTTAGCTCGAGGGCCTTTTGTCAGGAAAACCAGAATACAGGTGTCTATGTACCACACTAGTTCTTTGGTTCATGAAATCAAAAATCTTGATGGGATAATTACAAGATTAGACATAAAGTCCAAGGAATTTCTATCAATAAGTCCTACTCAGTGACGAGGATGGATTTAAGAAGTAGCAATTGTCGGGGAGAATCAATGTTTAAGATAAGTCTAGGGGAGACGGGTAACAATACGTAATCATGCAGAAAGGCATCTATGCTAAGGCATCACATTGCATATAATAAGGCATAGCGTTAGGCAGCATGCAAACAATAAGTATGTATTCATAAGAATACTATTCTATAAGGATCATGCATAAACTATAGTCTAGGTCACCATTTCTAATAACCTAAATCCCTATAGTTATGGGCTCTGATACCAATCTGTCACACCCCAACCTTGACGGCGGAAACGTCGAAGTGTGAGGGTTAAGATTGTTCACAACCACATAACGCTATATTATAATGTAAAATGCCATTAATCAATTGTTTCAAACACCACATACATCAAAGTCTCAAAATAACTCAAACGAAAACAGGAAATCCAATTGTTCTTATTAAGCCTAGGTCCATGTTCTAGGTTTAAGCATTTCTTCAATCATCGCTAAGCTTGCACATTACCTGAAACATGTTGAAAATAAAGTCAACTAACGAGTTGGTGAGTTCTCATGGTTTTATATACAATAAGTATACAAAAATGTGGCAATTCTAGTCAATGGTCACAAGATAGTAAGTATATAGAACATGCATAGTTACAATCAAACCCCGACTGGATAATATGAATAAGCATGATTAGCTAAGTGTATTTGGTTACCTAGTGCACAAGCATACGGCTCCTAGGAGCCGACAATCCCTCGGCTTTAGCACCAAATAGGCTTGTCAGGCCCAAAGATCTAAGACTTCGCCAGGCTAGCAATAGTTAATGATTGCACACGTACGTCACATCTCATATAATACTTAACATATTCAAACAACCACGACTATGTAAAGAATTGCACGTGTGTAATAAGTATCAAAGCGTGTATGTGTAAGTTTGTATAAGCAACATGTTTCACCCCGAAAGGTGTGAAATAAACGTAAAGCGGGGCATAAGAACTCACTTGTTTGAATAATAGAAGACTCGTAGATGAAATAAGAGTAATCACGAATAAGATTTCCAACACAACGTCACAAGGCACCTAAATAAAATAAGGTAACGCGTTATAATAGGTTTGATGATTAATTATTAGGTTTTAAGGTTCTTAGTTGTAGATCAATTAGGAGTTAATATTTATTCGTATTACATGCTAATAATGCGATCGGATTAATGGAACGAATGGATTTTTATATGCGAAATAATTAATTGATGGCGCGTATGAGGAAGAAATAAATAAAGAAAAACCTAATCTAATTGTACGTTAAACCAATTTATAAAGATTGTATAATAATTACAATAAGTGAATTTAACTATTAAAAATGAACTATATATAATATATATATATATATATAAGTATAAGTAACTAAACAATTTAATTGTTTGAATATATATATATATATACAAGTATTATATTTACACATTTCTTTTGTACTTTTTAGAACTACAATAATGCATTTATAATACAAAAGTATTTTATAAGAATTTAGTTTAGTCACAAAAAAGTTAAACAAAAGTTTAAATAAATTTTGCATTTTATAAAATAATTTTAGAAATTTTTAGAATTTAAAAAGGTTAAATAAATAAAAAGAAATGAAGAAAAGAAAGAAAATTAGAAAGGAAAAAGATAAAGGGGGCTGCCGGGGTCGAACCCGGGACCTCCCCTAGGATATGGGGCGCGGAGACCAGTGAACCAGGGCCAAGGCCTTGGTTTTCATTGGTTCGGTTATCATTTTAACCTTGGTCCCCCTGTTTACCCCCAAATCTAGATGAACCCTAGTTTCAACAGATCCTCAATTGACCCTCGATTCGGTGTTAGACACCCAAATCATCATAGGGCTTTTGATCCTTGGACCCAAACGAGTAGTTAACAGGTTCTAATTACCTGTTTCGATTAAGCTTTGATTGATTTCAAGATCAACTCAGCTTCGGGTGTTCGCGAGTTAGGGCTTTACGATTGGGAGGGTTTCTTGCGAAATTGAGAGTTCAGAGGGTTCAGGAACTTTAAATGAATCCGAAACCCTCAATTTATAGCTTCGATTACACGGTTTCGGGCTTAACACACTCGATTGAAACCGCGTTCTAAGTTTATCCAAATTAAGAGATTTCGAGCTGTTAATTTGCAATTCTATTGATTGATTGATTGCTTAAGCCGCGTATTAAGTTTAGGGATAATTTATTTGATTGAAATTGCGAATTTGGACAGGATTTGATTCCGGCTGTTTGTTTCGGTTTATCCTCGGCTCGATTAGGAAGGTCAACGCACGGGAAAGTCAAATTAAATTATGGCTCGGGTTCGAATCGCAAGGCCGAGGGGGTTGTGCGGTTTAATTGGGTTGAATTGCTTTTAAAATGAGGGTTTGGAGCCTCGCCAGAGTTCGGCCGGAGCTCCGGCCGAAGCCACCGGAAAAACGTGGAGAAGAGGGGGGGGGATGGGGGTTTAGTTTGGTTAAATTACAATTTGGTCCCTGAGGTTTATGTATTTGCTGATTTGATTTCATAATTTAATTTTTTTTTCTTTTATTTATTTAACCTTTTTAAATTCTGAAAATATCTAAAATTATTTTATAAAATGCAGAATTTATTTAAACTTTTGTTTAACTATTTTGTGACTAAACTAAATTTTTATAAAATACTTTTGTATTTATAAATGCATTGTTGTAGTTCTAAAAAGTACAAAAGAAATGTGTATATATAAACTTGTATATATATATATTCAAACAATTAAATTGTTTAGTTACTTATACCTATATATATATATTTATATATAGTTCATTTTTAATAGTTAAATTCACTTATTGTAATTATTATACAATCTTTATAAATCGGTTTAACGTACAATTAGATTAGGTTTTTCTTTATTTATTTCTTTCTCATACGCGCCATCAATTAATTATTTCGCATACAAAAATCCATTCGTTCTATTAATCCGATCGCATTATTAGCATGTAATACGAATAAATATTAACTCCTAATTGATGTACAACTAAGAACCTTAAAACCTAATAATTAATCATCAAACCTATTATAACGCGTTACCTTATTTTATTTAGGTGCCTTGTGACGTTGTGTTGAAAATCTTATTCGTGATTACTCTTATTTCATCTACGAGTCTTCTATTATTCAAACAAGTGAGTTCTTATGCCCCGCTTTACGTTTATTTCACACCTTTCGGGGTGAAACATGTTGCTTATACAAACTTACACATACACGCTTTGATACTTATTACACACGTGCAATTCTTTACATAGTTGTGGTTGTTTGAATATGTTAAGTATTATATGAGATGTGACGTACGTGTGCAATCATTAACTATTGCTAGCCTGACGAAGTCTTAGATCTTTGGGCCTGACAAGCCTATTTGGTGCTAAAGCCGAGGGATTGTTGGCTCCTAGGAGCCGTATGCTTGTGCACTAGGGAACCAAATACACTTAGCTAATCATGCTTATTCATATTATTAAGTCAGGGTTTGATTGTAACTATGCATGTTCTATATACTTACTATCTTGTGACCATTGACTAGAATTGCCATATTTTGTATACTTATTGTATAAAACCATGAGAACTCACCAACTCGTTAGTTGACTTTATTTTCAACATGTTTCAGGTAATGTGCAAGCTTAGCGATGATTGAAGAAATGCTTAAACCTAGAACATGGACCTAGGCTTAATAAGAACAATTGGATTTCCTGTTTTCATTTGATTATTTTGAGACTTTGATGTATGTGGTGTTTGAAACAATTGATTAATGGCATTTTACATTATAATATAGCGTTATGTGGTTGTGAACAATCTTAACCCTCACACTTCGACGTTTCCGCCGTCAAGGTTGGGGTGTTACAAACTTGGCTCTTTAGGAAGAAGCCATGCTGTTTCAGAGGTCTGCAGCGGATTGTCAGAGACCATACTTATGTCTACTGGTCATAGCAATGTCTTCCGAAGGTTAAATTGCTTCGGAAGAATAACTCCTTCCGAAGCCACTTAGGTGTTGTTTGTTTTTCCTGCAGAAAAACGTCTGCAGTCTGCGGACCACATCTGCAAACATCTGCAACAGAAGAGGTGGACCAAATGTCTGCCGTCTGCCAGAAAAAGACTGTTTGTTTTTTTAACATCTGCAGAATACTGAAATATTTTGTAATTAAACTAAACCTATTTTTTAAACTAACATCCACAAACAAACTTATATTATTTACTGTTAAGGCCCCCTTTTAACATAAAAGTTTCATTCTTTTTTTTATATTCCCTTTTACTGTTAAGGCCCCCTTTTTTTATATTCTCAGTACCTCTCCAACCTCTCTCCTCTCTTCTACCACCATTCCTACAAAGATGGATTCTACATCTCCCATTCCGACATCATCCTCCGCCAAATCATCTTTGATTTCTCCGGCAACTTCCCGTCATCTGCGCCTCACTTGGCCTACCACCATGTCGGACCCCGCAAGGAGATCTTGTTTGATCCTAAACAGATGCGAGCCGCCATTGTTACGTGTGGAGGTCTTTGTCCTGGTTTGAACACCATCATTAGAGAACTAGTGGGAGCTGTATGGGGTCCGGGAGATATTCGGGATCAAGGCAGGTTACCGTGGGTTTTATACGGGTGACCCGATAAAACTGCGTAGCGGAGGGGGAGGCGGCGCGACGGAGGGGAGGCGACCAAGAGGAAACTGCGCAGCGGAGAGGGAGGTGGCGTGGCGGAGGAAGAGGCGGCGCAACGGAGGAAGTGGCGGCACGGCGGAGAAGGTGGTGGCGCGACGGAGGGGCTGCCGGAAGGGGCTGCCGGAGGGGGCTGCAGGAGGAGAGGGTGGCTGGTGGTTTGGGACTTTGGGTTGTTCTTTGAGTTAAAAGATAAATGTGTTTCAAGGATTAAAGGAGAAGAGGTTAGAAGAGGTGGAGAAGTGGTAAGTCCATGTCTTCTCCATGCAGACCTCAGGAAGACGTTTTTTAATAAACGTCTTCCAAAAAACAAACACTCTGCGCACTCAAAACCTCTTCCCGCGTCTGCGTGCGCGCAGATGAAGAGGTGGGGAAGAGGTTTTGGTAAAAAACAAACACCACCTTATACTTCGGAAGACTGCTTCTTCTGAGGCTTGGAGTCTTCTTTGTCTTCGGAAGTAGAGTTTGTCTTCAGACTTTGTCTTCAGCTCTTGTCTTCAGACTTTGTCTTCAGCTCTTGTCTTCAGACTTTGTCTTCAGCTCTTGTCTTCAGACTTTGTCTTTAGCTCTTGTCTTCAGACTTTGTCTTCAGCTCTTGTCTTCAGACTTTGTCTTTAGCTCTTGTCTTCAGACTTTGTCTTGGAAAGATGTCTTCAGCTGATGTCTTCAGACTTTGTCTTCAGCTCTTGTCTTCAGACTTTGTCTTTAGAAGATGTCTTCAGCTGATGTCTTCAGCTGTTATCTTCAGTTGTTATCTTTAGACTTTGTCTTTGGAAGGACTCTTCATACTTCGGAAGTTCTCATACTTAGCTTCAGAATCCTTTAAATGTAGCACCAAAATTGACTATGTGAAGTAGTTTTGGTTGCACCAGCCTTATAGTGACCCAACTCCCCCTAGGCTGTTGCTACCAAAACTTCACATCTCTCTTATTCTCAAAACTTTCAGCACCAAGGAAAGTAGATATCTATCTGTTTCCTTGTTCTTCCTTGATGTGGTGCTAAGAAGTTTGTACAAATCCTTGGTAGACAGAACATCCAGTCTGTTACCTTGGATTATATGTACCATTTCCTGTGGCCCTCTGAAAAGAGTTAGTTGATGGGAACTATAGTCATATTCCCATCTAACTATAGGTTCCAATTCCGGACCCTCCACCATCTGTAGAAAGGCTGCGCCCTTGGTGGTAGGTCTTTCCTTTTCTTCCTGTCTTCTCAACTTCAACTCTTCATTGATTCTTGCCTTTGCAGTTAGCTCAGCCAAGTGAATACTGCTGAGATGATTCCTGATGACAGCAGGAGTCTCAGAGTTGGAGGGGTTGGAGAATGGCTTCTCCGCAAGCTCATCAATGTCAAATCTATTGAGATGCAATAGAGAAGTGGCATTGAGCCGGTTGATTTCACCATTCTCTCTTTCCATAACAAAGTTGTGAGAAGTTTCATCGAACCTCCACTGGATTATACCTTTCCTAGGCATAGGAGACTGACTAGGAATCCTGTCCTCCTTTCTTGTATCCAGTAGAGTCGCCAGTTTTCTTCTAAGTCTCTTCTCTTCAGCATTCAGATAATCAGAGTTGAGACCGAGAAGTCTTGTAGCCTGGCCCAAAGTTCCTCTAGGCAAATCAAGAAATTGATCTAGTGTGAGGGAACTTGAAGAGTCATCAACATAGTTGATGTTGATGAGATCTTCCTCACAGGAGATGTTGCTCAGAGTTGTGCAGTTGTTGAGCTTTGTCTTGATTTCCTTAAACTCTTTAAGAGAGAGATGTTGAGAAGGCTGAGAGGATGGTCTGGGTATCAGTTGGCTAGGTTTGGGTTTAGTAGTTCTGGGTTGTGTTTTGGGTTTAAGGATGGGAAGTTTAGGTGGTTGTGGTGATGAAGTAGGTATGGGTAGAGTTGTAGGTTCAGGGGTGAAGGTTTCATCTAAGGGCTCGGTTTTGATAGGAAATGGGATTGGTTCTTCTGGTGTAGGTTGTGGTTGAGTGGTTGGTTGTGGTTGAGTGGTTGGGGTGAAGATCATTCCCTGTCCCCTTCTATACATCTCCTTCCTCTTTCCGATACGGATGTCAGCCTTTATTTCAATGACTATCCGTTGGAGTGTCCTTTCGAACATGGGTCCCACCTGCCTACCAGAGAAGCCGTGAGCCCGGAGATAGTCTTTCATCCAGGCTTTGTCTCCGGACCTCTTGGCTGCAGTGACCCTCTCTACTTTTTCCCTCTGCTTCTTCTCCTTCATCTTCTCCCTTGCAGCCGTCTTTCTTTCTTTCTCCATTTGATCCTGCTCTTTATTGTGGAGCAAAAGGATCATATCATCATCATGTGGAGAAAGTTCTGGAAGATTGAAGCCTCTAGAGAGTAGGAATTTAATCCTAGCTTCTCTCAGCTGCAAGGCAGCTTTCCTTTGTTCCTCCTCTTCCCTCTCTAAGGCCAACCTGGCTTCTTCTTGTTGTTTTAGCCTGATTGTCCTCTCCAAAGTCACCAACTCCTCTAGTGGTAGCAGGAGTACTTCCTTATTGGCAGCTCCTAAGTTGATGAGCTGATCAATGAGTGCTGCCCTTCTTTTGTTGTTGATTTCCTCCTGATTGGTTGCAGCTGCCTTTGAACTGGCAGCTAGCAGCTTCTCAGCAGAGAATCTACCTTTCTTCTGTAACTTCTCAATCCTTTCCTCTTCCTGAAGCTCTTCCGCAGTCAATTTTCTCTTGCCTTTGTCTTTTGCAGAACTTGACTGTGGTGGTTCTTGGATAGAGGGTTCAAATTGTGAGAGAGGGTCAGCTGGTGTTTGGGATGGAGGTAGATCAAAATGTCCTCCCTGCTCAACTCAGATGCTATTTCAGCAATGACATCTGTGATGATCAGCTCCTCGGACATTTTGAACAATCCTTCCGCAGCTTCCATCTCAGCTTCGGAAGACTTATCTTGTTCTTCTTCAGCTTCAACTTTAGCTTTGGAAGTTTCAGCCTGAGCTTCGGAAGAAGATGCTGATGCAAGTTCTGTCCCAACTGTTTCAGTTGCTGGGCCATCAGTCCCCATTTCCCCTTCGAAGTTAATCTTAGGTTCCATGTGGACCTTAAGTTGACCAACTTCTTCCAGAGTGGTAGAAGGTGCAGTCAGCCTTTGAAGCTCTTCAGCTCCAAAGTAGATCAGTGTGGTGTCCGGGCTGGGCTGATCTAAAAAGGATCTCAATACATACTTTGTGAAAAGTCTGTAGAGATCATGAAGCATTTGTGAGTCAATCTTGAGAATTGATTGAGATGACTCAGGCAAGGTAATGATTTGGGAAGTAGAGGACTGGATCGGTGGTTCCTCAGGTGTTTGTCTCTGATCTTTCTTCCCCTTTTTGGTAGCATCATCTTGAGAGCTGGATGAGCTAGAGGAAGAAGTCAATGAGACTTGGATAGGTACATGCCTAACAGACCTCTCCGTCTGTTTCTTAGCTAGTTTAGCCTTGAGATTGTCAATCTCAAGTTGCTGAGTGGCTATCCTGTTCTCTAAGATCTTAACCTGAGATTCAAGGTCTGAGACCTTAGAGATCAAGTACTGAATAGTGAGTTGCATACATCCCTCATCTTCATATGAAGAATCACGGGGAGATGAGATAACATACCTAGTATGTTCAGTCTCACCACCAGATGTGGCTTCTTGGCACCCTGGATACCTTTGCTCAAAGTCATCTCTTTCAGAGATATCAACAGGCAAAGTTACTGTAGACTCAGTCTGATTGATGTTACCACTGTCCTGAGAGCTCAATGAGAGACTGAGTAGTGGCAGCTGAGCCTACATGAGTCCCCTCCACATCAGTGGGACTCACCTCAGCTGTTGGCTTCTAATGGGGACTAGAGATAAGGGATCTCTCTTGGCTCTGTTGATCTTTAAGAGGGTGTTGAAGATCAACTTCATGGCCATGGAGAGATGTTACTCTTCATCAGTTTGGAGTAATAGGTCAGTGAAGGATAGAGAGGTTAAACCTACTGACCCGGGACCTAGATCAATGTCTACAGGCATTGAACCTCTTGTGGGGCTGTCCCTTGTTGGCTGCACAGGGGAGTGTAAATACTCATCCTGTGGGCTAAAGGCTTGGGTGTCGGGCTCTTGGGTTTGAGACTGAGGAGGCTTAAAACCCAAATTGAGGTCAATGGTGAAGGATGGTGTGACCTCGGACTGAGTGGGAGCCCATGTTTCCACTCTAGTCCTTTTGGATTGAACTGGATGAGCTTGTTCAATCAGAGTAGATTGAACAAGGGTTTGTTTGGGGCGTCTCTGATATGTGATTTTGATGGGTGGAGAAGGTATTGGGACATTTGTGGTGAGGGTTGCTGGTGTGGGTTCATCACCTGTGGGGTCAACAGGGATGTCACCAGGAGCTATGCGCTCAATCATATCTGGAGGTAAAGGAGTATACCTGCCAGTGAAGTTGATGGACACCTTCTTCAAAGTCTTGAAGATGGCAGGCCGCACTTGAGGAACAGTTAGAGCAGCTGCACAGACAAGCTTGCTCTGTTCTAACTCGCAGTTGATGATGTGTTGAATGTATCGGGGATACATGAAAAATGTTTCCCTTCTTAGATTCCGAAGTAGATTAGTAAACACAAACCTTGAGTAATTGAAGCGCAGGCCTCTAACCAACCCGTGAACTAGGCATCCTAGTTCGTATGGGATTTGATCCCATCCCCCAGACTTGTTGGATAGGCAGTGAAGAAAGATGTGCAGGAGAAACTTCCAATGATATACGAAGTTAAATTTGTAGACAGTTGACCTGCTCACGTCTCCACCATATTCCATGAGGATGTATGTGCCATTCAAGTCTTCTTTGGGAAACTCAGTAGGAGCTTCATCATCATGAAGATCTAGATGCTCCCTGATGAGTTGTTCACTTATGATCAACTCCTGTCCACAAATGCGGGTTCTTAGGACGCGAACCTCATTTAGGATTTCTGCTTGACCGTTTCTCCAAAATTCAGTCATATGGTTGGAGTAAACGGTGGGGTTAACAGTAAGCGCCGTGTAGTAGGTTGATTCAGAAAGAAAGGTGATGATTTCAGTGAAGTCAGCATCTCTTGACGAATCAAGAATGCGACCTGGTTGTGCTGAGGGTTTAGCGCCATTGTAAGAGAAAGTAAGTTTGAACTTGGGTGAATTTCAGGATTGGCAGTGAAGGAAATGTTTAGGGCAGTAAATCGGTAAAAGAAGATGAAATTGAACAGTCTGGATTATTTAAATGGGAAGAATTGCGGTAATGGTGGTAGGGCGGCGGTTTGCGGTTATGAAATGACAGTGGCGGTAAGGGATAAATTTAAATAATCAGACATTATCAACAAAATCTTTACTTTTTACAGAGTGGGGCCCAAAAAGATATCCGTTACACAGCAAGAACCCCTTTTTCGAGTATAAAACGTTTCCGAAGGTAATTTGTCTTCCGAAGGCAATCCTTTCTTCCGAAGCAAAACATTGCTTCCGAAGGTAAGAGCTGCTTTCCGAATGAAAAGTTTTATAAGCTTCGGAAGTAGATCTGATGTGAAATCAATCGCTTCTTCCGAGACTAAAAACTCTTCCGAGAAGAAAATTTTCATGGAGGAATTTGACTTTGGAAGATATTTAGAAATATCTTTCGAGAGTTAATTCCTCTTCGGAAGAAATTTATACTTGGAATATTTCAAAGAGATCTTTTGTAACATGGCTTAAATTGTATTGACACAAGACATTACATATTAAAAAGCTTTCAAAAGAGGTAGTTAATCAATGTTTATCATCCCAATAGCTGATATGAGATACTTAAATCTTTGTTCATCAAAAGCTTTTGTGAACAAATCAGCATATTGTTCATTTAAGTCAACTTTGATTAACTTTATTAGATTTTTCTCATGAATATCTCTAATGAAATGATACCTGATATCAATATGCTTTGTCTTGGAGTGCTTCACTGGATTTTCTGTGATGGAGATAGCACTGTTGTTGTCAATATGGATAGGAGTACTCATGAAGTTGAATCCATAGTCTAACATCTGGTTCTGAATCCATAGCAACTGAGCACAGCAGCTAGCAGCAGTGATGTATTCAACTTCAGCAGTTGATGTAGATACACAGGATTGTTTCTTGCATTGCCATGAAATGATCCTTCCACCAAGAAATTGACATCCTCCTGATGTGGATTTCTTGTCAATATTGTAGCCACCATAGTCACTGTCAGAGTATCCATAGAGATTGAAATCACTATTTCTTGGATACCAGAGACCTAGTTTAGGTGCTCCTTTGAGGTATCTGAGGATTCTCTTTGCAGCAGCTAGGTGACACCTTTGGAGCAGCCTGGTATCTTGCACAAATGCAAGTGGCAAACATGATATCAGGTTTTGACACTTGATGAAAGGACCATTAACAATGGAGTCCCACATCCTTAAGTCTTGACACTTGATGAAGCCTTCCATTCTTGTGCACCATGTGTCAAAATCTTCAAGGGTGATCAGTGGGGACTTGGTCATGGTACCGGTTTCCATATCAGCTTTAGTGAGAGCGGCCATTTGAGTGAGTGGTTTGTAGGGAGGAGTGAAAAACAAGTTGATTTGGATGGTAAGATCTCACAATCAAGAGCCTAGAAGCTCTGATACCAATTGCAGGATCAGTTTCGGTCACTCAACAAGTGGTTTTTCTCTCAAACTCACCTTGAACAACACTCAGAAAGAGTCTAACAAGAGTTGATCACAATATAACAAGTAACAAATGATAATGAACACAGGAAGTAAATTTTCAAGGTACTTTTATATATTGCTTCTCAACTCAAAGGATTACAAGACTCTTACAAGCTCAAGCTCTCTTGATCTCTCTCTACCTAATGAGTTATAATGAGAATACATATATAATACTACCTACAGCCGGATATACTTTGATACCAGCTGAAAACCTCCAACCAAACGTCTATACTACAAGACTATAGGTTAAGATATCTCAGACATTTATCCTGAGATTTGGTAGTCAGGACATGTCCCTGACTTACCTTTTATCACCAACTAAAGTTGGTAATATGTACTATCATAAAAAGGTAAACAGTAGAATAAAGTATGGTCAACAACATGGCTCTTTAGGAAGAAGCCATGCTGTATCAGAGGTCTGCAGCGGATTGTCAGAGACCATACTTATGTCTACTGGTCATAGCAATGTCTTCCGAAGGTTAAATTGCTTCGGAAGAATAACTTCTTCCGAAGCCACTTATACTTCGGAAGACTGCTTCTTCCGAGGCTTGGAGTCTTCTTTGTCTTCGGAAGTAGAGTTTGTCTTCAGACTTTGTCTTCAGCTCTTGTCTTCAGACTTTGTCTTCAGCTCTTGTCTTCAGACTTTGTCTTCAACTCTTGTCTTCAGACTTTGTCTTCAGCTCTTATCTTCAGACTTTGTCTTCGGAAGATGTCTTCAGCTGATGTCTTCAGACTTTGTCTTCAGCTCTTGTCTTTAGACTTTGTCTTCAGCTCTTGTCTTTAGACTTTGTCTTCAGCTATTGTCTTCAGACTTTGTCTTCAGCTATTGTCTTCAGACTTTGTCTTCAGCTCTTGTCTTCAGACTTTGTCTTCAGAAGATGTCTTCAGCTGATGTCTTCAGCTGATGTCTTCAGCTGATGTCCTCAGCTGATGTCTTCAACTGTTATCTTTAGCTGTTATCTTCAGACTTTGTCTTCAGAAGAACTCTTCAGACTTTGGAAGTTCTCATACTTAGCTTCAGAATCCTTTGAATGTAGCACCAAAATTGACTATGTGAAGTAGTTTTGGTTGCACCAGCCTTATAGTGACCCAACATGTAGGAAATCAAAGTTGAAAGTAAAAAAAATATTGGGGATAAATTATAAAAGATATAAAAGTATTGGATTAAAATTAAAAAAAATGAAAGATTAAAAAAAGAGGTGGGTATAAGTGTATAACCCACTATACACATGGTACAATCCATAATGCATAACTAAATTGATAATTAGTATTATATAAATAACTTGGTGTGCTTAAGCCTGATTTTTATTTGATTGTTAAATGATAAATTTCCTTTATTCTAAAATAAATATAAATATAAATAAATGTAATTTGTTTATATTGTGATATTGTATCACTCCCAAAGTCTCCGCTCTACCCGCTCCCTCCATCCCTCCCTCCCTTTGTCCTCGTCTTCAACCTAACTACAGTCGTAACCCACACCATAGCTACCCGCCTCACCATTGCTGATGTATACCTCATGATAGTGGTGTCGAGCAAAGCCGTGCCAAGGGAGGTGAAATGATGGGTATTGGGGTATTATAAAATATGAATATATTAATTTATATTGATGTTTTATTTTTTATTTTAGGGTATTTTGATCATTTTAAAAAATAAAGAGAAAATTAAAGCCATATCCATAACAAATATTTTTTGTGTTGTGTTTTGACAAACCTTTAAATAAATCTTACAATTTCTTAAACTTAATGACCAAAGTAAAATCATATATCAACATAGAAACCTTTCATGAAATTAACTCTATTTAACTGGAAATTAAGTTGCTAAGACACTTGGATTGTATATTAACGTGGTTAAGTATATAAAAGAATGTATGAATACACGTTAGCTGGGAGCTAATATTTACCTACTATGCACAAATAACACCTTATTTGTATACAATTTTATTTTTAATAAAATTTATATTAAGATGTAAAAGAAAAAAATTAACATAGTTTTTCTGAAGTTAACAAATGAAATTTATTAAATGAAAATCAGTAAAAAATTAATAAGTTAAAAACATATATTATATATACTACATGGAGAAGTTGAAAGTTTAAAATTTTAAGGGTAAAACTTAAAACTTGTATAAAAATTTAGGAGTTGAGTTGGATTATAGTTAAAGCTCAAACATACAATATTTTAGGATACTGTAAATGTCTACACTTTTATTTCTGACTCAAAATTAAGACTTTCTACTCTAAGCCTAATACACTTCTAAAATTCTCATACATACACTTTACTAGATACAGACCCACACCCCTTGGTGCTTGAAAAACAGTATTTGATAGAGGTGGTTGTAACCGTATGCGTAAATGTCTAGCGCAACAAAGTTGATCAGAACCGCACACAAATGCTCAAAAGCTCCCTGGTCTTCATTCGAAAAACTAGCATTGCAATGTTTGATGATATTTCAAAATATGTATCATCTGCATGGTTGCGTCAATGATGTTAGGGTTCTGTTCCTTCAGCGTCCTTAGTAAGTTACACTGCTCCATGTAATGGTCTGCTAGCTACATCAGCATATTGTTTGCGTTTCTCTTGATTCGTTAGCGACATATTCATTGTCATTCTCACACCCCTCTTACAAGCTTAATCCATCAACTCATCATGTGATGAGAGCACCCAGAAACAACATCATGATAAGACTTCTATAAGGATGATTCAAATAACAAGAACTAATGTTATATTTTGATTAATTTCGTATCACCCACCAACTCTTTATAGGACTATCACTGCTGGGAGTGAAAGGAGAGTCATCGTTGTTATCACCTCCATCATTGCCGTTATCACCGGCATCACCATCGTAGTAGTTAGAACCGTAATCACAATAATTGTTAGAACGTCACCCCATAATATTTAGAACACTCACCTCCTTGAAAATAATTGTTTGCCTAAATCGACAGCGTTAATTACTTCTCTTAAGCGATTAAACAGGGAAATTAAGTTATGAACACATATAATTGAATGATAAAATGAAATAACATACAATGGTCTATATAGTAAGTTCTTACACATCACATAGTATAATTGACATGCATATCAAAGAATATTATGCCGTTTCAAATAATTCAAAAAACACAAAATAACACGCATATCGAGAAATAATGCGTCATTTTAAATAACTAAAAAATAAAAAAAATCATCTGAAAACATTCATTGGTCATGTTAAGAGTTACAATTTATAAGGTAGACATGAGACGACTCGTAAGACACTAAACGACCCATATTAAAATAGAACCATATATAGGTACAATTGTAACTTCCAAGAATACTAACTTGACAAGTTGCTGAGTTTCTTAGTTCAACGGCTTACGGCCCGTGACAGTCCTTACAAGACCGCATTCCACGTAGGGGTGTTCAAAAATATCCGAATCTGAGAATCCGATCCGAATATCCGAAAATCCGAATCCGAGATCCGAAAATTCGGATTCAGATTCGGATAGTGATTTTCAAAAGTTTCGGATATTCGGATATCCGATTATCCGAAAACTAATTTTTTTTAATTTTAGATAGATTTTTACTTTAGTTTGAGATTTTTTAGTGTATATTATGAATTTTATGATATGAGTTGGTTTTTATATTATTTTTATAATATTATATGTCTAATTATTATAAAAAAAAAAAAATAAAAAATAAAAAATATAAAAAATGAATTTCGGATATCCGAATCACTATCCGAATCCGAAATTTCAGATATCCGAATTTCAGATATCCGAAATTTCGAATACGAATACGAATAGCGATTTTCACTATCCGAAATTTTCGAATATCTGAAATTTCGGTCTGACCTTGAACACCCATAATTTCACGTATTCAAATATACCATTAGATTATGCCCTTTATTATTCTATGTTTAGAGTGAGGGCAATTTTGGGAAACGAACAAACCTAGAAGCCTCCTCCTACTGTCCACTGGTACAGGGGGTGGCATCATCATATTCAACCAAAGAATATTATCTTCTTCATCCTATTTTATCAATCATCACCATAATTCAATCTCATCATCACCACTTACACACACCCACAAGCTCAATTTCTAACATGATTCACTAGTGTTATCAGAGGATGGAAGCTGATGTTTCCATCCCACTTTAAGCCCTAGTTTCCTGAGACAATTGGATCTTCATTTCATAGGGTCGTTAAGTTTTGTGGGTTTTGTGGATTCGTATACGATGTTGAGTTATTGGATCTTCTGCTGCTTTATATGTTCGTTGGCTTCTGGGGTGATTGCTAATGTTGTTTTAATGGGGAATAATGTCACTTTATCGTTTGATGACATCGAAGCTAACTTTGGTGAGTGATTTTTTTTTCTTTGGTTTAATTGAATGATGTTCATGATATTGAGGCTCAAGTTGATTAATTTTCTGTATTGGGTTAGTTAAGAACATTGATTATATACATATAGATGCAGTGTTTGAATCTTTAATTCTGTTACACACAGTTTCTTTATCATTTTGGGTGTTTGATGATTCTGATTTTACATTTTTATGATTATTTTGATCAAAGTTGTTGAAGAATCTTGAATGGATTGTGGCAAGAAAACTAATTATCAGTTTTTTAGCTTTAATCATTGGATATTGATTATGATTGTAAGCACCAATCAAGAACGTTTTTGCTGGATTGATAGATTATCTTTTTGTGTTGTAATTTGTTGTAATTATTGCAGCTCCGCGTGTGAAAGGGTCTGGGGAATGTGGAACATTGTTTCAAGCAGAGCCATTGGACGCGTGTGCACCTTTGGCTAACAAGTCGATTGAAGAGAGCGTAAACCAGCCCTTTGTATTGATAGTTAGAGGAGGATGTAGCTTTGAGGATAAAGTTCGAAGGGCACAATCTGCAGGATTCAAGGCAGCTATTGTCTATAATAATGATGATAGTGATCT
Organism: Flaveria linearis; assembly: GCA_024085815.1. Classification (NCBI taxonomy): domain Eukaryota; kingdom Viridiplantae; phylum Streptophyta; class Magnoliopsida; order Asterales; family Asteraceae; genus Flaveria; species Flaveria linearis. The sequence goes on from CM044016.1 coordinate 46,983,539, forward strand.
GGTTGCAAGTATGGCCCTTTCTTTATTTGCTTTTAGTTTAGTTGTGACGTATATTTCGTTATACTTTATGCAACTACTTTTAGGGATAAAGTGTGAATGGGCATCCAAAGTATTTGAAAGGTTATTAATACCACATAACTATCAAGCAAGAATCAATTTTGTTTCGGTTAATCCAGTTTCGGGCATAAATGCCCTAACTTTAAAACGTTTGCTTTATCCGAAGTTGTAAATTACTAAAATGATAAAAAGGGCCTTGAAAGTCGAATCTACTTAAATGTCTTATGGAAATTGACATTCTTTTGAGCATATTCATCATGCAGGGGCAGTTTGTCGTTTTACATTTTCTTGGCAAGTTGTTTGTGGCAGTTGACTTAAGTGTAACTAAACTGATTCTTGGATGAAATATAACACTGTTTTAATATATGGGTGGCCTGGTGAACGTCTTAAATATTTGAGTGGTCTATGCAAAACTCGTATAGAACTATAGATCTTTTTATGTTTGCGGTATTGCCAAAAGCACTTGTGCAAGTAAAGGGTATTGTCACTCAAATCTTTTAGTTAGTTTTCATTTGTGCCTCCAATATGTAAGTGTAAGAAATCGACTGTGTACCCCTACGAATGAAAATTAAATAAGTGTAAGAAATCGACTGTGTACCCCTACGAATGAAAATTAAATTATAACATTATTAGTGGTTACTCTCATAACAGTAGAAAATAAACTGAGTATTTGTGCTACTTATTTTATGAAAATTAGATAATGATGTATGACTAAGACGTTTGTGAGATTATAAGTATGTATTTGATAGATTTTTTTATTATTGAGAAATGGTAGTAAATAAACTATAAATGTCTATTGATGACTTCTTTGAATATATTTGGCCTATACTAAGAATGGAACATTTGATAAGTTGGATGGATTACTAGTGTTATCACTTTGTTAGCATCTAATAGGCAATCATCCCAGAATGAAATTGGTAATTAATGTATAAGATGGCAGTTGATAATGATTTAGTAAGATGTGGCAAAATGGCTAGGTGGGGTTGGTTTGACTAGGTTGGCTTGAAATATCTTTTGTACAAATTTTTTGAATTCTTTTTTGAAACATAGTGTGTCAAGATGATAACAAAAAATATATATTTTAATAACGATTTAGTTTTTGAATAAATAATTTGGGAGGTTTTACACGTTAAAAGTACACTTTGATCGACAGTCAACCCTTTGGACCCATTTCGACCTGTTTTCATTTTCTAGATATTTCTTTTATTTACTTGAAAGACCTGTTGAATCCATTTATAAGTAAATGAATCCGTTCATATATAAATAAATGTGTCTATGATGCACACACTTTTTCAATAAAAAGGTGCTAACAAATATCATTTTATTAAAAGAGATTGCTTGTACATTCTTTAAAGGTGGACTGATCTTTGTACAAAATATAAATCTACTTCTTCATGAGCACTAACGTATTAAATTCATACGAGACATACTGTTGTGCATTTAAATCAATATTCTAATATCTGATAATCAGGTTTTCTTAAATTTGCAGTGGCTGGGACTCCAACGGGTGTAGTGATACATGCGGTATTTGTTGCAAAATCATCGGGCCTGAAGCTCAAAAAGTATGCGGGCATAACTTCAATGGAAGTATGGATTATCCCGAGCTTTGAGAACTCAGCATGGTCAATCATGGCCATATCATTCATATCGTTGCTGGCTATGTCTGCAGTTTTGGCAACATGTTTCTTTGTGCGTAGGCATAGGATAAGACGAGAACGCCCTCAGTCTTCTCGTGTTCGCGAATTCCACGGGATGAGTAGTCGATTAGTCAGAGCCATGCCGAGCCTAGTATTTACAGCTGTTTTAGAAGATAATTGCACTTCAGCTACATGTGCTATCTGCCTTGAAGATTACAGTGTCGGTGATAAACTTAGAATTCTACCATGCCGACACAGTATGTCTTTCTTCTCATATTATTTTGTGCATCTTGCTTTTATAAACGGTAACGCATATGATAATTTGGTATTTCATATCAACATTGGATATTGACAGAATTTCACTCAATCTGTGTGGACGCGTGGTTGACTTCTTGGAGAACTTTTTGCCCTGTATGTAAACGCGATGCAAGGACCGCTAACGGTGAGCCGCCAGCCTCAGAACGCACGCCATTACTCTCATCCAACCCAGCTTCCATGGCTTCATCAACCATATTATCTTCTGCATATTCATCATCATATGCACCATCATCACATGCACCATCATCACATGAACCATCATCACACGCGATACAAATAGGTCAAACATCGCGTACACCTTCTAACATTCGTTCTGTTTCAAGTACTCCTTACACCCTTCATAGCCACCACCAATCCCCTTATATCACTCCCTCAAGAAGCTCATTAGACTTTAGAAACATCGCGTCTTCTTCACATAGGTCACGGGCCTCTCATTTGATCTCATCAAACTCTTTGGGCTACCCGTCTTTATCACCTTTAAATTCTCGACACCTGTCTTCATATTACCCGAGTCCAGGAAACGCTTCGTCCAGTTATCTCTGGTCATCTAGTCAGCGGCAGCCGCACCCATTGCGCCATAGTGATTCTGCTGCTAGCTTTTCGCCATATGCTTCTGCTCATTCCCTTCCAGAGTGTTGATTATAGACTGTAAATTAAAGTATTTGATTCTACTTTTAGCTGGTACTGTGGTAGTGTGGTGCTTGCTTGCTTGCTACTAGAGTGATGGTTTTCATTGTGTTTGTGATTGGTGAGTTGTAGTTGTACATTTTGAAATATGGTTATATGAAAGTGAATAGTGTATACTTGTTATTTTATTTGAAAAAACGATTAATATACCTGTGTTAACTTGTTTTAAGCTTAGCTATGATGAGATTTACTGGGTTTGGTTATGGTTATGATTGTTTAATTTTTATAAAACGCTTTTAACTTATGTGATTATACGGTTCTGAAATAGTAAGAACACTAACCTTTTTTAAACCTACCGTCTACATCCCCTTGCTAGCGAGCATGTCTTAAAACAACTTTAAGGGTTGACGTGCTAGTATTGGTTTTCTTTCTTTTTTAACCCCTTTGAAGGTAACATTTTCCAACAAAAAAATAACTAGTTAGTTTGAAGTTCCGGAAGTGATTACCACAAACGATAGCACCCAATCTACAGTTATTTCAAGGTAACACGGTGTTTTTTAAAACAAATGAATATTCAAATTGTCAAAATGTACTTGGGTTTATAAGCGAGAAGTTGAAAATGCTGTTATTTCGAGGTAGGGCTCTAACATGCCATGACTCTGGCAATGGCATGCGACGGGTGTGCAAGCCTCTTGAACTGACAGGCTCACATGAAGGGGTCTGCTTCAGATTAAAAAACAAAGGCTGAAATCACATGTTTGAAGTTATGCTTCAAGACTATGTACAACCTCTCTTCATTTTTGCTACCAAAGAAACACATAATACTTGTCCTCTCTCTATTCTTATGATACCAAAAATATTTTCAACTCCGTTTCAATAGTGACAGTACTAGGATCCAGAAATTCCTACAACACTCAAAAAATCATCAGGGTCATCACCTGTACGTAGAGTTTTTCAACATTCTACATACGTTGCTCATAGTACACCCAAAGCACATTACACAATGAGGGAGAAAACGAGATTGCTTTAAAGACAGAAGTACTTATCAAGTAGTCGTGATGGTCACTCGAAACAACAATATTTTTCAGAAGCATTACGTTTTGCCTTTATAAAAGAATACAAAAAATACAAAAAGATCAACACTAAAGAAAAGATCAACACTAAAGAAAAGATCAACACTAAACACTAAAGAAAAGGATCAACAATATTTTGAATAAAAGAATACAAAAAATAGCAAAGCTGTCTGTACAAAATATACCTGTTAGTAGTCTAGGTCTCAAAGGAATGGCTAACAATGCCTAAACATGAAGGATCAACTTTACAAAAGAGGCACTATTACTACTTCCCTAAATTGCATATTGTCTAATACAACTCATCACTAATTCCCCAAACACGAGCGCAAAATTCCCAGATACCATCGGGTCAAAACCCATCTGATAAACTGGTAGTACCAGCTACCACTACGCGATATAGTAAGCTTTACAAATACCAATGGATATATACGCCTTTGTGCACCAAAATCACCTAAATTATGACAATCGTACGTGTTCATGAGCTTTTAAAGCATCACGAGTAAAACTCTCTAAAGCCTTGAAAATTGGAAGTATACCACCTTGTAAACTACTTGAACCACCATTCCGAACTAACTTCATAGCTTCTTTATAATCCAGACTCGCTCGCTCTTCAGAAGGAACCATTGACCCATGTGTTCCATCTGGCCTATGATTTTGACTTTTTCTCGAGAAATCCTTGGCAAGATGTTCTTTTTTGAGCATAAGTCGTTGTATGTCGTCTTGTCTCTCCAGCAGTTGCCTCAAAGTTAAAGCGAAGCTATGCATTGCTTTCAAGACCCTTTCTTGAGAAATGCCTTTAATTTCCCGCTGCCAGTCGTTGCATGTTATGAAAATTGGTGGAGCTCCTAAACGGCCCGGGGAATAAGGAACCTCACCATCAATGGTTACTTCTGGTTCGTGATCAATGCATTGTTGTAACCAGCCGTTTAAGGAATTTACATATGATGTCTGAGCATTAATCCAGTTATTAAAATGTCGGGCCCACATTACCAGTCCTGTTTCAAGTTCAAGAGTGGTTCTCAAGCTTGAATCTCTTTCAAGATTCGTGTTTGCCCTTAAAGTCCGACTTCTGCTCTCCATGATGGCTTCAAACTGCTTTCGATGACATTGCACCATGGATTGCCACATTCGTATAAGTCTGTAAAGAACACAATAATGTAAACCATGAGGGTTCTATAATGCGTTGATTTGATGCAAAATGCAAACACATGGTATATGAATACACACTTTTAAAACAAAAAAGTGCGATATTACTAAATAATTCCTGAACTTGCAAGAAAAAATCATTTATAAAGGAGAGATCTAGTTTTAGAAACTTCTTCCAAAACTCAAAATTCAGCTATGGCATTTGGAATTTAACACCTCTTATGTAGCGTGATTGACAAATTCCCCAATTTCACGTGATTTACATAAAAAACAGAAACTTAAAAAATCATGTAAGTACTTTGGTCAACCTTATTCCCTACATGATCATCTGCATACTAATGTGTTCTAAGAACATGTAAAAGTGTTAAACAGGTTAAGCTAAACTAATAAAGGGAACGAGTCAGATGGGTCAAGAATCGAGGGTCAAAATGGGGTGAAACCGTGAAAGTCATACAAAATGTATTCAAATGCATAAAATCTTCTAATTTCTAAATCACTTTATTAACAATGCTCATATTATTGCTGCAATAATACTTCGACACATAATTATATTTATATTATTCAAAAGAAAATACAAGTGGGTTGGACCAACACTACCGGTTTTGGCCCTTAGTAAACATAACCTGTTTCACTTGGTACCTAACCCAGTAACCCGTCTGACCAGCCAGTCTCACCAACCCTAGCTACAAGTGTAACAACAGGGAATACAAGTTCTGCCACAACTCATGACTGTTTATGAATGATAGAGACGGAGCCATATGCTTGTGCATATAAAATGAACATGCTAAAGATTTTCATACCCATAGATCAACTCACTGATTTGTGGCTGCAGTTCTTTGTCCCTCACCTTGTCTATCTCACAAGATATGGCATCAATAGCTTTGATCGATACATTAAGTTTTATCTTTAGTCTTCTTATGGAAGCTTGTGCAGCATCAATCTTACTAGATTCTGCTCCTTTTGCATCCAAATCATTCAGCCTCTTGCACATTTTCTCATAAACAACCCTTAGCCTCTCTTCACCCTAAAACCAGACCAACCACCTGATGTATCAATTTCACATTACTCAAATCAAATTTGAAACTAAATGGCTAAAAAAAAGGATCATGGTCCTTATCAAGGTCTGGGTTTTAAAATGCGCGTATCGTGCGCGCATAATGTGCTGATGCGCTGTCGGGAACGCAACGCCACATGTGTTGCGATGCGTTTACATGATGCGTCAATATTGAGCTGCAATTCGCAAGATGTGCTGTAATGCAAGATGCGCCAGATGCGTGCAACATCGAAATTTTAACTGGATTTGACTTTTCTCTTGAACAATCTGTGATTTTTTTTTTTAATTTTAAGCATTTTAAGTCTGTGTTTTGACTTCTCTAAGCATTCAAGAGACTTTTAAGCATCAATAAGACTTTTTTTGACCTTTCTAAATCGTTTTTAAGTCTACTGTCGTGCTGCCAATGTATATTTTTTTATGTTTCTTAAAATTCCTGTGAAATTTAAGGTTTTCATGTACATATAACTCTTAGTATTATTTTTTTATTAACAAACGTATTACGCATCGGGATTTTGGACCGAACGCATCGGAGCGCATCACGCAATTTAAAAACCAAGATTAAGGTACATACATAATCGGTCCTTAACTACACATCAAAAAATTAATGAGAAACTATTACGATGATAACGATGGTCTTACCTTTACCTCCTTATATAATTTCTTCTCCCATACATATAGCTTCTCCAAAGTAGAAGAAAGGTTGATGGGCTTAACGTCAACAAGTGGAACCCCATTATAAGATCCTGCTAATTTTGTTGCTTGAGAATATGATCTTACAGATTGTATTGGATGGTCTGAAGATGCCAAGGAAGGTGTTAATGGATAGAGAATCTTGGATAAGATCACTGCAAAGTGACATACATAAGTAGTCAGCTATAAAGTTCAGAACTTCAAAGAAACTCTGAAATTTATGAAATTACAGTTTCAAGATGCATTCTCTCCATGGAACAAAACGACTGCACATTAATATAATTAAGAGCAAACAGAAAAATAGCGAAAGAATACATAATGAAAAGATAGCATTGTATATATATTATGGTGATAAACATCAAATTTTCTTTACCCTTAAGAACTGCAAACTTTGATTGATAGGGCAACTTCCCTGCCTCAAGCATCAAGGCGACCTCCTTCCCATGATCAAATGCACTCTCAAATTCATCTTTAATTTCATTAACTACCTCATGAAGATCCCGAGAACCATGAGGAGACAACGTTGTCAAACTACTCAAAACTGAGGATTCTAACTCTTGTGTAGACCCCTCATCTTTATCAACACTTACCTCATTTTTACCTTCATGGCCCTCCTCCGTGCTATGTGAAACAGTTGTTTCAGAGCTATGCTTATCTACTTCAGTGTTAACCGAATTTGCTCCTTTATTTTCCAATGGTACTGAATTTGAAGTGGATTCAGCATGTGCTACCTTTGCAGCTCCTTCACTTTTCCCTGGTGGTGTTCTTCGAGAACTGCCCTCAGTACTACTTGAAGTTTCCTTCCATGAACCACCTTCAATGTCCTCTTTTCCTTCCACTAGATTTCTCTTTGTACGAAATGTCTTTGTCTTCACAACCTCTTCATAGTGAGACTCGGTTTCTGTTTCTTCTTCCAAATCAGGAATACCCTCCCTCTCTCTCACTTCACTACTATCCGGACTACTATCCATTGCTTCATACCCATATCCATACCCATGGTATTCATTATCATACGCATCAAAAAGTTAAAGTAATCAGATTCCATTGGTGGAGGAGGAGGCGGAGGACTTCTGGGTTTCTCCGGTTCTTGGGGAGTTGACGATGCACCACCATAAGAAAACCCATACCCATATGCACTTACATATGGATCATAACCAGGTGGATCAACCCATTGGCTTCTTTCTTGGAAGCCCCTTGCTTCCTCTGGATGAATCACAGTGTGGCTAGCTGGGGCGGATTTCTTCATAAAGAAAGCATAACGATTTGGATTTGAATTCGAGTTCTCACCATATCCATTGTAAGAATTAAAATCCCCTTGATATTGCCCCCAAGGAGGTTGATATTGTGATGCAGATGGGTTCATCACATTCACATAAGGGTCACCCTCACCCCAACCAGTTTGGTTTGGTCCCCAAGGAGGTTCATACGCGAATGCAGACGGGTTCCCCACATAAGGCTCACCCCATGGAGGTTGATAGGGCTGCTGCCCTCTATTAATATCATAAGGATCACCCCAATTACTCTGGTTTTGTCCTTCATATGCTGGAAACTCTCTGTTACTTACATAAGGTTCATTCGAATCCATTTCGTTGAAACCATGGGGCCGATTAAAACCACTACCATCATCAACATCATGCAAATGAATATGACCATCTAAAGACACACTCAATTCAGATTCAGAATCTTGATTACCACCATCAATCGAATGAATATGCGAAATCGAATCAGAAGACACTGACCCATTGCTCTTACTCCTACCTACATCAGATGGCAATGTGAGTACAGGAGAGGATGGAGATGGTGAAGGTATCACAAGCTGTTCATCAACAAATCGAGATAACACATAACCTATATCTTTCATAGAATGAAAGTAAGCCAAATGTGAAGCACACAAATCATACCGATAATCAGAAGCACACTTTATCAACCTCTTCCTCTCTCTACAACGTATCACCAACGGCAAATCATCAACTTTCGAAGCTTTACAGCCCATTTGACGATTTAAACACCACAAAACCCTAACCCTAACTCCCAAATCATCATCTCCACTTCACGTTTAACACTTCACTCACCAAACCCATCTCAAAATCATCAAGATCTACACTTACGAATTCAAATTGGTGTCAATTTGTCAAATTCTAGATGATAAACAATGTGAATCGGCAGAGTGGCGAATAATAATAATATTCTATTCAAAGCTATATAATAACGAATGCGTCAAGGGTATTGAAATGTGTGATGATCCCATGTGAAACTGTATAAGTTTGAAGAAGCTGATGATGGTATTGATGACGTTTGGGTGTTTGATTTTGAATTGAAAATTTGCGTTGAAAAATGTGGGTTTTTGTTGTTTAGGGTACCGACAAGATTAAATATAGGAGTATTGTGAGATGAAGAAGGCGGGATTCGCCATTGATGAGGTGGGGTGTCACAGAGATGCAATTATTGAAGGTGTGATCAGGGGTACTCATGGCGTCTTCTACCTCTGGATTATTCGAGTATTCAACCATGAATGAATAGTCGAAGACTTTAACATTGAGTGTAAAGTTGTTCTTTTCATAACACCAGTTGGTTTCTCCCCCGCGCTTCGCGACGGGTTGAACCGATACCCGGGTAAGTCGGAAAAAGGCTCGGAAATGCCTGTTTGTTGTGACTGCAAACTAACCGTTTGACCCATTTCCTAAAATTATATAAAAGAGGAGGAAGGAGACCAACCTCTATCCATCGATTGGAAGAGGCAAGAGCGACAAAAGGTATGCCCATATGGAGTTGTAACTGGTTCATATAGTAATTTCAAGCAAAGTGTGCAATCAAAATTATCAGTACGTGCTGGTCTCCCATGGACTCTACTCCCAAATAAATTGGTTGTTATCCTCTCTAAATTCCGTAGAGCATTACTGTGTCACATCAGAAAAGGGAAAAACATATTATTATGTGTTAGATTGCATATTAAGAGAAAATGTGACTGCAAATAGTTGTCTTATTTATAATTATAAGCATGAAATTGAAAAGGAACAAAAAAGGATGAAGTTGAAGATAATACATACCATGTATGTTATTAAACAGAAAAATTAAAAAAATAAGGACCATATAAAGTAGAGGCGCAAAAAGGACAGGTCATGTGGGTTGGGTAATGGGTCGAAACGGGTAATTCTACAATATAGTTTAAAGCATGTAACTCATGTACGAGTCGAAATGGATTGATCTAGAACAATTTGGTCCAAAATGTTTAATATTTATTAATAATAATTAGTGTCAAATGTAATTACAATTTAGAAAAATAATACTATTCCAGTAGTAATCTAGTTACATAAAGAAAATGATTTAGGAGGTTTTATATATTAAAATTACATATAGGGGACTTCCAACCAATTTGGCTCTTTTCCTCTTAAGCTAATTATTTTTTAATCTTACCCATTTACCATGATAAAGATAAAACATGACAAGAATTAACCCGTTTAAAAGTAAATGTGTTGAAAAACAGAAATTCAAATATGATTATGAAGGTGTCCTCCGAAATTGGTAACTTACAAAGAAACAAAGAATGAGCAAGGTCATACAAAAATTGAATTTCAAATACTCAACACAAACGTAGGTACCAGACATAAAAGGAAAGACCTAGCATCTAAAATTATCATCTTTAAAATTATAAAATAATGAATGTCCTTATGTTGATTTTACAAAAAAACAAACAAACAATAGGAGTCATCATAAGCCACCAAAGTAACCCTTAATCATATACCACAATACCTCTGCAGCTTTGGTTCAAAAGTTTGAAATAGAAACTACAATGTGCAATTCACAGACAGATCTAAACTAAGCAAATATTTATAACCCCAAACTACGCCTAAACAAACAAACAAACAAACAAACATACCCGGTGTATCCCGTTTAGGTATCAACACACAATCCAAGATCTGACAGAAAAAATAAGGATCATACAAATATTTTATGTCACACAACATATAAACACAGAACAGGGAAAAATAAAGGGAAACCAAGAGCACCAATGACCTGATGATCGCAACCACAACTACCAACTTAGATATATGAAACCACTTGTTAAAAAAAACCATAACATTCAACTCATGCATAGCACTATCATATAAATGACATACACTAATAATTACCAATAATAAATTCATAATACATAATAATACAAAGTCACCTGTGCAAGCCACCAGCTGACGAAGTACATATCAAAACACAATCCAAGATCTGACAAACAAAGTCAGAATCATACAAATATTAGTTTGACACCAATACTCACTGCCACATAAATCAACCTTGTGATCGGAAAAAAAAATTATGTAATCCTCCAACGCAACACCCACATTCAACCTCAACTTTAACAATAACGACAGGCCAAAAAGTAACTCCATATACCCACACACGAAACATTTTATGCCACCACAACAACAGCAACTTGTATAAGAAATAAACTAACATAACATTCAACACATGTATAACATTATCATATAAATCAGTGCAAGTAACAGTCACCTGTCGAAATACCTACCAAACGATCACCCAAAGTATCATCAACTAACATCTAATGACTTAAAAGATTAAAAATACCGATGGCTACATATTCAGATCATTTAAAGCAAAAGATTAACAAATGTCATTAAAGGCAAAAAAAAGATAATTTTCAGTCCTTGAACATCAATTATATTTGCCAAATTTGGTATAAACAAAATTGGCTACACTTGGCCACCCAACCACAATCACACGTTGCGGTGTTTATTACGTTTACAAAAAACAGTCATGTATGGTTAAGATAATAGTACTACATTAAGATTGCTGATGCTACCTACGTCTTAATGTCATGTATTGTTATCATATTTCAAACTTCAACATTCATATAAAATACTGGGTTTTTAATGTCTGAATCAATATAGAAGCTGATATTCTTTAAACAAATAGTCGGTCTACAGTAACAAAGTTAAATATGTACCAAGAAATGAACACCCCTAAATAAAATCGCTTATTTACCCTCTCTTTTAACCAAGTTTGGTACATGAAAGTTAAATATGTACCAAGAAATGAACACCCCTAAATAAAATCGCCTATTTACCCTCTCTTTTAACCAAGTTTGGTACATGTTACTCCAATCTTACAAAAGGCCTCTCCTATATTACAATAGTATCTTATTTGGCCATTTTTGTCAATTAATTCAAAAGAATATGCAGTTGCAACTTCAAACAGGCTAAAGCAGATACAAAAACAACAATATCTAACAAAAAGACTCTCCTTTATCACAACAATATCTTATTTGGCAATGTTTGTCTATTAATTCCAAACTATCTAACAAATGCAACTTCAAACAGGCTAAAGCAGATGCAAACACTATCTTCTACAACTCATTCTAAAACACATATACAAACACCTCATAAGTCAATTTCCTCCACAAATCTCCAAATTTGAGCATATATTATCAGTTATCCTAAAACAAAACCTTAAATTGAGTATTGTGGAGTTTAACCACACATCCAAACAACCCTTACTCTAAACTACTTTGATAAAATCAAGAACTCCTTATAATGAACAGAAGTACGCACTAAGAAGTAGAAACACTTTATGCATGCTGATATTAAATCAAATAACATCCCATTAGTGAGTCGATGTCACAACATTGAAAGAGATCTATGTCTCCAAACAACAAAATGTGAATCAAGTCATCAATCATCTCAAACACACACACCAAAATGTGAATCAACACAAGAAATCAGCTTAAAACCACTCACCACCATCACAAACACAAGATTCTAAACATTTGATCAACACATCAACCACATAACTTCTTAGAGGCATTTACACAAACACATAATGTGCATAACAAACAGAACATACCAAGAAGCATAAGAACAAGCGAAGTAGCAAAGATCAATGGAGGGCAGCGACGGTGACGATCTGCCATAAGGGGCGGTGGTGCGGTGGGTCCGCCGAGGGCTCCGGTGGCGGAGGAGGGTGGTGGTGGAGCTGATTGCAGGTGATGATGGTGATATCAGTGGTGTTAATGGAAGAAGAAGGGGAAGGCACTGTGGTGTTGGAGTGTGGTGAGCGGAGCCCTTGAAGAAGAAGGGGGTGGCGGAGGAGGGTGGTGGTGGAGCTGATTGCAAGTGATGATGGTGATATCAGTGGTGTTAATAGAAGAAGAAGGGGAAGGCACTATGGTGTTGGAGTGTGGTGAGCGGAGCAAGACACTGTATTACTATTCATGGCAACTGTATTACTATTCATGGCAACTGTTCATCAGTTGCTAAATTCATATTAGGTAATTAATATTTGAACTTTTTTACACAAATCTAAGTTTTTAATTGTTTTTTCATCACTAATTGAATCACAGACGTGTCACGGACCACTATCTGAAGGCGTGTTTGGTTTTTCTTTTGAAAAAATAACTTATTGACTTATTGACTTTTTCAATAAGTTAATAAGTTAGTATAAACTGACTTATTAACTTATTAGCTCACAACAATCATATTACCAAACATTATAAAATCACTTTTTAATTTTTCAAAAGTTAATAAGTTAAAAGTTGATAAAAATAAGCACTCCCAAATACTCACTGACTATTCTTAATTACTCGACTATGTAATCCGACCAATCTAAAACCCTCTTTTATACTACAACTAGATTAGATCCTATGTATTACATGGATGAAATAAATAAAACATATTAAAATCATTAGTTTTATAAATATTTTATTTTCTAGATGTTATTAGTCATTGGTAAAATAAAAATATAATGAATATTTAAAAGTTATAACACGTAATGAAATTAGAAATTATTACTTTATATTTAAAGATAAAATATGTCTGAAATCATATAATTTAGTATGTATTAATAAATATTAAAATGAGAATATCTATATTTTAGATGTTTAATAGTTTAGTTTGCTTATTCAAAATAATTATAATTTAATATGAGAGAGACAAAAAACATAAATATAGATATATTTGTTTTAACATATTTTACTATTTTAGTTAAAAAGAAAAGTTAAATTGATTTTTTTATAAATGTTTGCATTTATTATGAGAGAGGCGGGAAAATAATATTTGTAATATGCTATAATAACTACAGGTGTTCTTTAATATGATAAAATTATAACACGTGTCTTAAAAAATTTTTTTTTATATGTTATAGATTTTATACTTCAAATGATACTTAAACTTAAAATCTTCCTCTAGAATCTTAACATATCATATGATTCAAGAATCATTTGTTTTTAATTGTGTTGTTGTTTGTTTAATAAGGATGTAAATTTGTTTCATTGTGATTTTTTTTTTTATTTATATTGATTTGATGGTTTTAAAATGATTATTATTTGTTTAGTTGTAACTATAAAATAATACTTCAAGCTGATTTAATGGTTTTAAACAAACGTTTTTGGTTCCCAAGTTACGATGAAACAAAGTGTGACGTTATGTTGTTATCAAAGATTTTAAGGAGCTAAGAGTTATTTTCGACGAATATTATTTTATGGGATCTTATATGAAAGAGAGCTTTTGACTTAATGATACAATTTGGTTGATGTCATGAATGGTTATTAATTGTGAAATCGTCTTACGTGTGCATGTTAAAATCTTAAAAAATTTTCCATTGATCGTATAAAGATAATAACCAATAGAGGATTGTCATTTGTAAAATCATTTAAATTTTCGTATTGTTTTGCGTAGTACAAAGAGTTAATATAAGAAATTTTATTTTTCTTTCTAGCTTCTATACACTAAACTCTATTGGTTATTACCTTTATATAATCAATGGAAAAAATCTGAATGAATCAAGGATGAATACATCATCCATAGTCAGTTTGATATTGGTCTTCATCTTTAATCTTTTCGTTTGAGTGAAGTTATAGAGTATTTTTGGTATTCATATTTGTATTATTGGATGTGGTTATTTTATAAAGTGTATTTTTACTACAAAGTGTTAGATACATAATGAGACTAAAAAAGTCACAAACAAAATTATATCTCACAATGCAAATCGAATTTCAAAAAAGTGTTTTGGAGTCTCTGTTGCTATCGTCGTCTTCTTTCAGAAAAAAATTAAAAAAAATAAAAAAAATTCATTATGTCTTTCATAATAACACAATGACATCATTGTGTCATCCATAATGACACAATAACGTCATTGTGTCTTTCATAAATGACACAATAAAAACGTTAATTTTTTCTTATTTTTCGTGCATTTTTTTCTTAGTGAGTACGGCTAGGGGAACGAAAGCTCGGAATTACCTTTTTGAAATTCGATTTAGATTGTGAGATATAATTTTTTATGACTTTTTTTTGACTAATTATGTTTTCTCACACTTTGTAGCAAAAATAAATTTTGTATTTGAACATCTTTATTGTATGTTATGGACCGAAACCATTGCAAGGTATGGGAATTGTCCCACATCGGTTGTATAAGCAATTGATGTGGGATTTATAGGCCAAATGAATTCCCTCACCCATCAGACTAGTCTTTTGAGTTGAGTTCTTCCGTTTGGTCTGTAACAGTATCAGAGCCAACCTCGGAGTGGTGGCCCACGGAGTGGTGGCCTGGAGAGAGCCAGTCGTGACCGTGACCAACGAGGACGTTGGTCCTTAAGGAGGGCCGAATGTTATGGACCGAAACCATTGCAAGGTATGGGACTTGTCCCACATCGGTTATATGAGCAATTGATATGGGATTTATATGTCAAATGGGTTCCCTCACCCATCAGACTAGTATTTTGAGTTGAGTTCTTTCATTTGGTCTGTAACATTGTATTATTATTACCAACTTAAATAGAAAAGGAGGTGATTAGAAAGGCTTCATTGCCATTTAAGTAATAACAATATAATTTGTGAAACATATCAAATGATCGACTACCACCCCGCATCGTTATCTTGTCGTCGGTAATCGTATCGTTTTGTCGTCATTTTGATAACAAAGGAAAATGAGGAATTCTTCCTTTTACTTCTTATTGTTTGTTTTACACTCGTGCTTCTATTTCACTTTTCATGTATTATGAACGCAATGATAAAGATGAACTCGTATTCTTTTTTTACTTTTTTTTTTGTTTTTGTTTTTTAGATGTTCACAGTATTTACTGAATTGTATTATTAATATCATGTTTGAACCTTAAATCTATCATAGTATTAACATAAACCAAGATCATTGGGATATATTCTTTGATTTCTAACTAGAGTGAGGAGTTTTTCTGAAAACAACAGGAGTTTTTCTGAAAACAACATCTCTATCCATTATTGTAAATGTAACATTTGTTTACATCCCACTCTCCTTGGATCGCGTCAGTAGCTTGGTTATTGTCGATTGTGGTTAACATGACTCAAATCAAAGCATCTCAAGCTACCAATCCTATGCCCCGTGAAAGACATATTGCATATAGAAGGAACAATGCAATAGGGAACTTGCAACGCATTCGCCCCAAATCAAAGAAAAGCACATATAATTTGCAAAACTCTACAATTTGACAATTGATATGAATTTTATCTTGGGTTGCACTCTTCATCAAGTGAAGAAGAGGATATGCACAGAAATTAAGCATCCTTGAGTCCTGTTTTTTCCTCTAAAATGTGGTTAAAGTATGATGTTAAAGCTATTAGATATACCGGCTGACGCAACCAAATTGGTTGTGAAAAAGGAAAGCTCAGCGACCATAACACATGGTTAGCCAAATTCAAAGAGGTTGGACTTTGAACTATGATCAACTGTAAGAGGATCCCAACATAAGCAAAAACTGTTATGTTAATTAGCATATATTGGTTTAACCTAGCCACAAATTTTGTTGCTAGTTTATTTGATAATTTTATGACTTCTAAAATGATCCTTTTGATATATGAAGTGTTATGTTCATTCATTTTGTTGTTTATAGCTTATACTAATATATTTATCTTTCAATAACTTACCAATTTTTCAATTTGTATTTTGGCCAAAAAGAAAGAAAAAAGAAAAAAAGAAAAAAAGAGAAAAAAACTCAGAGCACATAAAGCAAAATGAAGAACAAAAGAATGTCGAGAGAGGAGGGAGGGCAAAGAGGCGATGGAACTCAAGGCTGGCAATTGCCGACTTGTTTATGACACGATTAAACTTGTATTATATAACATAAAAGTATAAAACAATAAATTGTAACACTTCTTAACAACAATAATTTAACAACTTTTGAAAACGAATATAAGATAGGCATGAAAATAGACTTGTTTTAAATGGTCAAACGAGCTCTCTAGAATGCTATTTATTGCCTATAGGTTAAGTTTTACTATTTTATGGGGTTTAATGTTTTTTATCTTTTAAAGTTTTAAGAAGGCTTTTATAAGATCGAGTCAAAGTCATTGAAAAAAATTGACTGACTTTGAGATTTCATATATACTAATTACTAATTTGGTTATGAATCATGGGTTATACCATACTTTTAATGGGTTGTACCCGTCTTTTGTTTTTTTTTAATTTTAACTTTTTTATTTTAACTCATTATTTTTTAAATCTTTTACAATTTAGTCCTAACATTCATTTAGTTTCAACTTTGATCCCCTATACTTTTCATATTTTAAAAAATTTTCGTTTTACGTTTCGTTTTAAATTTTGCAAGTTAACGTGCTGCATCGTGCATGTGGTGGTTCAACGTTTTTACGATTATCATTTTCCCGTTTAAGGCCCCGTCACAAAGCGCTAGTACTAGATCGACTTGTTTTAGATGTTTACGATTCGCCGGCGTAGTTCAACATCTTTACGTTTACTTTTCGTGATTTTTTTTTTGCTTTTTTTAATGCGAACTTTTTGAGTGTTGGTGGACACTCATGGTGGTGTTGATGCTACTAGGCATGATTTTACGCCTCCCGCTACAACACGAGGGGCTTAATACTAGCTTTTATTTCAATTTTAAAGTACACTTCACAATCGAAAAAGCATATTTTTGGATTTTCTTTCATGTCAGGTTTACTAATTCAAACTTATGTTAACAAAACAATGTTTCGTATGATCTGATATATAATTTAAAAAGGGGACATACCCGAAGCTTGACTTGTGCAAGATCCGGAAGGAGCCAAATTCTTCACAATCTAACATTCACAGTCTTACTCTACATCATGTGCAAAAACTGCTTCTTACAGCCTAAACACATTACCTTAATATCACACCACGAATCAGTCTTTTAAGAACTCTATCACAAAACAACAACCTTAACAGTGGCTTCAAAACCCGACCTCAAAAGTTTGGTTATCTTATACGCGCAACACAGATTATTAAACTGATCTTTGGAAACACGAATCGTCTATTCAGAACTCAAGCACATAAAAACAACGAATCATCACTTCAAATTCTGCTTCATCCATAAATATGCATACAGAGGATCAAGGTCTCTCCCAGATTCTAAAAGCCATCTGGTTCACAAAAACACAAATCTCACGCCAAAACGTCTTGCCAGTCGGGCTGTTTCTATATCAAATAAATATCCTATTTGCCTTTTATCGAAAAGAACATATCTTGGGCTATCAACAAATCCAAACAGAATCATAACATGCCCTTATTACAGTAGCAACATAATCAAGATTATGATACAAAAGCTTTGATTTCTTCAATTGGATGCCTCGCGGCTGTAGAATGCATCCAGGGTTTTGGCTGGAATACGGTGAAGAAGTTCACGTGGGAATATCCGCAGAAGTGTCCATGCTAGATCAAGTGATTGGAAGATGTTTCGGGTGTCATATGCCCCTTGTGCCACAAATTTCCTCTCAAACTTGTCCAGAAACTCCAAGTATAGCTGTTACATTTATACAATAAGATATCACCAACAATCCAACATATCTTTCTTATATATCTAATTAAAGGTATGTGTGTGTTCGCTTGGATTTGAAAAGCACGCCTCAGGGCCTCAATGTTTCATGTACATGTGAGTCAGAATTAGTCAATAGTCTTGAGGAGGCTGATATATAAAAATGACCAAAAAGAATGAAGAGATTTTGAACGCTTTTGATAAAAACCTAACATGCAAAACAGGTGAAAGAGATGCAACTTTTGGTTGTACAGAAAGCTTATTCCGTGTACATGAAGCTCTCGCCTCAGCTTTTGATACCTAAACGCCTCAAAGTACCTCGCGCTTTTTAAAACCGTGTGTGTGTGTGTGTGAGAGAGAGAGAGAGAGACCAAATCCTCAGAGGAGAGAGCCTCTTCTCCAACCACTGCTTTCATGGCCTGGACATCTTTTCCAATGGCATAATTTGCATATAGCTGAAAATATGAAAGTTACAAAACTTGGTAATTTGTTCCTAACATAAAAGCATGTACCTTGGCTCATATTGATATCATAAAAGGTTGTATAATGACATGTTGGGGCAATTAGGTAATTTTATATTAAAAAAACATTTCAATCTTTACCTGGTTGGACACATCAGAATGATCTCTGCGAGTCATCCCCTCACCGATAGCACTCTACAAGAATACACAATCTTGATTAAGAACTTAATCCCATATGTGCAGCCATGTAAACTTCAAGCAGACTTTTAAAGTTTACCTTCATCAATCGCGAAAGGGATGGAAGCACATTGATTGGTGGGTAGATCTGGAAATTTCCATAATAAGAGCAGGTAAATAAATCTTAAACTAGCTGAAATTGCAATATAAAGGGTTAGCCTTGGAATTATATCTCACCTGTCTGTTATGGAGCTGTCTGTCAATGTATATCTGTCCCTCAGTAATGTAACCCGTGAGATCTGGAGTGGGATGCGTGATATCTGTGATGAACATAACGTTTAGAGAAACTAATAAAAGTGAAAAGGAAAATAACACTAAGAAAGGAATTAGAGTGGTGGAAACCATCATTAGGCATAGTCAAAATTGGGATCTGGGTGATGGAGCCTTTTCGACCCTCAATACGCCCTGCACGCTCATATATTGTTGCCAAATCTGTATACATGTACCCTGGATATCCACGCCTACCGGGCACTTCCTCTCTAGCAGCAGAGACCTGAAATTTTGTCCCATAGGTATGGCTCAAAATGGACAGGTTGAGTAGCGGATCAAACACAAAGATAGTGGAGGTGGCAAAAAGGGCGGGTTTGATAACAATGCAGGAAAAAAGTAGTACTTTTTCATGGAGATATTTTTATAAATGATTGATGTCTCAAACATGGTAACATATTACATTACTTAGAATATTTCAATATGAATGTTATATTTGGATAGAATAGTTTGAGGTTTTTATGCATTAAAAATACATTTTGATACGGTTCAACCCATTTGACCCACCCGTCTCATTAAAAGCCAAGTGTTTTTTACCTCTCTAAGGGCATCAGCATAGGAACTCATATCAGTTAAGATTACAAGAACATGCTTCCCACATTCATATGCCAAATATTCTGCTGTGGTCAGAGCAATACGGGGAGTGATGATACGTTCAATTGTAGGATCATTGGCCTATAAAACAAATAGTAAACATCTTTAAAAGGTAATCCAACATTCCAACCGATAACTATAAAACAACAATTAACAAATGAAAACGACAGCAAGGAGCTTACAAGGTTCAGAAAAAGAGTCACTCTCTCCATCGATCCATTTTCCTCAAAATCACGTTTGAAAAATTGAGCGGTCTCCATGTTCACCCCCATAGCTGCAAACACAATGGCAAAATTGTCCTCTTCGCCCCCACCCTATAAAACCAATAATTAAGAATAACTCATCAAATGTAAAGTGTTAAGGAAAGATATGCACGTGTTGATAAATAAATATAATATTCAATACCCTATCGTGTAACTATCGTTATATCATATTTTCCAACAACTACCTCAAGTAAGTTTTCTGTTTTTTCCAATCGTTTCACCAGACCAGCTTGGCGGCATATCTGTGCAGCTATTTCATTGTGGGGAAGACCAGCAGCAGAAAATAGAGGAATTTTTTGTCCTCTAGCAATTGAATTCATGACATCAATTGTTGAGATACCAGTCTGTATCATTTCCTCAGGATATGTTCTTTCACTTGGGTTAATAGAACTTCCTAAAACAATGATAGACCAGTCATATATACATAATACGCACATTGTATACCATGTCTAGGCACATCTTTTTGATGAGATGTGAGGAAATAATTATAATTCATGATATTAAAAAGCTACCAGAAATATCCAGGTAAGCCTCTGGCAAAATAGGAGGACCGTTGTCAATTGGCTTCCCAGAGCCGTTAAATATGCGTCCAAGCATATCCATAGAAACAGGAGTTTTTAAAACCTACAAATGTCATGACGATGTTTATTAAACAATATAATACGCGCCCAAATAAACTACGAAGCTCAAAAGATGTCCGGAAAGGAATGGAGGAATCGAAAGATAAGTGCAAAACAAAAAAAGACAGCATTTTTTTCAGTAACTTATTTAACAAGGGGTGAAAAGAGATAGAAATAAACTCATGCACCTCCCCTGTGAACTGAACAGTCGTGAATTTATTGTCAATTCCTGATGTTCCTTCGAAAACCTGGTCAAGAGAACAATAATGATTGCATTAGGTCAAAATGATACAAGGAAAAAATATATATAACCTACGTATGCACCATGACAATTAAAAGTGACTGCATGACTGGGTTGTTGCATAGAAATTGGTGCTATTTGATTTGTTGCATAGAATCTACTAGCTTTTAAAAATCAACTAATAAGCTGACACCTTATTGGTGGCTGGATTGAAGCTCAAGGTGGTTATATAATTCACTTGAACGCTATGTAGGTATGAATTTGAACAGTTAAGAGTTTAAAAATTAGATTGTGCAGCTCTCTGTATAACAAATAGCAACTAACTGACTAGCTATTTTCATGTAGGCTTTCATTTCCCAATGAATACTAGCTGATTTTCAAGAAAAAAATGTAGAATAACCATGTGTACTACAGTAAACCCACAGGAAATGTATCGTCTTTGAGTAACCAAGCAGGTAATCATTGGAAGTTAAGATTATACGAGGGTCGATTTCACATTGCATGCTCTTTAGAGACATGGGATCAGTAATAGATGGTTGAAGTGATAGAGCTAAGGTGCAGCCTCTATCATTATATACCCATGTGTGCATATTTATGTGTAAGACATTAGTTCAGCACTTTGGCTTATGGCTAACTAGCTTCACAGCTATTTCTTTAGTATAAGTTTTTTCCCAAGAGGTAGCTGTATCATTATTATCATATTGCAACATGTATATACCATTATAAATTCCATTCGTCATGCTCACTTTCATAATAAACAAGACAGTTTGCTGCTTCAAGATATATATGCTTTGATTTCAGAAGAATGTATTTAACTTTAAGCTTTTGTCTACGAAATGGAAAACTCAATCCACTTGGTGCATCAAGAAGGCAACTGTATACAACCAAATCAAATGCTAACAATTTCTCTAATTAAGTTGATGATTGAAGACCATAAACAAAATGTAGATCATTTTTAGAAAATCACGAATATACAGACAAAATGCATGCATGAAATGTCTGGTGGTGATAACCTGAACGACAGCTTTCTCTCCGTCAACCTCCAAGACTTGACCACGTCTAGTTGTTCCATCTCCTAAACGGATGTTGACAATTTCTTGATACTTTGGTCCCTGTCATGATAGAAAGAGAATTGCACCTATTACTTGATGACTTGTCTTGGCTATATAAGCATGCATAGAAATTTGAGTGTTCAAACACATATAGAATTAATAATCATAACCGTAATTATACTAATGAGAGTATTATAGTAATAATGATATAAATAACAAAATAACAGCCAAAAAGAAAAATAGAAACCAACCTTCACTTTATCAAGGATGACCAATGGTCCAGCAACTCCGGAGACAGTTCTATATTCTGTGCAAATATCAAGGTATAGAAAAGTCAGACATCAGATGAAACTTTGACTTAAATAGATGGAATGGTTTCTGATTGTCTTCCCATAAAGGGTAGAAAAAAATTGGTTTATTTTTGTGATTGTCTTCCCATAAAGGGTAGAAAAAAATTGGTTTATTATGTTTATAATTAATTGATAAATATTAAAGGTTCTAAAACTGCAAGGTGAAGGGTTCCATTCTTTTTTCCTCCCTATAAATCCAATTTACAACCAAAACTATGATTTCTTATTGTCTGTCTATACAAGGGACCAACTTTTGAAGTTTCAATAGTATATGTATATGTTAGACACACATTCATGATCCAATCATGTTGGTGTTGAATGGGTGTTTGATGTCGATACTTAGCCTCCAAGAAAGCATCCTTCTTAGTATAAAGTTAGTGTAAGAACCAAAACAGAAACTATAGGCCAGTTAATTGAAATAGGCATAACCAGATACATCTAGATGGATACGAAAGGAGATTCATCTTAGCAGTTCAAGTCCAAGGGCCATATAAATAGTTAGATAAAACTTGTTTTCCAAGGTGTTTATGTATATATTGTTCAAATTGGCTAAGACTTGAAAAGTATAGACAATTGGTACAAACCTTTATTACTATGTTATCACCTTGGTCTCTTTGACATCATCACTATCAGTTATTTTATTTTAAGTAGATTTAACTCTAAGCTATTAAAAATAAATGTAGTTATTCTATACGAGACATTCATGGGTGTCAGTTGCATCACCGGGATTGTTAGTTTAGTTTCTATATCTCATGTTGATATTCTTCTTCATCATCAATAATTGCTAAAGCTAAATATGTATGATTTCAAGTTAATTGAATCTGATGCTGAATTTCTTTTTTAGGGAAGTCTTAGCTACAAGGTATACATAGATCTCCGGGGTATACAGATGGTGAGATGGGAGATTAGATTTCATATCCAAGTTTTTAATACTTTCTACAGACGGATAATAGAGGAATGGATTCAAATTTGTCAGCCCTTGCTCAACAAGCCCTTTCATTATATCACTATTACATGACAATACCCTGCACTCATCTAAACATACCTCTCAACAACTTCTCACGTCACAGTCAGTATTTAACTGTATTCAAAGGTAAAATCATACATGTTGATATGATAACACAAGCTTACCCATTCCAATCTCAAGTGTTCCCTCCTCCATGCTGCTATTGTTTTGAGCAACTCCCATATTCAACTAAGAAACCTACACCAGTGAAATGAAATCAATTCAAAGAAAATCTCAACACTAAACACTTGAAACATTCAAGTAAAGAAGATCAAGTACACAATAAGTTCAGTCAAAAAAGGCAAAATTCAGCAATAATCCATGAAATAAGGGTTTCAGAACATAAAAAACAAGCCATTAACGATTTTCAGAAACATTAACCAATTACAAAAACAAAAGCAAGATCTACAAACAAACACACTTCCCTAATCACTTCCAACAAAAACATAACTACAATTCAATGTTCCACATTCATACACTGGTCTAAATCCTCAAACACCACACTTAACAACACAGATCAACCAATTGATCCGATGATGATCGCATACACATCATCAAATTCAAACACAAATGCCTCCATTGGATCATCCACTATCAATAACATAATCCAAACAGCAAAACATCAAAACCCCTGAAAAGATCAAACCAATTATGCGGATTTGGAACCATACAAACAAATTAAAACAGTAATATGATACGAAATCGTAAAGATGATTGTTTTTTTCTTCGGTAGTTCACCTTGTTGACGATGGTAGATCAGATGGGATTTGATTGATTAGATCAAATAGGGATTCTTGTGACAGAGGGAGAACAAGACCCCGTTTGATTTGGATGTGTTCAATGAAACACGTGAGATATTATCAATCAACAAAGGCATTTGGGTAGCACGTATTTTAATATCTTTCTATCATTTTGGTATTTTTTTAAGAGGGTAACGTTGTTGATTTATGATTTGAGATCTTGGGTTAAAGGAGTCGAGAAATACTTAAGTTAAGTTAAAGTTGTGTATATTAGATCATAAAACGATTCAGTTTTTTCTTGAATTTTATGTAAAGCGGGAGCAAGTGCAAACACTAGGTACGACTTTTAATTTTGGTTTTTTAATTGGTCTAATCTTACCCTTGAAACTTGTTATTTTGTCACAATTGATACCACTAGGCTAGAGGAGCTTTGGTGCTTAATTTTTATAGTAAGTTCTTTCATCTAAAAGAAAATAAATGTTACTTTTGCTTTTTAATCCATGTGTGTTTAGTGTGAAACCGGATTAAGTAAAAAAATGAGAATTGGATGGTGTATTTGTACATAGTGATAGTCGTGTATGATGAGGAAAATAAAAAGATGAGGTAAGCAATTACATAACAATGTTATATATAATAACTAGGTTAGTACTTCGTGTATTATACGGGTTGTACAAATAAAATATTAAATAATTAGTAATAAAAATTTATGAGTTAATCAAACCATGTTTGAAGATAAAATATGATTATAATTACGTATAAATACTAATTTTAAGTAAATAAATAAAATATATTTTTTAAATTTTATTTTATAAAACAATTATGGTTTTTAAATATTTTGTTTTAAAAAAAATGAATTTTCTTTAAAAAAGCCCAACTATTCTGTATTTTATAAAACTTTTATTTTCTAAAAATGTGTTGTTAATTAAAAAAATAGGTTTTTATTTATTAAATTATATCTTTTAGTTTGCAATGGTATGAGCAATATTATTAGTATTCAATATTATTATTAATAATAGAGAGAAATAAAAAAAAGTATGATAAGACTTACAATTATATCACATCTTATCTTAATTTTTCTTAATTAAAGTAAGATAGATAGACAACCAGATAGATAAATAGTATAGAAACTCATTTAATAAACGGAATAGTTCAGTATGATATTTTAATATAAGATAAGATTAAATTTATATATACGTAATAGTTAAAGAACTAAAACAATGATACTATTTTTTAACTCTCTTATCTAAATAGTTTTATTTTTAAACATTCATTTTAAGACCTCTTATAAAAAATTATTTTACATAAAAATCTTATTTATTAAAAACTATGGTTTATACTTATTTTGATTGTTTAATAAGACTTCTATTAGAAAATTTCACCTTTTTTATAATTTTTAAATAAATGACCGGTTTAAAATATATTTTGTTTCAAAAAGGTTTAGTGTTTAGAAAAATTTATATTATATAATTTTTTTATTATTTATATTTTAATAAAAAGATGTGATTTTTAATTTGCTTAATAAAATCTATTTTTAAAATGATAATTTGATTTTAAAAAATCTAAATAAGAGAGAGAATTATAGCAATTAAAAAAAATTAATTTTTAATAAGAGTGAGAAATTAGTTTGAGTATTTAAATTACTATAATATCCTTTTGAAGGAAAATGATTTAAGATTATCTATAAGAATGACAAGCGATAAAATGATAGGTTTAGAGATTGACAAGTAACAAAAAAAATTATTAGATACAATAGATTAAGTATTAAATATAAATGTACTATATGATTCTCGTAACTATCTACTTAAAATTTATCTTTGTATTAAGGATCTCTCTTCAAATCAACTGTAATATAATTAATCTTATGTGTATTTTTGTTTATGAAACTTTAAATACCAATAATAATAATTATATATGCTTCTTATTACCCTATTATGAAAAGAGTAGTGCCATGAACAGTAAATCATGGGCAATTTCAGTATTTCGCTTTTGCCTCGGTATGCGTGCCTTTGCTTTAAATGTGAACAGATGTTAGGTTGTTCGGTTTCTTCCATGCGGCGCCTCTTTGCGGTCGGCGGTCGTCTCTCCTCCTCCGACGATCGTCGGGTTGCTCCTTTTTCCTCCACCGTTGCGCCGACTCACCCTTCTACCGGCTAACCTACGCCTATGTCGGCGGTTGGTGCTCCATGGTTGTTAGGATAAGAATCAAGAGGAAACAAGAAGAAGAAGGAGAAACTCAATTCATTATCCAGATACTCAATACAACGACTCCAACGGCCTTTTAACCAACATACCGAACTATCGCTACATTTACACATTTCATCCTCTAACTATTCATTTATTACAAAACAGACCCTCTATTTTATACTACTATTGCAATTAAGACCTCCTAACTGTTAAACCCGTAACAATACTCCCCCCTTTAAAAGATTCTTGTCCTCAAGAATCCACATTAAAATGAGGATAGCGAGCTATAAATGCGGTAGCTTCCTCCCAAGTAGCATCATGTAAAGGAGTGTCTTTCCATTGAATTAGAAACTTGACAATTGGACGGTGACCTTGACGGGCTAATTTGCGATCCAAAATAGCCAAAGGTTGTAACATAGGGGTTGCAGCAATATCAAGAACTGGAACAGGCTGCTCAGGCGGACCAAGAGCTTTCTTTAGCAAAGACACATGAAACGTAGGATGAATTTGGGAACCAACTGGAAGATCCAATGTATAAGCAGCATTTCCCACCTTTTGAACAATCAAAAATGGCCCATAAAACTTGGGAGAGAGTTTAGAATACTTGTGTAATCTTAAAGAAGACTGTACATGGGGGTGAAGTTTAAGAAAGACCCAATCACCAACTTCAAAACTTCGTTCACTATGATGCATATCAGCAAATTGCTTTATTCTGTCTTTAGCCTTCTCCAAATTTTGCTTTAAAGAAAGCAAAACAACCTCTCTCTGATGGAACCATGTTTCCAAATCAGCAACAGCAGTATCCAAAGGAATATGAGGCAAATGTAAAGGAGGATCAATACCATACAAGGCTTTGAATGGGGGCATTTTAATGGCCGAATGCCAAGTGGTATTATACCACCATTCAGCCAATGACAACCATTTGACCCAAGTGCTAGGTTGTGTCATGACCATGCATATCAAATATGTTTCCAAGCATCTATTTAACACCTCAGTTTGTCCATCTGACTGAGGATGGTATGCAGTTAAAAGGGCTTGATCAATACCTTGCAATCTCAAAAATTCTTTCCAAAAATTACTCAAAAATAATGGATCACGATCAGAAACAATAACTTGAGGACAACCATGGAGTTTGAAAACAAAATCCAGCATGACCTGAGCAACAGTGGTAGCAGTAAAAGGGTGTTTAAGTGGAATAAAGTGAGCATATTTACTGAAGCGATCCACCACAACAAGGATAGTGTCTTTGCCCTCAGATTTAGGTAAGCCCCCAATGAAGTCCATAGAGATATTAGAAAATAAGGAATGAGGAATAGGCAATGGCTGCAACAGCCCAGGTGTAGCAATAGGTTCATACTTTGCCTTCAAGCAAATATCACAAGACTTAATGAAATGTTTGATATCTCTAGTAGCCCCTTTCCAATAAAACATAGCCCAAAACTGTTGTATAGTGGGATGGACACCAGAGTGGCCACCCATAGGGGAAGAATGGCATAGTTGCAAGATCTCTCTTCTCAAAGCCTGATCTTGACTAATCCATAACTTTTTCTTCCTAGTCAATATAGATCCATTCCACTCCAAATGCTTAATCATTTCACCTTGAAGTAACTTCTGAATAAGAATTTGGGCTACTGTATCAACTGACCAATGTTGCTGAATCTTTTGTAACAATAAAGGATCATAAGAAGATATTGCTATCTGAAAAAAAAGTGATTCCAGGAACTCTAGATAAAGCATCAGCAGCTGAATTATCAGAACCTTTCTTGTACACAATATCATAATCATAACCCATGAGTTTGCTCAACCAAGTATGCTGCAAAGGAGTTGTGATTTTCTGTTCTAATAAATGCTTCAAACTCTTCTGATCAGTTTTGATAGTGAAATGGTTCAAAATTAAATATTGATCCCAATGTTTAACAGCTAACAAAATGGCTAACAATTCTTTTTCATATACGGATAAAGAACATTGTCTAGCTGAGAGGGGTTTACTCACAAAAGCAATAGGGTGATTGTGCTGCATTAAAACGGCCCCCAAACCTTGTGAACTTGCATCAGTCTCTACCATAGATTCTTGGGACCAATCAGGCAAAGCCAGCACAGGTGCATTACACAAAGCGGTCTTTAGAGATTCAAAAGCTTGTTGAGCCTCTGGTGACCACTTAAAGGCATCCTTTTGTAATAATTGGGTCAGTGGTTTAGCCAAACTACCATAGGAAGAAATAAACCTCCTATAATAACCTGTGAGGCCCAAAAAACCCCTAAGTTGCTTGACTGTAGTAGGCACCGGCCTTTTACAACCGCCTCATTTTTAGTTGGGTCAGTAGATACACCATTTTTTGAAATAACATGACCCAAATATTCCACTTTAGATGCAGCAAAACTGCATTTAGAGAGCTTGGCCAATAACTGATGTTCTCTAAACAATTACAGCACCTCCTTCAAGTCAAGCACATGTTGCTGCAAAGATTTGCTATAAACCAACACATCATCAAAAAATATGAGCACAGATTTCCTCAATAACTTCTGAAAAACAGAATTCATCAGACTTTGAAATGTTGCAGGGGCATTTGTAAGACCAAAAGGTAGAACTAAAACTCAAACAACCCTTGATGAGTTCGAAAAGTGGTTTTGTGAATATCATCTTGATGCATCCTAATCTGGTGGTAACTGTGACAACCCGGAAAAATTTCGTTACCTTTAATTAAACTATAGGGTTTAAACAAGTAATTTCTTAAACTTGTTTGTATTTATTTTATAAATTTATGTGTTATATGTAAAATTTAATTATCTAGTCAAGCTTAAAATGTTAAATAAATAATAATAATAATAATAATAATAATAATAATAATAATAAAATTTATTATTAAAAACAAAATCCTAAAAGTTTAGGGTGAAAATGTTAATTTTAAAACTTGTTTTAAAAGCTTTAACATAAAATTACAATCAATGTAAACTACAGGGGGCTAAAGTGTAATTTTTTTAAATACCATCACCCCCAACATTTTTAAGGCCTTTTTAAGCTTTTAAAAATTACAAAAAAATACCTAAAAGTTATAAAAATTATTTTATAAACTCTGTTTATTTTAAAATCATCAAATAAATTTCTGCAATTTTTCTTTAAATTTTAATATTTATAAAACATTATAACAAAGGCTATTTTTGGATATTTCATGTAAAATGAACTTTAAATTATGGTTTAAATTAATAAATTATTATTGGTCCAAATGTTACTTTTAATTATAGTTTAATCCTGTTATTTAAAATAATTATAGAAACTATTTACACTTTATATTTAAAGTTTACCCGTTCTTATAAATAAATTAAAACTTGTAAACATTACTTATTTGATAAGATAAATACAAATTAGATTTTGTAAATTTAATTATAAAATCTTACTAAACTAAATACAAACTTACATATTTAAATAATGTCTAAAATTTATTTAGAACATAATGATATGTTAAAATCATTATTAAATTAATTAAATTTTATGAAATGCAAAATCTTTAGTTATTAAAGAATTAACAAAAATAATTAAATAATTTAATTATATGTTTATAACAAATCCTAGAAAACCAAACCCTAGATCAATTGAACTCCAGGTTCAAAATCTAACTTATTTAGGTTATGGATCTGTATCTATTTGCTTATGTGAATTATAATTCTTTAGGAGGAATTTACTTGCTTGTCAACACCACACAAGAACTGAGGTGAGTTCATACTTAACTATTCCCCTTTTTAATCGTTTAAATATTTTGGGGAGGAATACATGTTGTAATTGAAATTTCAAATTATTTTTGTGTATTATGTTAAATAATAATTGATCACATTTATGATTACATATGGTTACAATGAAAATCCTTCTCTGTAAACTGGACTATTAATAAGCAGGGATCTTTTGGATAGTACTATCGGGGTGTGACTTACCCCCACAAAGGTTTGGACATGTGGTCCTTACCAAGATGCACAAAGATCTTATAAGTCATTCGGGATGACTGTTTTGTGTTGAGAAGGTAGATGTGCACTATGTGTAAAGTTTGTCATTATAGTTCCACTTACAACCCATATGAGGATAAATGTAAAGGAGGATTTGCTCCCTCTGATTTGAAATTATTATAACTAATATAATATACACATATAAAGGATAATAAACTATGATACATGGGCAATTCCTATGTGAAGGATTTGTTGGCTTGTACTTAGTTAGTATGTGGGATAGCGGGTTCACCTTATAAAAGGGTTCCGACAAGCTATTCATATACAAAGTGATACCAGTGGGTAGTTTATACTTACACTTTTACAGTAAATCCTACTTTGATGATAATTAATGGTTTATCATTTATGTTTTACTCACCTATGAACTCACCAACCCTGTGTTGACACTTGATTTTACATGTATTCTCAGGTATCTACTAGGAGCTTATGGACATGCACGTATGATCATATAAGAGCTCAAGATACATATTGCTTATTATTTGAGATATGATTAGATGTATCGTTAAGAAACAATCTATCTTTTATTTCCGCTACGCATAATATTTATTACTCTGAATATTAATGGAATGATTATCTAAAAATTCATCATATAGATAACTGCATCTCATGTGTGACTAATGTGTTCGATCCTGTTTGCTCACTCCTCCGTGATAAATTCCAGACCCAGAATTTGAGGGTGTGACAGATTGGTATCAGAGCCATTGGTTATAATGAGTTAGGAATTGCATCTAGCCTATAGCCACACATAATAGTTGCACAAAGTGAATTTCCTTAGTTAGAGATCGACTAGGATTAAGAAGTTATATGCTTAAATTTAGATACTTGTTTCCCTAAACTTAACTTTGACTCTTTGACTCTCCCCGATAAATGAACTTCTTAAACTTATTCTCAACGACATGTGGGAACTACACTTATCGTCATGGGTTCAATTCCTTAGACTTTATGTCTAATCTATAAAAATCTTATCGAGGTTTTGATTCTATGAACCAACTAAACTTGTGTGACACATAGACACGTGTATTTTGGATTTCCTGGCAAAAGGCCTTCGGGCTAAGGCAAGCATATCGTATAAATCTCATTGCGAGACCAGTTATGTTTACCTGGGGATTTCTGGAATGAGTGATAAACTATGGTCAATACACAAGTCTCTAAGGCAAAGGGGTCAAATTACCTTGACGTGTTCCATTTGGTAATCTAAGCTACGCTTGTCCTAACCTAAAGAGAGACTTGTTTCCCTAGTACTCGTGCCTTGCTGAATTTAATCGAAAAACCCAGTTTTCTTAAATTCCCATCTATCTTACAGTAATTGTCCATACTTTGAATATTTGATATAGAATGCATCTATTGAATATATCAAAGTGTGAATTCTCACCAAACAATTTCATGATAGATGGACGCATCAGCAGGCAGAGGCAGAGGTAGAGGACGAGGTAGAGGAACTGTCCCAAGAGGGATGACTCCTGAAGAAATACAAGTTTTGGTCAATCAAGGTGTTGCTTCAGCCCTAGCCATTCAGGCTGCTCAGAATGGTCAAAACTATTCCTATAAGAAGTTCCTAGACTGCAAGCCCGATATCTTCACTGGGGCAGAAGGGGCCATTGGGCTCATAAGGTGCTTTGAGAAATGTGAGTCCATCTTTGCTATATCTGAATGTCCAGATGCGAATAGGACAAAGTATGCCTCAGGAGCATTGAGTGGAGCTGCACTCTCGTTGTGGAAGACTGAAGTTTCAAGACTTACTCCCCCACTAGCCAATGCTATGGCTTGGGATGAATTCAAACAACTGATGAGGGAAGAGTATCGTCCGAGGGAAGAAGTACAAAAGTTTGAAACAGAGTGCTGGAACCACAAGATGGTTGGATCTGAGATTGAAACTTATACCACCGAGAATCATGAGTACGCAACTTTGTGCCCACATATGATGGAGCCTGCTCACAAAAGAATTGAAGGCTATATTCGTGGACTATCTCCAGTCATTCAATCTATGGTCACTTCCTCCAACCCAACTTCTATCCAACAGGCCATTAGGATAGCTCACAAGCTGACTAATGAGGCTGTGGCTCAAGGGAAGTTGCCACCAAGGATCAAGGGTAAGGGTGCTGCTGCTGAAAGCTCAGGAAAGAGAAAGTTCGAAGATTCTAAAGAAAGTGAGAATCAAGGTGCAAACAAGAAGCAACCTCCAGAAAAGAAAAGTGACAATCAGAGCATTCCGCCTAGATGTCAGAGGTGTAACAAGCGTCACCATGGCAAGTGTACTGCAGTCATTTGCTACAAATGCCACAGGAAGAGGCACACTGCTCCTGAATGTAGGACCAAGACTCAAGATCAAGGAAGAAAAGATAGTAATCAGCAGAATGATGGTAAGAAGGGAGTTACGTGTTTCAGATGTAGAGAAAAAGGCCATGTTACCAGAGATTGCACTGGGGAAAAGAAAGATACAGCCAAGGGCAGAGCCTTCATGATTAGCAAAGGTGAGGCTCTAAAAGACCCTAACATTATTATGGGAAAATTTTTGGTAAATGATGTTTATGCTATAGTTTTATTTGACACGGGAGCTGATAGAAGCTTCGTATCCAATACTTTCTATAAGCACTTGAATGTAGAACCTGTACCCCTAGATGAGTCATATTTAGTAGAATTAGCAAATGGTAAATCCTTGACCGCATCACAAATTCTGAAAAACTATACACTAGGTTTATCAGGTCATATCCTACCAATAGACCTCATGCCCATTACTTTGGGAAGCTTTGATTTGGTAGTTGGTATGGATTGGCTATCCAAAAACTCCGCAGAAATTGTATGTAATGACAAAATAATTCGCATACCCCTACCAAATGATGAAGTCCTGTGTGTTGAGGGAGATAAGACTGGTGTTGTGATGGGAGTTATTTCCTACTTGAAGGCTCAAAAGTGCCTTCGAAAAGGACATACTGCTGTCCTAGCCTTAGTCACTGATAAAGATAAGAAGGAGAGGAAGATTGAAGATGTACCAGTCGTCAGGGAATTTCCTGAAGTGTTCCCTGATGAACTGCCTGGTTTGCCCCCTAGAAGAGAGGCCGAGTTCTCGATTGAGTTGACACCTGGAGCTACACCTATAGCTCGGGCACCATACCGTCTCGCACCTTCTGAACTAAAAGAACTATCTGACCAGCTTAGGGAACTCCTGGATAAAGGATTCATCAGACCTAGCTCGTCACCATAGGGAGCACCAGTGTTGTTTGTAAAGAAGAAAGACGGAACCTTCCGGATGTGCATTGATTATCGAGAACTGAACAAAGTGACAATCAAGAACCGTTATCCCTTGCCACGTATTGACGACTTATTTGACCAACTTCAAGGTTCAAGCATCTATTCAAAGATAGATCTTAGAAGCGGCTATCATCAGCTGAGAGTCAGGGATGAAGATATTATGAAGACGGCTTTCAGAACTCGATACGGTCACTTTGAGTTCACAGTCATGCCGTTTGGGCTAACAAATGCACCTGCCGTATTCATGGACCTCATGAATCGTGTATGCAAGCCTTATCTAGACAAGTTTGTCATTATCTTCATTGACGACATCTTGATCTATTCTAAAAATGAGCATGAGCATGAGGAACATCTAAGATTGATCCTTGAATTACTAAAGATAGAGGAGCTCTATGCTAAGTTCTTAAAATGTGATTTCTGGATAAAAGAAGTTCAATTCCTTGGTCATGTGATTGATGCTAATGGCATTCATGTAGACCCAGCTAAAATTGAATCCATCAAAAGTTGGCCTACACCTTCTAATCCAACAGAAATTAGATAATTTCTTGGCCTAGCCGGCTATTATAGGAGATTTATCGAAGGATTCTCCAAGATAGCTCAACCATTGACCATGCTCACCCAAAAGGGAGTAGCATATCATTGGGGACTTAAGCAAGAGGCTGCTTTTCAAACACTAAAACAGAAGTTATGCAGTGCACCTATACTATCCTTACCTGACGGCATTGAAGACTTTGTAGTCTACTGTGATGCTTCTGTTCAGGGACTGGGATGTGTTTTGATGCAACGAGATAAAGTCATAGCCTATGCCTCAAGACAGTTAAAGGCTCATGAAAAGAACTATGCAACTCATGATCTAGAACTAGGAGCAGTTGTGTTTGCTCTTAAACTATAGAGACACTACCTGTACGGTACTAAGTGCACTATCTATACCGACCACAAGAGTCTTCAACACTTGTATAATCAAAAGGAGATGAATATGAGACAGAGGAGATGGCTTGAACTACTAAACGATTATGATTGTGCTATCAAGTACCATCCCGGTAAAGCAAATGTTATGGCTGATGCTTTGAGTAGGAAAGAACATACGAAACCTCGTAGAGTACGAGCCCTACAACTTACCATTCAAAGCAACCTACCGGCACAAATTCTGAATGCACAGACTGAAGCATTGAAAGAAGAAAACATTAAAGATGAAAACCTCCGAGGGCTAGACCAACAGTTTGAAGTTCATTCAGATGGAGTACGCTTTATAGCAGAAAGGATTTGGATACCCCTATACGGGAATCTTAGAAGCTTGATCATAGATGAAGCCCACAAGTCTAGATACTCTATCCACCCAGGTGCAGATACGATGTATTACGTCTTGAAGCTTGTTTACTGGTGGCCAAGAATGAAGGCAGATATTGCGACTTATGTCTCAAAGTGTTTGACTTGTTCTAAAGTCAAGGTCGAATACTAAAAGCCTTCAGGAATGTTGACCCAACCAGAAGTACCTGTGTGGAAGTGGGAAATGATAACCATGGATTTCGTCACTGGCCTACCTAAATCTCAAACGGGCAATGACACCATTTGGGTTATTGTTGACCGTCTCACCAAATCAGCTCACTTCATACCCATTCGTGAGAAAGACAAGATGGAGAAGCTTGCAAGGATTTACATCAAAGAAATTATCTCTTGACACGGAGTGCCAGTGTCTATCATCTCTGATCGAGACTCACGATTTACATCTATCTTTTGGGATAAACTTCAGAAAGCTCTAGGCACTCGCCTAGATATGAGCACAGCCTATCACCCTCAGACTGATAGCCAAAGTGAAAGAACCATACAGACTCTTGAGGATATGCTTAGGGCTTGTGTTATTGATTTTGGAAAGAACTAGGAAGGTCATCTACCTTTAGTAGAGTTCTCATATAATAATAGCTATCATTCGAGCATCAAGGCGGCACTATTCGAGGCCTTATATGGACGTAAATGTAGATCACCACTTTGCTGGGTAGAAGTTGGAGATAGTCAACTTACTGGCCCAGAATTGATATTTGAAACTCATGAGAAAATTATCCAGATAAGAGAATGCATGGCTGCTGCCAGGGATCGCCAGAAAAGCTACGCTGATAAACACCGCAAGCCACTTGAATTTCAGAAAGGAGATAAAGTTTTGCTAAAGGTATCTCCCTAGAAGGGAGTTATACGCTTTGAGAAACGAGGGAAATTGAACCCTCGCTACGTGGGGCCTTTTGAAATTGTCAGAAGGATCGGCCCAGTAGCCTATGAATTAAATCTACCTGCTGAACTTGGTGGTGTGCACAATGTTTTCACGTATCCAATCTAAGAAAGTGTTTATCCGATGAATCACTGGTTGTGCCTTTAAAGGAACTGCAAGTATATGAGAAACTTAGATTTGTCGAGGAACCAGTTGAAATCATGGATAGGGAAGTTAAACAACTAAAGCATAGCAAGATTCCGATTATCAGAGTTCTGTGGAACTCTCGGCGTGGTCCTGAGTTCACTTGGGAACGAGAGGACGAAATGATGTGCAAGTATCCTAACCTGTTCAAGAATGTTGCCAGTACATCTTAATTTTCGGGACGAAAATTCCTCTAACAGGGGGATGATGTGACAACCCGGAAAAATTTTGTTACCTTTAATTAAACAATAGGGTTTAAACAAGTAATTTCTTAAACTTGTTTGTATTTATTTTATAAAATAAATTTATGTGTTATATGTAAAATTTAACAATCTAGTCAAGCTTAAAATGTTAAATAAATAATAATAATAATAATACTAATAATAAAATTTAAATAAATAATAATAATAATAATACTAATAATAAAATTTATTATTAAAAACTAAATCCTAAAAGTTTAGGGTGAAAAATATTAATTTTAAAACTTGTTTTAAAAGCTTTAACATAAAATTATAATCAATGTAAGCTACAGGGGGCTAAAGTGTAAATTTTTTTTTAAAATACCATCACCCCCAACATTTTTAAGGCCTTTTTAAGCTTTTAAAAATTACAAAAAAATACCTAAAAATTATAAAAATTATTTATAAATTCTGTTTATTTTTAAAATCATCAAATAAATTTTTGCAATTTTTCTTTAAATTTTAATATTTATAAAACATTATAACAAAGGCCATTTTTGGATATTTCATGTAAAATGGACTTTAAATTATGGTTTAAATTAATAAATTATTATTGGTCCAAATGTTACTTTTAATTATAGTTTAATCCTGTTATTTAAAATAATTATAGAAACTATTTACACTTTATATTTAAAGTTTACCCATTCTTATAAATAAATTAAAACTTGTAAACATTACTTATTTGATAAGATAAATACAAATTAGATTTTATAAATTTAATTATAAAATCTTACTAAACTAAATACAAACTTACATATTTAAATAATGTCTAAAATTTATTTAGAACATAATGATATGTTAAAATTATTATTAAATTAATCAAATTTTATGAAATGTAAAATCTTTAGTTATTAAAGAATTAAAAAAATAATTAAATGATTTAGTTATATGTTTATAACAAATCCTAGAAAACCAAACCCTAGATCAATTGAACTCCAGGTTCAAGATCTAACTTATTTAGGTTATGGATCTGTATCTATTTGCTTATGTGAATTATAATTCCTTAGGAGGAATTTACTAGCTTGTCAACACCACACAAGAACTGAGGTGAGTTCATACTTAACTATTCCCCTTTTTAATCGTTTAAATATTTTGGGGAGGAATACATGTTGTAATTGAAATTTCAAATTACTTTTGTGTATTATGTTAAATAATAATTGATCACATTTATGATTACATATGGTTACAATGAAAATCCTTCTCTGTAAACTGGACTATTAATAAGCAGGGATCTTTTGGATAGTACTATCGGGGTGTGACTTACCCCCACAAAGGTTTGGACATGTGGTCCTTACCAAGATGCACAAAGATCTTATAAGTCATTCGGGATGACTGTTTTGTGTTGAGAAGGTAGATGTGCACTATGTGTAAAGTTTGCCATTATAGTTCCACTTACAACCCATATGAGGATAAATGTAAAGGAGGATTTGCTCCCTCTGATTTGAAATTATTATAACTAATATAATATACACATATAAAGGATAATAAACTATGATACATGGGCAATTCCTATGTGAAGGATTTGTTGGTTTGTACTTAGTTAGTATGTGGGATAGCGGGTTCACCTTATAAAAGGGTTCCGACAGGCTATTCATATACAAAGTGATACCAGTGGGTAGTTTATACTTACACTTTTACAGTAAATCCTACTTTGATGATAATTAATGGTTTATCATTTATGTTTTACTCACCTATGAACTCACCAACCCTGTGTTGACACTTGATTTTACATGTATTCTCAGGTATCTACTAGGAGCTTATGGACATGCACGTAGGATCATATAAGAGCTCAAGATACATATTGCTTATTATTTGAGATATGATTAGATGTATCGTTAAGAAACAATCTATCTTTTATTTCCGCTACGCATAATATTTATTACTCTGAATATTAATGGAATGATTATCTAAAAATTCATCATATAGATAACTGCATCTCATGTGTGACTAATGTGTTCGATCCTGTTTGCTCACTCCTCCGTGATAAATTCCAGACCCAGAATTTGAGGGTGTGACAGTAACCAGATCTGAGATCCAGTTTTGAATATATTTCAGACCCCCCCCCCCAATTCTTCCAATAATTCTTCTATGAGTGGAATAGGAAATCGATTCTTAATGGTATGATCATTAAGTTTCCTATAGTCCACACAAAGCCTCCATGATCCATCTTTCTTTTTAACTAAGACCACAGGTGAAGCAAAAGGGCTAACACTGTGTCTTATGATGCCCATATCCAACATCTCCTGAACCATCTTCTCAATCACATCTTTTTGCCCCATAGGATATCTATAAGCCTTTTGATTAATAGTAACAGATTCATCAATCAGATGAATCCTATGATTACAACTTCTATCCGGAGGTAATGAAGTGGGATTTTGGAACACATCTGCATATTCATCCAACAAAGCCCGAATGCTAGCATCATGCTGCAGATCAGACAAGGTTGTCTGGTGCTGGAACTTCTCACTTTGGTCTAACTACAAACTGAACAATTGAAGCTGAATGCGTGGACCTCCTTTGGGCACCAATTGGGTTAACTTCTCAAGTGAACACAAAGCAACATCATTGGAGTGAATGCCTTTAAGCTTAATGACTTGAGAGTCAACAGTGAACTTCATAGTCAAGGCCTTAAAGTTCCACACAATATCATCTAATGATTGCAACCATTGAATTCCCAAAACCATATCATAGTTATCTAATGGCAGGAGCAACACATTAGTGTGGAACCATTTCCCTTGCATCGTCCATTGGAAATCTTTACACAATTGGCTACAATCTAAGGCTTTCCCGTTTGCAACTTTAACTTTCATCAAAGGTAAGCCTCTAGTAAAACAATTCAATTTATTGGCCAATTTCTGATCTAAAAAATTATGGGTTGATCCTGAATCAATTAAAATGTGAAGTTGTCTAGTGCCAATATTTCCCATAATCCTCATAGTGGAAAAAGAAGTAATACCCGTCAATATGTATAGAAATCTGAGGTATCGTTTGCATCTCATGCAACTCACCTTGACACTCTTCCTCTACAACATCATCCTCTTCCTGTAAGGCCCCGTCCCCGGGCACCTCACAGTTGGTTATTCGTCTCACATAAAACATATATTTGCATTAACTTAATAAAATGATGCAGCGGAAACTTTGAATTTACTTTCAGTTTACTATAAATGCTTTTGCCAGTTAACACAACGTACATCAATTACAAAATATCTATTATTGTATTACATCACAAAAGCATTAAACAAAAGAATGCCATCCCAAAAGAGCTGAGTATCCACCTCGTGCCATCCTCAGCAACACTACCTATCAACTGGAAACACATAAAAAGTCAGCGTTGCTGAGTGAGTTCTAGTTTTATAATAAAACATACTTTCATTCATTAAAACCGTTCTTACATACACGCAATCACACAACATACGTACAC
This sequence comes from Flaveria linearis, assembly GCA_024085815.1. Taxonomy (NCBI): domain Eukaryota; kingdom Viridiplantae; phylum Streptophyta; class Magnoliopsida; order Asterales; family Asteraceae; genus Flaveria; species Flaveria linearis. Next base: position 47,023,229 of record CM044016.1, read on the forward strand.
GTAAATAATATTATTATTATCTTCGTAATTCATTCTTTAACTTTCATTCGTCAAGCATGCAAATCTCTAAGGGTCACCTCTCAACTCTGCCCTCATGGTTCCAACCCATGAGCCGACAAAGCATACTGTAACATACTCTTCTCTGCCCTCATGGTTCCAACCCATGAGCCGACAAAGCATACTGTAACATACTCTTCTCTGCCCTCATGGTTCCAACCCATGAGCCGACAAAGCATACTGTAACATACTGGTGCCCCTATGGCTCTCAGTCCATAGACCGACACCTGGTGCCCCTATGGCTCTCAGTCCATAGACCGACACCTGGTTGCCCCTATGGCTTGCTGTCCATAGACCGACACTCTTGTTGCCCCTATGGCTCTCTGTCCATAGACTGACAACCTTGTTGCCCCTATGGCTCTCTGTCCATAGACCGACAACACCTCTTCCGGGGTCACGTTAACCCCGCGAGTGATCGTCACCACTCCTGCTATAACAATTATCCCGTGACAGGTCACAAAGACACTGCCCCGTTGTTCTTAAGGCAACTATGGCTCACTGTCCATAATCTACCCTAAGGCTCGTAATAGGCCTAGTTACTAGAACCAAGCACCATTTCCAAGACTTCTTAACCGTCAAATCCATCTCGTGCCCCTTAGACCATGCAAGACTTTCATTCATTCATTCATTCATTCATTCATTAAGACATGCATTCATTTATCATGTTCCTCTTTCATTCGTTCATTCATTAACGCATGTATTCATTCATCATGTTCCTCTTTCATTCACTCATTCATTAACGCATGCATTCATTCATCATGTTCCTCTTTCATTATCTTTCACTTTACGTTCTTATTACATTCGTTTCATTCATTCATTCATTCACGTAAAGTCACTAAAAGATAAACACGCATCGACACAAGGAATATAGATATTTACAATTCATCAGTCATTACCATCATATAAGGCCACATCATACTTATCATGCATACGTCCTACATACACGTCTCTCCTCATTCACATCAGCCCTATTTGGGCGATTGAACATACTCCAGTCGCATGGCCTTCATGCGACTGAACCTTGCGATTGGACAACTATGCGAATGGGCATACAATCGTACGAATGGACCTCCTATTGTGCGAATGAACACTATATGAATGGACAACTAGGCCACTAACCCTCAGTCATGCGACTGAACTACTATGCGAATGGACCTATGCGACTGAATCCCTCAATCGCATGGTCTGTCGTGCGACTGAGCCCCAGTCGTGCGTCTGAGCCTCAATCGTACGATTGAACATCAGTCTTTCCTCAGTCGTGCGACTGGCCCTTCAGTCGTTTAGCCCTAACTGGGCAGCGACTGGAGTTCATCACGAACAGCAGCCGCGACCTACGGCCTTCAAACTCCTCTAAACTCATTTTCAGCCCAAATTAACCCTCCTAAACCTCAGGGATTCATACTAGGGCATCATACAAGCATTTGCAAGTCTTAAATCATACCTTAAACATATTACCCAAGATTTCACCCAAATGGGTCAAACATACACTTTTTCAAAAACAGGTTTAAATGTGTTCCAGCCCCAAAATCATTTGAAAACAAATAAATGAGGGGTCCTAGAACTCACCTAATCGAGGAGAAGATGAAGAGCTTCGTTTGGACTAGTCACTCGACAAATCTCGAGCCCGGATCACCACTTTCTCTCTTTCTTTCTCTTCTTTCTCTGTTCTCTCTCTCTCTCTGCTCTTTCTTCCCGACTAAAATTGTGCAAGTGTGGGGAAGAAGAGGGCTGCCCCTCCTTTATAGCTACAGCTCAGTCGCCCGAGGTCCAGGCCACTGGACCTTCAGTCGCATGAACACCATGCGACTGGACCTCCAGTCGCATGAGTTCCATGCGGTTGATCCTTCAATCGTTCGAACATCATGCGATTGAACCTCCAGTCGCATGAATTCCATGCGAATGAGACTCAGTCACATATCACTCTAAAAAGTCAAACTTCCGGGTGTTACACTTCCCCATATAACTCCAACACATACAAATGCTTAAATTTACACTTGTGTGTTAGGGAATACTTTTCCGTACACCAAAAGCATTCATTCTTAGCCCTTTTTTCCTCCATTACCTTTGAAGGAATCTTTTTAACATTCTTGATCAATTGATTAGCAGGAGGGGTAGGAAGTAAGGCTAGTGTATTGGTTGGATTACCCACATTTTTAGTAATATTTGCTGTTGACTTAAAGGGAGTAACTGCAGTATTCACAGCAGTACCCGTCCCATTCTTACCCATTTCCTTATTACCAAACAATGTACAATAAACCATATTTTGTTGTTTAGCCATTGCAATGGCATCCCTCATTGTAGTGGGTTTAAAAATATTCACCAAACAACGAATCTCCGGTTTAAGCTCCCCCACATACATACTAGTAGCATTTTCATCAGTCAATTTCACCCTATTAAGCAAAGTATCAAATTCTTTAGTGTAATCCGGAAACGAACCTTTTTGATTCAAATTCTTTAACTCTACCATCGCATTTTCAGACAATCTTTCTGAAAATCTATTTATGGCTGATCTAGAATACTCATCCCATGTAATATCCTCCATAGCCCTATTCTGGCTCTCAATATACCCTTGATGCCATTCCAACGCGGCGCCTTCTAAATTGGTCACTACATAATGCACTTTTGCATTCCCAGGTGTTTTATCTACAGTAAAGAAATGATTGCAACGAATGATCCATCCTTCTATTGCAGAACCATCAAATTTAGGGAAATCCAGTCGTCCCGTTCTAACCATAATCCTTTTCTTGCCCTAATCTGGTATTAATCTCGGTCATTTGTGTAACCAACATCGTCATACTGATCTGCAACAGATGAATTGCTTCCGAATTCTGATCCAAAATTGCTTGTTGACCTTCAATTAGGGTTGCATTTGCTTGAGCCAAACTCTCTAATCTCTCCATTTCTTGTTGTCTTGTCGGCATAAAATTCCGATCAATTATTGAATTGAAGCACCTTACGAACGAGAAAACAAAAATCAATCCACCAATTTATACAACAACTGAGGAATTGAACGAGCAGAAGCTTAGATCGTAATCGATCTTCAGCGGATTCAAAGGAAAAAGGAATGGAAGCTTAGATCGTAATCGATCGTCAGCAATTTTGAAAGAAACATAATGGATTGATAGTACTGAGCTCCGAGAATCGGTAGCTCTGATACCAATGTTAGGATAAGAATCAAGAGGAAACAAGAAGAAGAAGAAGAAACTCAATTCATTATCCAGATACTCAATACAACGACTCCAACGGCCTTTTAACCAACATACCGAACTATCACTACATTTACACATTTCATCCTCTAACTATTCATTTATTACAAAACAGACCCTCTATTTTATACTACTATTGCAATTAACACCTCCTAACTGTTAAACCCGTAACAATGGTACTGTTTATGGGTGGTGGCTCCGGTGTATCCGTCGACGTCGCCGACGGCCTGTCTACCGCCTTTGGTGGCGTCTCCGTGGCTCCGGTTGGTTATCCTACATACGAAAAAAGTAGTTCCATGAACGGTAAATCTGGTGCACTTTTGGTTATTGTGTTTCTGCTTTAAAGGTGAAGAGATGTTAGGCGGTAGCGGTTTTTCTCATGGCACACCCCTTTGTGGTCGGTGGCCGTCTCTATTGCTCCGGCAATCGTTGGCTCGCTGCTTCTCTTCCACCTTTGCGACGCCTCACCTTTCTGCCTGGGGCGGCCGTGGCAGGAATTGCCCGTGTCCGGCGCTCCTTCCATCGCTGACACGAGAGGGGTTTTGCGCTGTCGTGGAGAGAGGGGAACCGCTGCCGCTTCCACCACCGTTGGCTGTTGCAGAGACTCCCGGTGTGCCAACCTCCGTCCTTTTGCCTGCTGTCGGTGACGGTTGTATCATCGTCGCGGTGTGTGGGCGGTGGCGATTAGGGTTTGTTTGAGGAGGGGGAACCCTAGCCGCCGTCATGGAAGCAACTACGGTGTACCGGTGACGCCCTTTCGTCACAGTGTCTGCATGGTGGCAGATGGGGTTTGTTTACCCAAATCGAACGGTGGTTGGTTGGTCTTCCCCTTTCTGTGACCCCAGTTATGGCGGTGGTTGTCTGTTGTTAAGATGACCGGAGAAACGGGGGCAGATGGCTGGACTTTCTTCTATCCATGTCGTTTAATAATAATACGCCATGTTTTGGTCTTCATGAGTCGTTGATGATGACGACCTGCCATCTAAGACCCGTATAACTCTGTTTGTTTTAGTTGATTGTCTGAAATTGTTGGGTGTTACTTTGGTGTGTTTCTGATTTGTTGATGATGGTGGCTATGGTACCTTGATGACAGTGTCCATTCGTTGCTTCTAAAAGTTATTGAGTCGATTATGATTCTGAAACCCATTTGTTGTAACTATGCTATGATGACAGTGGCAGAGGTGGTTGATTGGCGTGGCATACATGGCGACGGCAAGTGTGTTGTTCTGCACTTGCAACCTATGTTGCAGCCATAGTAACCCAAAACCCAGATCTGAGCTAAAAAAACTTTATTTTTTGGGATTCTTAGCTTTGTCTATTAACTTGCTTTATTAATATGATGTGTGCTGACGGGTCTAAGATAATCTCGGTTTAATCAGTAGGCAATTAACTTATGGCTGTGATGATAGATTGTCTGAGCCTCGTTTTCTCCGTTTTTAAGACACGCAACGCGCGTCGGGCATCACACCTAGTTGTCTTTATGTTCCTCTTAACATTGAATGAAACTAAACTTCTTTGGAGGTTTGTCTTTATCATGGACAAACACAGATCCACTGAGAAGATATATCCAGTGCGTAATTACCTTTTAATGTTTTTTCTCTATGGGACTCAAATTAAACTAGCATCAATTTAGTAAACATACAGATATTACTAAATCAAAAGAATATCAACCCCAAATTAATTTGTAAGAGTCTTTCCATGTTGTTAAGTGGACCTAACTTGTAATATTTATTTTTTGTTTCTTGAATACAAAAAGTTCTTTTTTATCATTTCAGATCCGTTTATCTAAAATTTTTAACGTTCATTCAAATAAAGCATCATCTATGTTTAACATTTAGTGAACAACAAGGAAAATACATGTAATGTTAAACAGTTGTGTGCCACAGGAACAATTAGAACATGCCATACGGATCATTTAAGTTGAAATCGTTTTAATAATGTCATTGTCATGAATTGAATGATAGAAAATAATACCACAGAATATTCTAAGCAAAGATAAATAAACCAAAAGGATGACGAAAACCATAATTTACTTTAGCTAATATGATGGCTTTTATCTCTTAACCAACGTACATACCATCTACAAGTGTAAATACATCAAGCTAAAACTCAAAGCCCAACTTATTTAATTTACATATTGAGCTTGACATTAACATTGTCTCGTTTTAAGCTCTTTTATTGAAGGCCGAACTCAACTCATGAATAGTTTTACATGCTCGAGTATAACCAAGTCTCTAGTGATGTATTATTTATTTACTTTTTACTTTTTACTTTTAATTAGTTTTATATATATTTTCAGCCGGCAGACTCATTTAACCCTTAATGTAAACTAGAATTTTTTCCCCCCGCGCGTTGCGCGGGAATTTTCGTCATATTCCGAATATCATAACGCAGATGCCAAACATGTTGCAACGACTATCGTTACAACAACTGTCATTCTAATGTAAAACTCTCAGCGTCTAAAAAGATTAAAAACACGCAACTACAACTTTTATCTGTTTTAAAACCTTAACGTGTAATCTGTCACAAAAGTGACATAATCATAACAAAACAGATAAACGAAAACAAAACCACAAAAAAAGAAGTTACGCAACAGAACCCAATTCAATTTTTTATACTAATGTTTATAAAATTATATGCTTGAGTTGAAAAAAAATAAAAACAAACACAAACAATCAAAAAAAGAAAAGAAAAAAGAAGAGGGAAAAAATCATTTCCTACAAGATTTGAACCCTTGTCCATCCGGTTGCATCACTTCCAACTTACCACCAAACCAAATCAGTATTTGGTTAGAAATGTCTAAGACAATACTATATAACTCATCATTCCAGTTTGACATTCCATTAAAAAAAACCCAACGGCCAGCCGTCACGCAGCTGGCAGCCACTATTCCCCAACTTGCATTTTAAAGTATAGTAATGGTTTCAAAATAAAAAGTTCAAAAAAGAAAATACTAGATGTTTTTATTGGTGGCAAGAATAGAAGTATTAAAGGATTTTTTAGACAATAGTATCCAAGTGTGTATCAAGCATATTGAGTATCATCGATAGATGTTGAAAAACAAATACTCATGTGGTATTTGTCTTTTTTTTTCTCTCAAATATTCATTCACATTCTATAAAAATCACACACAGTCTCCTCTCTATTCCTTTCCCCCTTACACACTCACGTAGCGTTTGGTATGCAGAAATGGGAGACAAATGGAATGAACCATTAAGGGTGAATGAATAAATACATGTTTGGTTAGTGTATGTAAAGAAATGAATCATTACATAGTTGATTTCATTCTCTTAAATTCATTCCATCCACCCTCCATTTTTTTCATTTCATTTCTTTCATCATTAGTCACCAACACCATTCACTCACCCATCACAACAACCACTACCGACCATCAAGATCGTTCGTCACCGGCAACCACCAGCACCAACCACTAGCCACCAACGACGCAGCCAGCCACCGGGAACACCACTGCTGGAAACCACCGAAGGCCGCCGCCGCCGCCGGAAACCACCAAAGGCCACTGCCGCTGGAAACCACCAAAGGCCGCCGCCACCGGAAACCACCACCATCGGGAACCACCGCCGACATCGTCGCCGCTAGAAACAATCGCAAGAAACCACCGAAGGCCACAACTACCACCGGAAACCATCGCCGGAATCCACCGCCGCCTCCAGAAACTGCCCCCGGAAACCACCACCAGTCACCACCACCACAGAAGCCATCACCGACCACCGCCACTACCACCCACCATAACTAGTTTTACATTTTATTGATTTGTTTTTTCATACCTAACAATAACACAAAGTAATGATTCATTTATTCTTAAGGGTAATTAAACAAGACAATAGAATGTAATGATTAATTCTCCCTCATTCACTTCATCCCTTCGTACATTTTTTCGTTCATTTCATTATCACGTGCGCCGAATAGATCCTCATATTTTAAAGTTCATGGTATCCCCGTGAACTTCATCTCGTCCGGCTCATCAAATTTACCTCAGAAACATTAAAAAATCTTCCTACTGAAAATGCTTTTACGCTGTGTACCCGAGTTTACTTAACGAGAGAAACGAAAGGAACACTTTCTTTTCCTTTCTCTTCTTTTCTCTTCTCTTCTTTTCTTTTCCTTCTTTTCCTTTCTCTTCTTTTCCTTCCATTTTAGAAGGATTGATTTTAGCCTTCATTTTCCTTCCATTTCTTTCCATTTCACTCCTTAAGTGAACTCGGGAACACGAATTTTTAATAATCCTTCAATTTCCTTCCATTAAAAAAAACTCTGGAACACAATTATTTTTTCTTTCCTTCCACTTCTTTTCTTTTCTCTCCTTAAATGAGAATCGGGAACACAAAGTTAGATGCGGGTTTGATTCACATCACACTTTATATGGTAGATTTATGATTAAATTAGACGAGTGTACGATTAAAAAAATAAAAAAAAGAAAGAAATTGCGGGTAAAGTCAATATACTCTATTCACTTCAGTCATGTACGGAGGAAGTAGACCAGAGGTCAAGTCCTCTATCATCATCACAAAATCATCATCAATGAAACTTTGATCAAACTTTCAGACCTCCAAATTCATTGATCACACTCACAATCTCAAATGCATTCAAGAATCAGCTTCATCATACCCCTATTATTCTACTTGTTAATAATAGCATTCAAAGGGTGTTATTCAGCAGCAAATCGCCCAAAAATCCCCAATAAACCAACTTCCGGCGATCGACCACCGTCCTCCGTCGTCTTTCAAGTCACCGGAAATGTTTATCCAAAAGGGTATCTATGAACTCATGTTTTCTTTGATATAATTCTACATATTATGGAAATCAGTGTGCGATTCATCACCAGCCTTTTGTTCTGTATGTATTTGTTTAGAGCTAATGTGAATTGATGTGGGTTTGTTTGATGATTTAAGTTTGGGTACCTTTACAGTTTACACCCATGTCAATTTGTGCATCTTTCTTGATTTTCTTTTTCTGCATACCCACTATATCTACTAATGTGTGTGTGTATGCAAGTATGAAACTATTTTTTGGTTTATATGTTATACCACCTCTATGCATATGTAAGAATGTCATTTTTGAGGTTTTTTTGTAAAGGGTGGGACTTAGAGTAACGGGTAAGGTTGTTGCTTTGTGACGTTGAAGTTTTGGGTTTAAGTCGTGGGAACAGACTTGTGTACAAAGTGTAGTTTAAGGTTGCATAAACTTAAGTACTATCTTTGTTAAAAAAATCTGTTCTTGAGGGGAGTATGCATCCTGAAAGAGTGAAATGCAGTATTCTAGAACATGACACTTATGGCCACAATGGACACTCAATGTTGGTACAAATGGAAACAATAGATCTTATTATTTGTGATTAAAGGGAAGAATTCCACTTCTATGTGCAGGTACTATTATGTGACGGTGAACATAGGGAATCCACCGAAACCTTACTGGCTGGACATCGACACTGGGAGTGATCTCACTTGGCTTCAGTGTGATGCACCTTGCACCAAATGCCTCCCGGTAACTCTTCTCCTAGTGTCTTAAAGTTCAATCTTGTTTTTTTTAATTAGTATTAAGTTGTTTCATCTGTTCTGTAGAGTAAACGTTTGAACTCGAACACACATGTTCATTGCATAGGGTAAATGCCATTACTATCTGGAGTAAATATAGTGAGTACTTAATTAGTGTTAGCTATTTGGCGTGACACTTTCTAAGAGTGCAAGACTATTCAAGTGCGAGAAAAATCAAAGAATAGACAAGTCATACACATAACAAACCTTTTATACATTAGTAACAAGTATAATTTGTTTATTTCTATAAAAACCATAAATATTATTATTCAAAGAGTTCAGATGATGTCCATATATGTTGAACATTGAAGACAACAATCAAACAATTGTTTCTTTTAATCTTTGTAGGCTCCTCACAAGCCTTATAAGCCAAACAAAGACCTTGTGACATGCATGGACCCACTGTGTGCATCTGTACGCTGGCCAGAGACACTCGACTGCGAGTCTGCAAATGATCAGTGTGACTATGAAGTTGAGTATGCCGATCATGGATCGTCTCTTGGTCTATTGGTTAAAGACCTGATCACCTTGCAATGCACCAATGGAACTGTAGTCAAACCCCGTCTTGCGTTTGGGTCAGCCTCTTTTTCTTTAACTATTTTGCGATCTATCATTTAACGCGACTGACATTATCTTAGTTTCTATGTTTAGATGCGGTTACAATCAAGAAGTTCACGATTCAATAGTCCCACCTTACACAGATGGGGTTCTTGGTCTAGGGTTAGGCAAAGCAAGCATCTTGCGCCAGTTAAGTGAACTTGGTGTCACAAAAAATGTAGTGGCTCATTGTCTTAGCGCGCAAGGAGACGGACATTTGTTTTTTGGAGATGAACTTGTCCCTTCTTCAGGGGTCATATGGACACCCATGTCAACAACCAAAATAGAGTAAGGTTTTTTTATTCTTGGAGTTGAATTTGATTTTGCTCCGTGAAAAATAATAATTTTTCTCGAAAAGTTTAAAAACATTAATTTCAGTCCAAAAAGTATAATAATCTGTTTCAATTTCAGTTCAAAAATTTCATCATTTGAAGATAAATTGGACTGAAATTTAAACAAGTGATGAAACTTTTAGACCGAAATTGAAACAACTGATAGAAACTTTTGGAAGTAAGTTATTGTTTTTAATCTTTTAGAGAAAAATGACTATTTTTATCAAATCTTAGGGAGCAAAACCGAATTAAACTCTTAATGTTTTTCCTATTAGATTAAAAGTGTAATAACTAATCAACTTTTGCAGAAAACACTACTACTTAGGAAGTGCTGAACTATATTTTGGTGGGAAAACAAGTGGAATAAAAGGTCTGCCTGTAGTGTTTGATAGTGGAAGTACCTACACTTACTTTAGTTCAAAAGCTTATAAAGCTCTATTATCTATGGTGAGGGAAAGAATTCTTGATCTTTTTGTGTAATTTTAAAATTATGTTTTTGTAGTGTAAAAAAGAGAAGGGTATACTGGTCTTATTATAAATAGTATTTGAAGTAAATATGAAAATTGAAGTATTTTGAATGGGTATATTTGATACAAGTTTTGAGTATATATGAAACTATGCCTTTATAATACTGCGTCCATTGGTTAAAATCCCTCGAGTTAAATTTGCTATGGCTGCAGCTGATGAATGACATTAAAGGAAAGCAGATTTACAATGCATATGAAGATAAAAGTCTCCCAGTATGTTGGAAAGGATCAAAACCTTTCAAGTCTATCCAAGATGTCAAAAACTTATTTAAGCCAATAGTTTTGAGGTTCGCAAAATCAAAGAATGCTCGATTTCAAATGGACCCCGAAGCATATCTCATCATCAGTGTAAGAAGTCACAAGAAACCTAAAATTATTCCTTTTTTTCACGTAATCACATTGTTTAAATTTTGCATATGTTGGTGCAGAAATATGGTAATGCTTGCCTTGGGATCTTGAATGGTTCAGAAGTCGGCCTTGAAAGTTTTAATCTAATTGGTGGTAAAAAGCTTAAGAAACAACTTAGCCGAACAAACTTATCATTCATCAGCATATATACACGTTACAAAATTTCCTTTTAACTTGGTATTTGCAGACATATCATTCCATGACAAAATCATCATCTATGACAATGAGAAGCAACAGATCGGATGGGCTCCTGCAAACTGCAACAAATTCCCAAAGTCGTGAGTCTTTTTTTATAATTTCTTAACTAAATAAAAATAGCATTTTTATTACAGCAATAACTTTTTATTGTTTATTAACAGCATCAATGATGATGGAGCTCGAGATCATGGTAGACATTGCAAGCCTGATGGACCCAACCTGGACATTTTACAAGCCTATTGTGCTGCATAGTAACTTAAGAAAAGGTTGATAAATAAAAGGGTTGCAGACCAGATGTTGTAAACGCAAGAAATAATTAGTAGATAGCGCCAGTAAATACATAATATTCAGTTGTTACAAGGTGTAACATTTAGTGGTAGCAATGTGCATTCTGAGTACATGGTAATTGTGAGGGAATAAATACATAACAAATCTTGCCTCGTGATTTTTTGCTTTATATTTGTAAATGCTTGCAAGCAATAGGTTAGATAGCTGGACATATCATCCTCACCTGTATGATGCCTGTGTAATCAACAACCAACATGAAGCGTATTATTATTAGAGGTAATGATCGCACATGATTTTATTTCTCAATGCTCTTTATTTGTAAGTGTGTGTGTGTGTGTGTGTGCGTATCGTATACAATGGCAGTATCATCTCAATCTTTACATTACCTTTGCATGACAAATCTTGGTTATTGCCTCGACGTGTAGGTTTTGGAGCTCCTCTAGTGAATTAATGTCTAAATTAGCAATATCATCACCCTGACATGATTAAAATGAGTTGTATACTTTAATACTCTCCCCATGATGAAAACATGCATTTATGAAAGATAATGAGTACCTTAAATCTTGTAACATAACGTTCCAGTTCCTGGCACCGTTCTTTTTCTTTATCATACAATATTCTTAATTCATTAAGCGACTGTGTCTCGTCATCTTCCACAAAAATTTTGTTGCAGCGTACAATTGTTGACGGATCAGCCAAGATATCCCCAGAGCTAGCAGGGTTCTTCAGCTTTGCAACAAGGGCCCACATGTTTGCCAGCTCGGCTTCCAAATCCTCCTCGTGTCGCTTTGTAGCATCTAGTCTTTTTCTTAGCTCGCTTTCCAACCTATCTCTCTCAGAAAGTGCACCAACCAAAGAAGCTTCTCTCTGGTATCTTGCATTAAGCTCTTTCTGCAACTCTTCTACAAGCAAACCATCTTCTGGTTTTATGACGCATGCATCTAGATGAGAACCAAAATCGCTACTTTTTTGACATAAGTTAGACTTGCAGGCTTCTTTTGTAACAGCCAGCTCAGCATTGAGTTTGGCGTTTTGGTAGGAAAGTTTCGTTACTTCTGCAGCTAAGTTTCTAAGCTCAACTGCTGCAGCTGCTGCCAGCTCCTTTGCATAAGAACCTTCATCAGCCAGTTTCTGGCTGCAGATCATAAGATCGTCTTTTTCTTCAGCCATCTGCAGCTTTTCTTTCTTCAATGTCTCTATCTCAGCCGCCTGAATTAACTCGATTTGCAACATGATATTAAAGAAAATAGTAAGAAAAGGGGGGGATGTAGTGAAAAACAAAAGTGAAAAGGGATTTAGCCAACCTGCATTAGAAGCTGAGAATTCAAAAATGTATCACTACTGCTATGTGCGGAGTCCTCTTGAGAGAATACTTTATTCAAACTCATAACACTAGTTGGTGTACTTTCGTTGGTATATTTTTCTTCATATGTATATATTTTTTCTTGAGGACTCAAATTGTTGTCTGCTGTTAGAGACTCCAGTTGCTGCCTTAATAAAAGAATAGTTTGTTGCATTTCAGCATTCTCAGATATCTTCACTTGTAGCTGATCCTGTAGAATCCTGTTATCTGCTGTTTTTATCTTTACCAGGAATTAGATAAAGTGAGCTATTATGTTTAACATTATTTTTCATTTGATTACATCATATTGTCAGGAAACTTATAATGTATACAAGATAGAACCAACCTCAAGTTCAAATGTTTTCTCATTCAGTTGAGTAACAAGCTTGGAAGGAACCTATAAATAAATGCACGATAGGTGATAAATATTATAGTAACACAACTGAACTAATCACTACGTGAAACAACATGTTACCTGAGATATCTCAAAGTTTTTTAAATTATGTGGATTCATTTCAACTGAATGGATCATTCGTTGCTCCAGTAGACGTATCTGAGATTTCTTTCCTTTAATCTCATTTTTCAGCTTTTGCATTTGTTCCTAACAAATAACCACCACCAAAGCAGCATGTTTGAGGTCAGCCTAACATTTGACTGGAAAGCTGTAAACTTAAGGTGAAACACATGCATTAAAAATAGGTGAACCTGAAGTTGCATGTCTTCAGGTCTATTAGCTGCTTGTTCTGAAATTCTCTTCAAGGAACTAGTGCAAAGTGCCACATCACCAGATAACATTTTCACTTGCTCATGGATAAGGTCCATCTGGTCAGTAATAGTAGTTCCTGTCTGAAAGACACACATTGCTCAGATGAAAATTTAGTAATAAATGAGTACACACAACAAATGATTTTATTATACAATAATACAGACATGATGAACCATACTACTGAAGAAGAAAAGTTTCTCTCACCGGAGGTAAATGCCGACCGCCAGTAGCTGCACTAAACAGGTCACCTGCTTGTGTTCTTTGCAGAACCAAATCAGTAACTGCCAAGTCATCCCCTTTTCTTCCAACTGAATTTCTCACTCCATCTCTCAGATCACTAAACACAACTTTACCTTTTGATGATCTGGAGGATGTAGGTGAACCACTTGCCGAGCTTTCATGATCAGTATGTAATGATAAACCAGATAAATGGTCAGGTTTCTGCAAAAGAAAATAAAAAGAAAGAAAAAGCTCAAAAGTTTGGACCACATTGTTTTATGTTGAGTTTATTACTACAAAAACATACTTTTAATTTGAACCATCCCAGCATTCCTTTTCTTCTGTTCTTCCTGTAATCATTGACCAGCTCATCAAGATTTGTGCGATCAGACTTCCCTTGTCCTAACATCTCAGAATCAATGCTTCCAGCTTCATCATCATCAATAAAGATCCCACGCTTTTTCTCTGGCAAGTATACTAGCTGTTGAAAAAGAAAAAACCATAACGAATAAGTAATGTTCAAATTTTATACAACTTTGTGTACTATATATCACATACTTCGTCTTCACCAAAGGAATGTCTCCTTCGATGATCTGGATTTTCAGCTATATTTGATGCCATTGTGTTCTTTGTAGAGACCAAAATTAATTTAGTCAATCTTTGAATCCTTCCCATCAAAGCTGCTTTAGCTTGTTCTTCCTCCTCTAACCTTGACTGTAATTTGACCTGCCCAGCTTCCAACTGCCACATATTAAAGGTAAGATACGACTGCACAAGTGCCTAGTTGCTAATTGCACGGCTTAATACCTCCATTGGAAAAACTTGTAACAAACCTGAAGTTTCATGTTAACCAGATCCTCTTGGTTTGGTGCCACCATGTATGAATTCTCCATCATACCACGCTTTAATTGCTGAAGCTCTTGTTTCAAGCTTGAAATTTCCTTTTGATACTTCTTAATAAGTGATTTCTCATCAATAATCTAGAATTCAAAACATCATAGATGTAAGACTGAATGCTAGAACCAGATGATTTTCTTCTAAAATTATGCCCAGTATCACCTTATTCTGAGACACCTTTATTTCCACATGTTTACTACGATGCGCAAACTTTAGGGTATTATGTGTTTCCTCTGAATTACTTGATGCAGGAGTCACGGTGCATATAAGCTACATAAAAGTTCAAAAGATGTCAACTATGTTTAACACTCCTGCCCCTTTAAGTAAAGCACCACATAACTAAATAAGAAAATAGATAAATCATTGAAGATGAATTTCACAGATTAAAGTAGCAGAAAGGTTACCGAAAGCAATAAAGAAAATCTTTGAACTTACTGAAACTCGTCCACGACCACTAAGGGAAGATTGCAGCAGTCGTGTAAGCTTTGAATCTCGATAAGGAATGTGTGCAGACTTGCCATCTGTTAATTTAGATATCACCTGGGGTTTGCATGTAAACAAAATGAGTTGTCAAAGAAAAATACAGCAGGAATAACTAAAGTATTTATCCATTCTACAATAAGTCGAGGAAACAATTGCTCTTACCGTGCCAAGAGTGAGCAAGCTTTTATTTATGTATGAGCCTTCTTTTCTCCTCATTCCAGTTGTCTCTGTTTTAGAACTTTCAGATCCTGCCAGGTCAATTAAGTGCTACAAGACAAAAA
Source organism: Flaveria linearis (assembly GCA_024085815.1). NCBI lineage: Eukaryota > Viridiplantae > Streptophyta > Magnoliopsida > Asterales > Asteraceae > Flaveria > Flaveria linearis. The sequence continues at coordinate 47,038,385 of CM044016.1, forward strand.
AAGTGAAACTTGATTTTGCTGGAGCATATCACACATAAGAACATATTTTGATATAAGTACGAAGCCCATAAAAGAAAATTGTGAAAATTGTTTCAAATTACCAGCTGTGACAAGGTTACTTCCTCTTCCAAATTCTCCCCACATGGACTGCTTTCAATCATCTGGTAAACGGATGGACAAACAACATGTTACATTATAGTTTAAAATGTCAAGTTGTCATGTGGCATGATATGGATATTGTTTGTTGTAGATGATTAAGATCATGTTGAACATGACAATGTAATTACCAGGGTGAATATAGTATGGCTACGACTGCTGAGTAAGTTGAAGTAATTTGATCCAACATGCCTATGTGCTACAGCCAAATAAAGAATAAACATAAGAAAGTCACAGTTCAAATATTGCTCATGTATTCATGAAATATCAAGTGGAGCATACTCCTTAAGTTTGTCAAACAAGAAAACAGTTGATGGCAAAAAAACAGAATCCCCGCTTTGCATGCTTTGGTTGCTTCAAGTTAACATCTTTTATGAAAAAAAATTTAAATAAAGAAAGACAAGTAGAAAACCATACCTTCCCCAGATGCTATCAATGAAAGAGCGTGAGCAGGTGACAAAACAACTTCCTCCTTAATACCCTCCACATAGGTTCCCTGTCAATGCAGAAAACACATGAGACCAACAAAAGATTCATAAACATCAAATGAGTGATTAAAGTACTTGTGTGATATGAAAAAAAAAGATGATAAAGAAAATAATCCTACAGCAACAAGATTTTGACATTATAAACCTGGCTATCTTCTCGAATTCTCAAGTTCTGCCCCGTTGGATCAAGCAAGTCGTTTATAACCTAAAGACAAGAAACAAAACAGTTTCATGAGGTGTAATGGCATGATAAACAGTAAATTATTAATGTTTATGTCATAAGAGATCTGCAAAATTATGCAACTATGATCCCTCTGCGATGTAGTACACATCCTTAATGCAACATTATACTAATTATATCACAATCTTCCAAAAATATAATATTTCATTCTCCAGCATAAAAGAGACAAAACATATAGAGATTACATCAAAAAAAGGGTCAAGTACCATCATGAACCATGAGAGCCTATGTTATAGATAAGGAGTGAAGACTTATGCAAACTACAAAAAAATTACATATTCAGGAATACAGAAAAACAGAAAAGATGCAGACCTCGTTATAGATCTCCAGATAAGATACACGAAGCAGAAACTCCCGTCCAGGTGTCTGATGCAAGACAATGTATTTAAAATGTATCAGTTAAACAAACATGTCCCAACTCCCAGATTTACAATTAAGGGCATCTACTAAAAACATAAATGTTAAAGTAGAGCATTAGCATATACCTCTTGTATAATTCCGAACACGTCCTTCACAGCCAAAGGAATGATACCAGGTGACTTTTGCTCACCCTAAACACACAATACAATTTTATCAGGGACTACATTTATATTGAATGTCAGGCAAGCATAACAATCAGCACTATGTCAAAAATATTGTAATCACGTTTATTTCCCTCCTTGTATTTTGTCACTCGTATAAAATAGGGCAAAGCAAAAGACAGATTACGTAGAAAGCATACATACATGCATTGTGTGAGTCTTCCCACTGCTAGTCACACCATATGCAAAAACAGTGCCTGCATAATAACAAGATGAATTGTAAACAAGTACACCAAACTCTGTATGCTACTTGTTACCATATTCATTAGGTAGCAAGTGAAGAAAGCACCAATAGATATGTCCTTAACCCTTGAAGTGACAGATAACGAAGAAGTACTTTCCGATTATAAGAAACGAGAGACAAAACTATAATCAGATCTAGAATGTCATGATAAACTAGTGTTTTAGAGACAGTTTGCCTCACTTTTTGAACAGAGTATAAGGTTCAAACTTCCTATGGCTCATAAGAACACAAAAATGTTGCAATCAAGTGTTAAACATGTATGTTTCTATGAAAGTGCTAGCCTCTTTGTGTTAACCTATAACAGATGTTTCATTTGAAATATTTCCATAAAACAAAAGAAACATTTACCATTAACCCCTTCCATAGCTCCACTAACAACATGCTGAGCTGCAACATCATAAACTTGCCTCGTAGTAGTCGCTGGCCCAAACACTCTATCTGCAGTAAGAGCACAAAATTCTCAAAAACCAAATAAATCATAACAGCTTCAACTTCCTCACAGAAATCACTACGAATCAGCAGAGGCAATGTTCACAACCAATGCAGTCCTACGAACATGAAGAACATTCTCCAATTTGTGGTAGAAATTGAAATAGAGATATAAACTAACCGAATCCATACGCAATGGCGGAATTAAACTCGTTCTGAATCGAATAATCTCCATCAGCAAACCACGCGACCTCGTCTCCTTTCGCGATCTCCCTCGCACTATCAACAAATCAAACAGCTCAGTCTACTATTCTAGCACACAAAAAACAAACTCACACGCACTCAACGAGTCAACGAAGTGAACGTACTTGAGAGGACGAAGCCTGACGGTCACCGTCACATTCTCCTTAACTTTGGATGAAGTCGGACGGTGAGGGAGTTTAGTCGACGCGATCGGAGGAGTCGCCGGAGATGCGTGTTGTTTGGAGGAGTGAGGCTTGCTCCGGCGAGTGTCCGGTAGCTCCGACGACTTTCGGGATCTGAACGGTGAGATTGAGGAGCGTGAAGACCTTGAGGTGAATGACATTGGTGGTGGTGATGGTGGTGGTGGTGGACTAGTGGTGGTGGTGGTGGTGGTGGTGGTGGTGGTGGTGGTGGTGGTGGTGGTGGTGGTGGTGGTGGTGGTGGTGGTGGTGGTGGTGGTGGTGGTGGTGGTGGTGGTGGTGGTGGTGGGGACTTTGGTATTATCCCTCCAAAAGGAGGTTGTTTTGTTTCAATTGTTTGAAATTTTCAGAGATGGGGGGTAGAAGCCAAATATTGCTGCCGCTTGGCTTAAACGATTCCATTTTTAGCCAAAAATAAAGTTGAAAATATAATTTAGTATTTTTTTCTTTAACGATGTTTTAAATTATCCTCAATAATACCCGAGTGAACATTTAGTAAAAAAAACATTTAAGTCAAATTTGAACTTGAGAGCTCACAAAAATCTAGGGGTATAAATGAGCCGAGACGATTCGAAGCTCGCTTAGTCTTGAGCTCGAGCTTGTTTTAGTTTTAGAAAACTCGAGCTCGGTTCATTTGTAGTTTTATTTCTAAAGTTCGAGCTTAGCTCATTATAAAATTTTCAAACTCAAGCTCGGTTTGGGCTTGGCTCGTTTATCATTAAATTATTTATTTCTTGGCTCGTTTATTATTTAATTATTATTTATCATAATGTATATATAATAATATTAGTTTTATATATACATATTTAATATGTAAATAAAAATTATATAAACAAAAAATTCGTTTAGGCTCGTAAGCCGACTCGAGTTTGATATTTGAAGCGCGAGTTCGATATTTGAAGCGCGAGTTCGATATTTGAAGCGCGAGCTCGAGCTCATTTAGTAAACGAGCTGTAAAATGAGCTCAAGCTCGAGCTCAAACTCGAGTTTATTTAAGTTTGGCTCGATTCGAGCTTTTCTCAAGCCGATTTTAAATAGCTTGCGATCCAGCTTGACTCGTTTGTACTCTTACAAAAATCTCAATCTCAAACCATCACTCCCATACTAGTGGAATTGGATCTGATTTTAAAGTCATTTGATGTTAGAATAATGAAGTTGTACTTAAATTTAGGTATTCAAGTCCCACCTATAATATGTTTATGTAAATTAATTAATCATATTCTAATAAAAGGGTAAATGAGAGCGACACTTGTCAGCACCATATTAATTTTCATCAAACTTTTCCCGCTTCTCTCTCCTATTAAATAACTACATTAATTACTAATATTATTTATTTATTTTTATATTATAATTATTTTTTTAATAAATTAAGAAAGAGATCTTTTTAATAAGGTTATTTCTATAGAAATGGTTTTCTATTAAAAAAATTTCTAAAAATCAAACTATTTTTACGTAATATTTTAAAATTAGTTTTTCACAAGTAATATTTTATAAAACAAAAATAACTAAAATAAGGAGTTATGGTACGGACATTTTTAATAATGAAAATTTTTTAAAACGTTATTTTAAAACAATATGTTTAATTTATCTTTGAAGAAAACAAAAAAAAATTAAAAAATTGTTATTGTTTTATTACTTATAGTTATTACTCATACGTAATTCTAATGATATAATGTATTATTATATCGTTTTATAAATAATACTTTTTGTTCTATTTAATATTTTATTTGTTCAACTCGTGTAATACACGGGTTTATTAAAGCTAGTAATGATATAAATTAGTATAAGTAAGAGCATTCACAACCCGTGCCCTATAATCATGTGAGTGTGTTTGGTATATTATATGGAATGATTTTGAGTGGTTGTGAGTGAAGGAGAGAGAAAATGTTATTGTGGTTTGGTATATTTAAAGAATCACTGTACAATCCTTATAAATTTTTTAATATTTTTGAAAGTGGTTGTGAGTGAAGGAGAGAGAAAAGGTAATGAAAAAGGTATAAAAATATATTATTTAATTGAAAGGAGAGAGAAGAAGTAGTGATTTTTAGTGTAATTATATGGATAAAGATAAGAAATGGACTGTGAATGCTCTAAGATATGTAGGATAACATCTCACCATATAAACACTATAAAAGGCAACTTATCCTCAACGTACTTTCAGTATGTCAAAGTCTCTTGGACTATAAAAGGTATGGTCGTGTTTGTCAAACTAACTTTTTGATTAACTTTTGACTTATTAATTTTTTAAAAATTAATAAGTATGTTTAGAAAAAATTTAAAAAGTTAATTTTAAAGGGTTAATAAGTTAGGTGTTGTTTGTTTTTTCTGCAGGAAAACGTCTGCAGTCTGCGGACCACATCTGCAGACATATGCAGCAGAAGAGGTGGACCAAACGTCTGCAGTCTGCAAGAAAAAGACTGTTTGATTTTTAACATCTGCGTACTTCTAAAATATTCTGTAATTAAAATGAAATCATAAACCAGATCAGAAACAAAAAAAACAAAGCTTCAGGATCTTCAATTCTATTTAGATTATATTTGAGTATATAAAACAAACACATACCTCTTTTTGATTATATTTGAGTATATAATAAAAACAAATATCATCACCTGAACAAAGACACATACCTCTACCAGTACCCCCATCACCCCGAGTTCTTGAGCTTCCACTAGATACTTATCATCACCTGAACAAAGATGAACCAAAACTGCAGTTGCGTTCTCTTTGTTTCTTGGAGATCCGGACCCAATAAACTCCACCAAAACAAAGCGGTCGCAGCATCTTTTTTCCCTCTTTGTGTTCCTTCACTTAATAGAAATACAAGTGGTGGAATTGCTAACGCAGGTAGGGCTCGCGATAGGACCACGGGAGGCTGCTAGGCTCGCGACAGGTTCACTATAGGGCTGCTAGGGCTCGAGACAGGTTCACCAGAGGATTGCTAGGCCTCGTGACTGGACCACCGGAGGGCTGCTAGGGCTCGCGGTGGCCGGAGGTGGCTGCGGTGGTCCGGCAGGAGGGTGCGGTGGGGGCGGCGGGAGGGGGAGGTGGGGCGGCCGGTGGGGGAGGTGGGGGAGGTGAGAAGAGGTTAGAAGACCTCAGAAGTGGTAAGTCCACCTCTTCTCCACGCAGACGTAAGGAAGACGTTTTTTAATGAAACGTCTACCAAAAATCAAACAGTCTGCGCACTCAAAACCTCTTCTCGCGTCTGCGTGCGCGCAGATGAAGAGGTGGGGAAGAGCTTTTGAAGAAAAACAAACAGCACCTTAGTTTTGAGAAATTAATAGGATTAACTTTTAAAAAGTAATTTTTTAAAAATTATTTTTTGATAAAATAAGTAATCCCAAACATGGGCTATATAATAAATTTCAATAAACTTAACTTTTGCATATATTGCGGTCTCTAACTTGCAAAAAGTGCACATTCTTTCAAAGACCTTTTTCAAAATAATAATGACCTGTGAACTTTTAAATTGATTGAAACAAGATGGTATGATTTATTTTTATATTAAACGTTACTTTATTAGATTTTGATTAAGTCAATAGTTAACAGATCATTTAAAAATATTTTATAAGTACATGTCTTTAAAATAAGTTTAAGAAGTTTAATATAAATAAATAGTTCAAAGACATTTAAGTGTCTTTTTATAAGGAAAAAGTCTTTAATATATTAAAATGGGGTTGACAGACTTTCTTCGTGAAAACTAAGAACGTATGATTGTTTTTTTCTTTTGGAACTAACCTTACTATTTGAAATCAATAAACAAACAAACAAACATACCCAATAAATCCCACTCAAAAGCAGAGTCTGAAAGTGGTATGTGATGGCGAGTCTTTCCTCTATCTTAGAGATAGAGAGACCGCTTTCGAAGACACCCCCGACTCAATAACGAAATCAATAACAATAGCAATCATAATATACGGCATACAACACACAGGTATAAATCACATAAATACTTAGAAAGTGCGTACATCAAATAAGCGGTAAGAATCACGTATAAGGGTATATTGAGGAAAACAGGGGTCCCGCAACAAGTCTACGTCTACCTTTCCTACCCACAGATCCCGCTAAAAGACCTTAATTTTAATTCTATGCCTCCACGCACCCCTATCCTCGATCATGTGCTCAGAGAGGTGCAAGTCTACCATATCTCGCCTAATTTTCTCGTCCCAAGTCAACCTAGGTCTATCTCTACTCCTCCTACCATCTACGTTGATGTTCTTTACTGCTCTAACGGGTGCTACCATTGGCCTCCGCTTTACGTGCCCAAATCATCTTAATCTTCCCTCTCGTATTTTATCCGTGATACAAGTCACCTCTAGCCTCTGTCGAAACACGTCGTTTCTTATTCGATCCAATCTTGTGTATACACACATCCACCTCAGCATTCGCATTTCCGCGACCTCTATTTGTTTCTGGTGCGATTTCTTTATGGCCCAACAGTCTGTTCCGTATAACATAGCTGGACGTACTGTCGCTCTATATAGTTTTCCCTTTAGTTTTGTTGGGAACCTCTTATCACACAGGATCCATGATACTGCTCTCCATTTGCATCATCCTAGTTGCACACGGTGAGCTCATCGCTGTGTATATCTTCGTCCTTCTGTACGTACGAGCCCAGATAAAAAATAATAATCTTAGAGAAAGACCTTATGTTATTGCAACTTTATTTGAAATCAATATAAATTATAAATCTAAAACTTGAATTAAAAAATAATAATCTTAGAGAAAGACCTTATCTTATTGCAACTTTATTTTTAAAAATTTCATTATCATATATCATTTAATACAGCGTAATTATCTTTGTATTATCAAACTACCAAACATATATTTATCATTTAGAATAATTATACTCATTGGGTGAAATAGAAACATACAATTTACTTATTCCTTACAGCGTTTAACAATAAGGTTTTCTGACATCCACATGATTATAGATGACCGTGTAAATGAATAATGTGACGAGTTATTCAAGATCGACTTCCTGGCTAAAAGATCTTGAATTGAATCCAACTTACACAAGCTAGAGATGGAAGTTGCGGTCATGGATCATCAAGTAAAAAAGGAACCCAAGTTTTGCGAGAGAGAGAGGAAAGAGAAGCGGCTGGGACACATGATGGAGAAGAGTAAACCGGCATTTCTGGAGGCGGTTATCGAACAGGGTCACGTGGGATCTTTGTATTGCCGATGCTCTAAGGGTAAGTTACCTCGCATGTTTTGGTGCATAACACGATACACAAAAGAAAACACACCTGCATAGTCTGTTTGGGAGAGAAAAAAAGAAAAAAAAAGGCATTTCAATATCTTAAATTGCACGAGTAAAACATTCTTGTAGACTTTTAAAACATGTTTAACTTGCATAAATCTCTATTAGCATATAGATTAAAATCCTGATGCATAACCCTACATGTATAATGCACTAGGATCAAAATTCAATCTTCAGACATTTTCATGATCAACACTATTAACATCATCATTAGTATTTAACTTAAACACGTCATTAGAATAATAAACAAATTCCATAAATACACATCTCAATAGACTTATCGGGTTCAAATACATATTTGTAACCACATTAGTTAACAAATACGGTTTTCATGAAGTTAATCAAACAACTATCAATGAAATCAAGTTTTTAACAAGATAGCAGAGAAATACAATCATAAAAAGCAAGGAGGATCTATGTTGATTACTTGTATGCATTTTTAGAAAGATATAGTTTATGCAAAAGTTTTTTTTCACTAACATAAAAATTGGGCCCACCTCTAAGCTAGCAAACGATTTGGGTGTAACCCATATTTAAGTTGGGTCGGGTCGAGCATGGTTAAAGCCCGAACCCCTCACCCAAAAAAGGACGGTGTTATCAGGTTTCTCCAGGTCAAATTATTCGTAGATCACTTGATTTCTTCTTTGTATTTCAGTCTCACCCTATGAAAATTTTCACCAGGTCTTCCCATCATCAATCACCTCATCGCAATCACAACTCTCTATATGATACTTCTGAGTCTTTCCATTTACTCCAACGGGAGGCCTAACATAAACATTCCAAGTTAATTTTTTTAGAATAAATAAGTCATAGTGTTCTTGTTATAATAGTATCTAATGTGTATATAATAACTGATGGGGTACCACCACAAAAACAATGATAAAACCGACACGCGTATACAAGGCCGGATAACCTCGGCTGCGGCTTGCCTTCAGGCGGCACTTTTAAAACACACCCGACTACCCAAAGCATGCGGCCAAACAACCCGCAAAAGGTTGCCGAGTCCCAAGCCGCGGCCCATAAGGGTTGTCAAGGCCAAGCCGCGGCCCACAAGGCTTGCCGAGTCCCAAGTCGCGGCCCACAACGGTTGCCGGGACCAAACCGCAGGCCACAAGGGTTGCCGAGACCAAGCCGCGACCCGTAGCCCCGCACATTCATACAGCCGTGGTTTAATAAAGGCCGGCTGAAGCACAACCGCGGCCCGTATCTCATCCACATATGCAGCCGCGGCAACGGATGAATCCCAACACTTGAAAAACTCTTAACTCAACACTTGGCTATCCTCAGTAAGCAAAAGAGTTCGACGGTACGAAAGAGAAACTATTGGTGGCCATAAGAACATGCTCAGTAACCAAAAGATGACAAACAATAAAGGACAAACGTTGAAGGAAACAGATGCAGCAAGATAGGCTTACAGAACCAATAGGAGACAAGTCAACTATAATGGACAAATAGCATTAATACTAAGTAGAAAACCCTTTGCACCAAAAGGGAAACAACTCCATTGACCAAGGAATTCCAGTCCACATGCCTAAACTACAGATGTCTCGAAATAGATTTACATGGAGGAAGTTGGCATACGTAAGTCACTATAAATACAAGGGCTCAGGTATGTTTCAGACCATCTCATTTCAACTGACCACACTCATACATAACCATTCCTAACTCTCTACTCTCTCAGAGAATACAATTCACCTAATTCCGTCAGCTTTAACATCTCATGTCCATCATCTCCATTCTTACTCTCATAATGCTTATATTTGATACATCTTGTATACATACTGACTTGAGCGTCGGAGTGCCCTTGGAGCTCAAGCTCCAGGGCCCTCTAACGAGCTTTCTGTGGTTGCAGCTCATATGTATAAGAAGAAGGGAAATGATGATTATCACCTATGGACGGATCTGAACCAAAGGAGTCATTCTATTGCACTGCTTCCTCTTCAACTCGCCTCTAGGTGAGGAATTTGAAGCAACATTTGGCGCCATCCGTGGGACCGAAAGAAAACAGGTTTCGTGTTCTCTTACAACGGCCAGATTGGTGTTCTTGTGTTCTGCACAAGACATCGCGACCTATCGATTTGACTCCAAGTTTCAGGTTCTAAACTCTTACTATCTGCATAACAACTTTAATAGTGTTTATTTCGTATACACTACACGACTCGTTTTTACTATCTGCATAACAACTTTAATAGTGTTTATTTCGTATACACTACACGGCTCGTTTTAATGGGTTTTAAATCTCATATTCTCTTCACTATGAATGCTCTAAATCTTTAAATTTAGCATACCAATGCATATCCGGAATAATTTAATGGTTATATTCTACATGTCATATCTTACTCATATCACTTGTATTCCTCGTTTGGGTAAAAACACAAAAGGAATGTAAAAACAACTTGGATAATGCATTTAAGTTTCATTTCATGTAGGTACATAGGTTTGAAATGAATGAATACATGGAAAGCATTTAAGACAACAAGAAAATAGATATGTTAAATATATATTTTTTTTAGGAAAAACTCATCACATTTTCTTTCTTTGAAAACTTAATATGACCACTTTTTCCTTGTACTTGGGTTGGTAGAAATAACAATTCAACTGAATTGTTTGCCTCATGATAACTAGATTATAGCTCTGCTCATGTACAACTTAACAACTTGTTTGATTGCTTTGCCTATATCATACATAATAAAAGCGCAAAATATACAAAACAAAAGATGTGAAAGATAATGGCTACGTTTTCTCATCACAAAATTTTTAGAAAACAAATGGGAATTATTAGACTTTATTCTATGTAACCATTTCGCCTATTGCGTCGAACAACCATCCAACCTAAATATCTTTGAAACACACACACACTTTCTCACCTGCGTCAACACTCAACACTGAGACCCGTATCCTTTCTTCCAAACATAGTTCTGTTGAGCTAAACCCGGTTCCTTAGTCGAACTCAGATCTAACAAGATGAGAGGCGATTTGCCGCAGCTGAAGGTTACGAGCCGCGGCTAAAGGGTTACGAGATGCGATTGAAGGTTACGAGATGCGGTTGAGGGTTACAAGTTCCGGTTGAGAGGCGATTTGCCGCAGCTGAAGGTTACGAGCCGCGGCTAAAGGGTTACGAGATGCGGTTGAAGGTTACGAGCCGCGGTTGAGGGTTACAAGTTCCGGCTGAGAGGCGATTTGCCGCAGCTGAAGGTTACGAGCTGCGGCTAAGAGGGGTTCCTCATCCGTTAACCTAAACAACTCACAAAGAAGAACTCATGCGTTACCGACTTTTCTTCAAAGCTGTAAAGCAACTCATTAGAGACAAAACAGACTAAAAGACAAACTCATACAAGGAGACTAGTGGCAAAGTAATGAAATTACCGCAATGCCCTTACAACAGTTCCCCAACTACCCTCGCTTGATGGAAGCAGACCAAGATTGACTTGATTAGCAACTCCCTGGCAAAGAATAAGTCAGTTAGTGGCATACATTTCCTCTTACAAAGTTATTTTTTGACCTGAAGCCAAACCAAATGAATCTCACGAAACTTAATCAATTCACAATAACAGAAATGAAGACAAGCTTAATGTGTTAAGAAAATATGTATAAGAGAACTGGAGTTAATATTTAACAGAATGCTGAATTACAATGGAGGGAAAATCTAAATATAGAGGTAAGAAGCCGGAAACCATAAAGAAACCTAGGCCCGTGGGCTAAACGCAACAAAACCCTAATAATAATTAACAAAGTACAAGAACGAAAATAGTGTTGAACATTGAAAGCAATTTGTTTTAATTCATTTGTTGAGAAGTAATACATTTGATCCTCTAAGCAAAAGAGGGCAATTACTAGATAAAAAAAAGAGAGTTATTATCCTCCATCAATTCCAACATATTTCTTGAAACAACAAAAAAAAAACAAAAAAAAACTCCCACATGTAAAGAAAAAAAAAGAGTACGTGAACTCACAAGTTCAAGATATTATAAAGCCTCATTGGTAGCACTAGGCCTAAAAGGCCACTTGGTCCCTCAATTCTAACGTAAGGGTGTTGTAGCAATTTTCCGATCATTTCAAATATCTCCAAGTTCTGAGGTGCATTAGCTTATAATGAATATGTTTCAAACTAAGGTTAATTCTTTAAAATTCATTTTGTGCCAAAAAGGGTTGCAACATTTCATTTCACAGGTTACAACTAGCCATTTGTCACATTTACCATGCCTCGTAAAGGGTAGTTTAGACACTTACTAAGCATTGACACATCCCTACTCCGGCTGGAGCCTGGCGGTCAGCCGCATCCTAGGTTTCCACTTCTTAGGATTACAAAATAAACAACAAAATCCACCGTCAATCTAAATATTTTCTTACATACAAGTGGGTTGGAGAGGTGGTTAATTTTTGGTAAATAGACATGTGATAGGTATGGATTTTCTGTTTTATGTTTCCAAGTATCTTAATTTCACATGTAAGTTAGCAATTAAACAGAGTAGACATTGTGATTCCCATACTATGTTCAAGCTAAAACTTAATATTTGATGTAAAGTCAATTACCAACCGAAGTTATACCTCAGTGGATACGAACCAACCCTCATGTGTTCAATTAACCTATTGACAGTAGCAATTCATCTTAGTTGCGGTTATATAGTGGAGAATCGAATAGCCATGGTTATATTGTGCCTTAGCATACTATATAAATTCTTTCCCTAGTTTGGGTCACGTGTTGCGTCTTAGTCTTAATCTCGTGGGTTATTCTCTAGTTGTTTCTGCCTCCTAAGGAACCAACAACAATAATCTTTCTTAAGCCCATGATTGGTGACTTGACTTGGCACTCCCCCATGTCCAAACCTAGAGTCCTTGAATTATGGATCTAGAAAGTAGATTACCCACCTTGTGGTATAGCCCTACACCAGCCGTAACTTACTATGTTAGGGCTTGTATCCCACCTTAGATTAAGACGCTTGTTGGCCTCATGATATGCCCACCTTCACTCGTGGCTCTCGTTTCCCATCCCAAGTCATAACCTAGTTACACCTATAGTTGTTAGCCACAACTCTAGCTAACCGCAACCCAATTATCTAAGTTGGCCCGTTATTGCTTTGTTAATGCAAGCAGTAAGTGGTTGATCCTCAAACATTTTACTACGATCTAATATGAAATGGACCAATGGTTGCCAGGCGTCGTGTTGTTGGCTTGAATTTACACCACCTCCACAATCTCAATATTAGTTTCATCAAACAATGACAAAACGAACAATATATTGGACGTGTCATCATTTTTAAAAATGTTAACATGAGGTAACGTGTCAACATGTGAGCTTTAACCTCAAGTAAACACTTACCCTGACACTTGACCATTATAAAACCCCAAGCAAAAAGCTTTGTCAGCCAGATAGAACAATCATCCTAAGAACATGGATTGGAGCACAACTCCGTAAATGATACATGTAACCAAGTAACAACCAATCATGCCCGACTTAGTAGCCATGAAATCAAGCAAGTAACCAAGCTTGGATAGATAATGTTACAAGTAACCAAGTAACAGTCAATCATGTCTGAGTTAGTAGCCATGAAATCAAGCAAGTAACCAATCTTGGGTATATGATGTTACAAGCAACAAACTAACTCAATCATAAAGTTTAGTAACCATGAAATCAAGCGAGTAACCAAGCTTGAGTATATGATGTTACAAGTAACCAAGTAACTCAATCATATTTGTGTAAATAACCATGAAAGCAAGCAAGTAACCAAGCTTGAGTATATGATGTTACAAGCAACCAAGTAACTCAATCATGTTCAAACTTTGTAACCATGAGACCAAGCAGGTAACCAGGCTTCGGTAGATGATGATAAAAACAATCACACTCACGTTTTGAGTTTGTAACCATGAGACCAAGCAAGTAACCAGGCTTGGGTAGATGATGATAAAAGCAATCACACTCACATTTGAGTTAGTAACCATGAGATCAAGCAATTAATCAAGTTTGGGTAGATGATGTTGAAAGCAACCAAATGAATAAACCATGCTGGAGTTGCAATCATGATATCAGTTGAATTGCCCATCGATGCTTGGACAAATAATGCATTCTATAAACTCAACCTGGTCTAAGTCAATGACCATGAAAATGATTAAATTACCCAAACTTTCTTAAATAGATATAGTTGAAATCATTCAAATCACACAACCTTGTTTACATCGATGAGTTGAAATCATTTGAATATAATATTCTTGGGTAAAAGGTATCAAAGTCAACCAATTTCGCAGCCATATATGAGTTAGTCCAAGCACTCGACCATGTTCGGGTAGAAAGCACTACAAGCCGATTTGCTGCCCAATCATGTTTGAGTAAACAGTTTGAAATCAATTAAAACACTTACTTATATTTGAGCAAATAATGTCTCTAGCACATATGTTACTTAATCGAGTGATCTTCTGGTACCTCACTCAGGTCCCGGGTGAGTTTTCTCTTGTTCTTTCTCGGCTTAGTCATAACGAGATCAAAAAGATGTATTCTTATCTTTCAACTCAGACAACTATTTTCTAAGCTCTCTCATTTCTTTAACGCATTTTATCTAACAACCATAAATCTCTGTGAAAGAAAAGAAAACTATTCATAACTACTTAGCACCTAACGTTCAACATTTGTTTATTTCTCAAACTTTTGCCATAGTTAATCTTGGCTAGAGCGAGAGACAAAAAATGAACTCCCGCATAATTAAGGTGTTCTCAAGAATAGTACCATTAGTCAAGTCTAGTCGGGGTAACAATGTCAGAAGTGGACATATGGTTTTAAAAAGTCGGTTGGGTGATAGCCGAAGAAAAGCAGTGGAACGAAGAGCTGGCATATGATAAATGCACGCCATCATAAAAGAAACGTCGATATAAGGGAGGGAGTAAGTTACTCCAGCATCATGGCGAAACCATAACGCTGGACTGGGGGGACATGATGGGGTACCACCCCAAAAACAATGATAAAACCGACACGAGTATACAAGGCCGGATAACCTCGGCTGCGGCTTGCCTTCAGGCGGCACTTTTAAAACACACCCGACTACCCAAAGCATGCGGCCAAACAACCCGCAAAAGGTTGCCGAGTCCCAAGCCGCGGCCCATAAGGGTTGTCAAGGCCAAGCCGCGGCCCACAAGGCTTACCGAGTCCCAAGTCGCGGCCCACAACGGTTGCCGGGACCAAACCGCAGGCCACAAGGGTTGCCGAGACCAAGCCGCGACCCGTAGCCCCGCACATTCATACAGCCGCGGTTTAATAAAGGCCGGCTGAGGCACAGCCGCGACCCGTATCTCATCCACATATGCAGCCGCGGCACACGTACAACGGATGAATCCCAACACTTGAAAAACTCTTAACTCAACACTTGGCTATCCTCAGTAAGCAAAAGAGTTCGACGGTACGAAAGAGAAACTATTGGTGGCCATAAGAACATGCTCAGTAACCAAAAGATGACAAACAATAAAAGACAAACGTTGAAGGAAACAGATGCAGCAAGATAGGCTTACAGAACCAATAGGAGACAAGTCAACTATAATGGACAAATAACATTAATACTAAGTAGAAAACCCTTTGCACCAAAAGGGAAACAACTCCATTGACCAAGGAATTCCAGTCCACATGCCTAAACTACAGATGTCTCGAAATAGATTTACATGGAGGAAGTTGGCATACGTAAGTCACTATAAATACAAGGGCTCAGGTATGTTTCAGACCATCTCATTTCAACTGACCACACTCATACACAACCATTCCTAACTCTCTACTCTCTCAGAGAATACAATTCACCTAATTCCTTCAGCTTTAACATCTCATGTCCATCATCTCCATTCTTACTCTCATAATGCTTATATTTGATACATCTTGTATACATACTGACTTGAGCGTCGGAGTGCCCTTGGAGCTCAAGCTCCAGGGCCCTCTAACGAGCTTTCTGTGGTTGCAGCTCATATGTATAAGAAGAAGGGAAATGATGATTATCACCTATGGACGGATCTGAACCAAAGGAGTCATTCTATTGCACTGCTTCCTCTTCAACTCGCCTCTAGATGAGGAATTTGAAGCAACAATAACTTTTTTTAATAAATTCCAGAATTGGTTCTCATGATAAACAATAGTCTATATTTAAGTGTAAGATCAAATGATTGTATTTATTTATTGTTTAAAAACAAGTGTGCTCGCATAATTTTGCATAAAAGACTTGAAAAAAAGAAACTTAATGTTACTAACAAGCTTGATATCCTAGACCATGTGTCATTTGACCAAACTTAAAGTTATTTTTTTTAAATCACTTGTTTTTACCTGTCTAATAATTATACCCTGTATTAAAACTAAACTGAACACTAGAGTACTTGAGGGTATTATTATACCTCATGTCTTATTTAATACATTTTATTATACATGAACTATAATTTGATTATTTAATAATGCATAACTATTTCTAAATCATATCTTCGACCATATAATTAGAGGGGGTCACTCAATACTTCGTGACTCGTAACTTATGTGTCGACTTGAGTTGATTTGGTTAAGTATGTTGTCTCATTTGAATTTCCAATCAACTTTGAGTTATTGCTCAGTCAGATAAAAACATGAGTTGATTCGACTCATGTAATTCGTTCTTCAACTCGGATAAACTAGTTCATTGTCTTGCATATTGATAGTTGGTATACAAGTATACAACCTTGGGTAGGTGTGATCTTTCTCACCTTACCCTTGTACTAAGTGATTGCATGTAATTTAAGGTTAAGTTTTAGGGGAAAATTTGTTAGGAATGTACATTGGTCGAGTATGCACACGAAAATATATACAAACTCATGCGCATAAGTAAAGCAGTTGTGTGCGGCTGGTTGTCCATCTGGTTACACGACGAATCTAGGCAAAATTGAGTCTAAAGCCTTCGACTATGTTAACAACTATGGTAGTAGCTTCGTAAGGGGAACTAAAGACAAGATATATGAGTAAATATTCAATAAATATGGTCGGAAAGATGTTCCGAACATAATGTTGGTGGAGGTCCCGGTAGATCTCTGTGTATAAGGAGAGATCTAAGGAGAGAAATGTATATATAAAAGCAAGGTATATAACCAAATTGGCTCTAATACGGTGAATGATTGTTTATTTCTACGCGAACTAATCAATCAATGTATACGAGTAACTATAAAGATAATAAGTAGCTTTGATGGGCACCCGAAATGGCTAACTTGACCCTAAATTAAATACAATACTTATAAATGTTAATCATTAGGGTTGTCCATTGTTTGTTGTGACACCATCACTGTCGTCTATACGTCAATTAATCCAATACAACATCAACGCATCACACATATTAAGATTGATTTTCGTTTTGTTTGGAAAAAAATGATAACGGGTTAGCTTCACTACAAGAGTGTAAAAATTATTTTATGAAATTTAGGCTTAAGAACATTAGAGTAAGTTAGATTATGGTTATCCATTGTCTCCATGTATACTCACACACACAGCAATACACATACTTTTATAAACACTTCTCCAATTGTTGTCATTCTCATTAATAGAGCTTATTATCAAATGTACATTGAAAAAGAACATGTATCAAATTACAATAAATGAATATGAGTATCTTAACTATCATGCAAATTAAATTATACCTCTTGTTGTGCGTTTATTAGTTCCTATCTTGTGTGAAAACAAAGTAAACTGTTGGTTCTTATTCACATCTCGCATCCACTAAAAGCGTCTTGGGCGTGCCTGGACACGGGTCTTCACCAAAAGCTTCCGCCTTATGAAAAATCAAACATTGTCTTTTCCCTAAACAAGCCTGAAATATAAAGTGTCAGGCATAAGTCGATTTGACTCATCCCTCACGAGGGGATGTTATATTCATAAAATGAATATATCATCCCCAAAGGGATGATGTAATAGTAGAACGAGTACATCTCTGACGAGTGATGTTCTGCTCATTCTACAATGTGAATGACCAACACATTTGATAAGAAATAAGCGACCTAACCTTTTCAACGATATGTTGAGAATTAGACGAATGGCATTTCCCCATGGAATAGCTTTCGCAGTCACCCGAAGGGTTACCATGACTTGCAAATACAATCTTCGAGATGACTCGTTTCTCAGGACATTGTAGGTGAACTCTGGGCTGTGAATCCGACACACGCCCACAAACTTTGTCGATTGTGACAGAATCTAATGAAATGTTTAACGGGTTTACGTATTCTTCCTCGAACAACACTAGTAGATTTCCTGTTGGCTTAAGAAATGATCGCGGTACATTGTACCTATCAAACATAGGTCAAAGGTTTTGCTTGTTATGTATGCTTAAAACTTTAAAACATGTGTAACAGTTTATAGATTATTATAGTGGTATAAGCTAATGTTGTATATGTAGGTTTCAAACCATGTTTGTGAAGAAGATCCTGTAGGAGTCTTAATGGAGACCCAATATCTTCCAATACTTTGGCCATTGATCCAAGCTTCACCTTTCCCCATCGAACCAAGGTTCAACGCAACTGGTTCGGTGCCCTCAGGCGCGTCAAATGTTGTCTATTAAGCGCAAAAAAAAAACATTGTGATTAGTAAAAGAAAACACTACCAAAATGGTCGATCATTTACGTAAGTTAAAACGGTTGCAAGTAGCTCGACAAAATGCCTTTTTGCATCCTTTTTACGACCTGTTTCGGAGATCATTTAAACCTGTCTACAAATGACTTTTACGATCTCTGTCACAAATATTTTTTTTCGTGTGAATCGTTTTCACTAGCCAAGTTCACGACCATTTATCTCGATTTGTATGCAGCTGTTTTGCCCTGAAACTATTATTTATATCACATAGCGACTGTTTTTACGACTTATTTATCTCGGTCTCTAATAATGAGATGATTATGTTTCAGTTGCTACTTTACAGCCATCTAGTTTCAGTTGATGATACGGTCACATATGTCACCACTATTCATCAGTCGCAAATTTTGGTCGCTTTTGTCATGTTTAGCCGTGATAACTCGTATGAACATAATGTCAAGAACTTGAGTTTGGACCGGGGCTTACCTTATACCAAGTTAGAGTACTAGGATTTTGGTACTGGCTCCACGAGACGTTACTCGACCCTTTATCTGTGTAAACCGACAGCTTCTCACCCAACAATCCGACCTAAGTCGATTAACCAAATCCCACATATCACAAAAAACATATGTGTATGAGTATATTGGTTCAAAACAAAACAAAAAAAAACTTAGTATTTTGCAACCTTGGCTTACTTGATATCCCCAAGGGGAGCTTGTGAAGTTGAGTTCTTGAATCAACACCTCGCGTAACCCACCGCTTCTACGCTCCATATACGCTCCAGAATCCTTCACAACGCGATCATTCGACCCAAAAATCAGAAAAATATAGTTTCTCCTTTATGTGTTTACTAGATTTGACTATAAGAGTTTATGAAACCTACAGGCAATCCAACCATTATACTCAGGAGGGATATGTTGTTGATTCCGGTGGCGAAAGTAGCAGCGTTTTCGAATGTAAAGTTTGTAGCTTTACGAATCCCGTGTGCAGAACCTAACACAAAATAAAAGACATGTTTATCGATCAATCGTGCTATAAGTTATATACAGCGCGGTATATGTTATCACATGATACATATATGATATATCAGTTCAAGATTCATACCCACAACAGCTCCATTAACATATGCATGTAAAGCATGTCCAAAAGAGTTCACTTTGAGCATATATTGAGCTTCTGTGGAGTTTGACTGCATACTATATGTTCACAAACATCGACTTAATGTCGGTTTTTTTCTGGGAAAAATCACGAGAATAAACATTTGACCGTCGACGTTAACATTTTTCATTACAAATTATCAATTTGATCGTTATACATGATTACATCAGTCAAAACATGTCACGTTTGTGCTAATGTCCATTTTTGCGCCAATGGGCATAAATAACGACCCCTTTTGGTAAACAAGTCTGGTCAAATATTTGTTCTCGTCATGAAACTGAAAAATATTGGATTGTACCTCATTGTGTACCAAAGATAATCCGATGTGTCTTTCGTAGTGTTCATTTGCTCTAGCAATGTATCGGACCTCAATGAGGTTTGATCATATTGAGGCACAACTTCACTAAAGACTGCCCATTGTTGAGGTGAGTCGAACCTTATGACCGGCTGCATTGATCGTGTGCTGACTTGCGCGTTCACCTATTACATTCAAACAACTAGTTTCATCACATCACTACTAGAAAAAAATAAAAATTCCTACGCGTTTTTCTGTCGCAAATTTCTACACACTTGTGACGAAAAATTTTCGTAAGAAAGATACTTGTGGGAAACAGTTTGCAACACACTTGCGACACAATCTGTGACATATATGCGATAAGAACTGGGCGTAGGAATCTCAAAACAAGCTTGTTACAATATGAAAAACATACCGTTGCAGTATTGAATACTACATTTTTGCAGTCGGGTAATATGCTAACCGACTTCGATGGCAAAGTGTAGGAAGTGTTACGAAACATGACTTGAACGCTTTCTCGACTGCTGTTATTAAGAAGAAATGCAACACACTCCCCCGAGTTTCCCGTGTAGACATACGCCTACACGATAAAGTTTATAGCGCGCGATTGTTATAAGTTATGTACTAAAACAGGCATAGAATGTGTCAAGATTTTGTACAACAAAAAACACATGCTTACATTTTGATTTTCACCCAAACTTTCGGTCGCTAAGCTTCCGTAGAGTAATGTCTGCGAACATTGCTTCAACGCCGCGTGCATATCCTTAAGATGACCGTATTTTGGTTGGCGGATTATACCATATTCATCAAGAGGAGCTTGATCATAGTAACCTGTAATAATAAACGATGCCGCTGACCGACCAAAATTTGTGCCTCCATGGTACTGTCACAAAAACAAAAGCCACAAAATATCATACATGTTAACTTAACTAAACGATATGTACATACTCCTACGCAATCAACTATTTGCTACGGCTAAAACCATCATACTGTGACGGATTTGCGACTCCTTTCTGTCGCGAATTAGATTGACCAACATTGCCCAAGATTGACTAACATATTCATGACCAAGATTGACACCCATTCTTACTATGATAGGCTATGTTCGACTTTGTTAAAGCAAGTTTGACTTTTTTTGACCGATTTTTTTTTATTTTTTTAATTTTAGCTACCGTATTTGCGACAAAAAACATTCTTAAAACTAATCTTCCTATTTGGTAACAATAGTTGTTATTGATATGGAAAACGTGTTGCTCGTTGCAAATATATCCTTTTTGAGATCCGTCGCTCATTTTGCAACAGACATGTTCCGTCGCAAACTCGTTGCAAAATTAGCAACAGTACTCCGTAACAAGTCGTCGCTATACTATCACTTTTGTTGCAAAATCAGCGACAACTCGTTGTGTATTAGTACCATGTAGTAGTTTACAAAGGTTCCATTCATCTTTACGATGAACATCGTTGTATGAAAGGCCAAATCTTCTGCTGTTCTCATGTATGTATCTTCTCCATATCCTTGTAAGCTTCAAGAACACCAATAACTTAATTAGTGACGCTTTGACTTTTCACTTTGACTTTGACTTTTATAATAATAATAAAGTAAAGTATTTACAAAGAAGTCCAATTTTCAGTCCAAATTGAAGGCTTATTTGGGGAGTTTGGTCCTTTCCATGTTTCATCACATCTCATCCCATTGCAACTGTTAATCTGCACATTACATTATGCACATGTTTGACTTTTAAAGTCAAATTGTAATTAAAGGAGCTTTTAGAAGTATAATTAAGATTTCAAATACGAAGACGAACCACAGGGTCTGGGGCGTCGTCTTGCTTGCACATCATCCATGGCTCGCCTGTGTTTTGATCGACCGCCATTTGCGCGGTCCAGTTCACGTATAGATTTCCGTCGTCGTGAAATGCTCCTTCGATGTTTTGGTACTCGTTCTCTATCTATATCATGTGTTCAGATTTTCAATGATCATTTCCAAAACATGGGTTTGAGGCATAATTGCATAAAGCTGATACAAAAGCTAGCAGACTACATACTAGAAAATGATCCAACTTAAAAGAAAACGAAATAACTTAGGCCACGTTACTTTTTAGGGGCCCATAAGTAACGAATAAAAAGTTATTTAACGGGTCAGATCACATGAAAAATAGTCATAGACAGTTTGTCACAAATGTAAGACCCAAATTCCATCATTTGGAACCTCGATTTTAGGCTCCGTGATTTTTGCAGTTATAACAAGTTCTAGTTCATTTTCTTTCTTACGTATTTCAAAATACATGAATATTTGATTTGAGTAATTTACGCGTTTATCAGAAAGTAAATATTGAGTTTCAACTTTTCAAAATTTGGCTCTGGCACCTTTACAGTACAAACAACTAAAATAATCGTTTTAGGCTCCCAAATTTTAAGGACCCCAAAATTAGAAAAAAACTTTTATTTATATTATAAACTAAAAATATATATGATAATACAATTAATATTGTCTTTCAAAAGATAATGAGATTGATAACAAAATAATTGAAAATTTATCGATGTCAACTTGATTTATGGAGGTCGACTTATGACATTTGGTTTATCAAAAGTTTATTGCATGTTCACTGTTGATAGTTCTTTTAGTTTCCGTCAATTCTAAATTCCCATTTGTAACTACTCACTTAACGTATCAGCTATTATTGTGTAATCTTGGTTTATACTCAATCGTTTTAATCTACTACTATTTATTTTCAAATTAATCTATTGTTATCTATTTTGATAAATTTATATTTGCAATTCATTTTATTTTTACTTTTATCTATTGTTGTTTGTTTATCATTTAATTGTTCTTTCACAATTAATTTTATTTCAATTTATTAAGTTAGTTTTTCTGTCCTAAGTTGTTTGCTGTCAAATTATAAACAAAATCCTATGTTGCCGGTCGAAGGCAAAAGTCTTCAAGAATAATATATGAATGGGGGCTCCAAAATTTTATTTCGCTTTAAACCTAAGCCGACCCTAGTGTCAACTTGCCAACTTTAGATATACTTTGTAAACAGATTTGAATTTATAGTTAGCAAATTGGGTGAATTAACATCTAAATAATAATATTTTTACCCATTCTCTAGTTTAACTCATTTGACTTGTTATGTATAAACAATTATTATTAGGGTTATTAGTATGAGCCTACGGACACAGTTCGGTTTTAGGATTTACATTATGTTCTCTAAATAATATAATCGTAGTATCAATAATATTCAATCAATATTTTAACATCTGACATAAAAAACATATTTATAAGTAAACGGGTCGAATTGAACATCTAGAAAGCAATAAACTTGCAAACCTGTGATAGAATGATCGGGCCTCCTTGTGAAGCAAATAGGTTATCTGCTTTCATCATGCTCACGATTTTGGTTGTGAAGTTTTGCATGTAAAGCTACAAAACACAAACAATTTTTTCCAACTTTGACTTCTTTAAGTCAAACAAACAACTTTTAAATTTTAGATTTATGCTAATAATTTCACATCTAAGTTATCTTTAACAGTTTAATGTGTCCATTTATGTTACATAGTAACATATTATACCGTAATGACTATCAAAATTGAAAATTGGTTTACTTTGACTTTGACTTTGACAATCGAAATTTAAGTTACCTTGAATGGTTCATTGTTGGTTCGGAAGACAATGCCAGGAACATCATGCAACCAAAATGGCAAGCCTCTGAAAACATAATCATAGTGAATTAGTTTTTTCGACCCGAAGCCGAAAGGTATCTACTCTAGTTATAATTACGTACCCGTAACCCCATTCGGCCTCGATGAAGGGTCCGATGCGAAGACTCACATAAAGACCTTGTTGTTGGACTTGCTTGATGAAACTTACAATATCATTTCTATCAGAAAAATCATACTGCAAGTTAATGCAAAAACCACATTGTTAATACATGATATGCGTATATATGTATATGAGTCGGTAACACGTGACTCGCCGCTCGCGCGTGAGTGTGAGTTAGAGAGAGACCTGGCCAGGTTGTGGCTCATGGAGGTTCCAAAAGACATAGGTTTGTATGACATCTAGACCACCTTCCTTGGCTTTAGCTATCAAATCTGGCCACATCTGTCAATGATTTCACATGTATATATAGTAAACCATTAGGGTTTGTTATAAGTTGTTACGCGATGTTAATATAATATGTGAATTTCTGACATGATATGAACCTAACATGAAATTTGTGGGTTTGTGTAATCTAAACTGGTTTGGGTCAGATTTAACTTAAGGGTCGTATTCAGGTCTACGTGGCAGGTTCACAGGCTAATTGTTTAGTTTTGTGCTTATCACTTAAAAATGTGTTTTATTTCATAAGTTCAACTTAAGAATGTTTGTTAAAACCGGATGATATAGATATTAGCATTAAATTATAATATAAATGTTTGCATACAATTGTATTTCTATAGAAAAAAAAATTGTACCCTTGATCGAGTTAATAATATGGCAAAAAGAAAAATGATAATTAACTGAAATTTCAAGTTAACATGTTGTGTACGCATCAATCCGCTAAAAACTCGTGTCGTGTTCTGGTTCATACGTCCAACATGATTTTTTTTATTCGCGTCAAATTTCAGTGTCTGGTTCAACTCATCAACTCATGAACATAAGTCATTTAACTACCCAAAGTAGTTAAACCCTCAAATTTCATAAAATTACCACTCAATGAATTTCTTACTTTTATTGTTTTTAACTATGATATATAAGATGGTAATGTAACGCTTATCCAGCCATCATTTTCTCTTTTATTATACTCACCAAGTACTACGTATTAATGCGTTATATGTATCTAAAATCATTTAATTAAATTTGATTATGAATTAAACGCGTATTTTATATATTTACAAACAATGAAATGAAAGAAAACAAAAAAGAACACATGGGAACGATCGTCTTAATGTACAAGGGACAGTTGGAAAACTCGTGATTTGTTGCCGCACAACATATGGACAGAAAACGTTGTTCACCTCTTTACAAATACTTTCCCGCTATTAATAATTTAAAAGGTTTCAAAGTAAAATACGAATCATGTGACCTTAAAATTTTAATAAACAAAACAAACAAACAAACATACCCAGTATGTCCCACTGAGATTAGGGTCTGGGAGGGGTACATGGTGGTCAGTTTTTCCTCTATCTTGGGAGACAGAGAGACCGCTTCCAAGAGATCCCATGCTCGACAACGATAGCAACCAAATTATAATGCATATATCATATAAGCATACATTACACATACGTCACAATAGAGTTTTGTATATGCATATGCATGTCCATAAACAAAATAATCAGATTATATTGTATACATCACATACATTATATAAGCAATCTTCTTACTCTAATAAAAGAGTAACTTGAGATGCCACGTGACAGCACCATAATCATCGATATGCCACGTGGCAGCACCACATCATAATCACCAAATTTTCCCGCCTCTCTCTCCTCTTAATAATTACCTTAATTACTAATAATATTATTTAACATTCTTTTACATTTAATAAATTAAAAAAAGAGATCTATTTATTAATATTATTTCTAAATAAACAAAATTTTTATAAAAATAATTAATTTTTCTAAAGCATATAACTTTTTTTAAAATATTAAATATTTTAAAATTGGTATTTTTAAAATTTCAATTTTTTAAAATAAAAAATAATTACATTTGGGAGTTATGATAAAAAAAATTTAAAATGATTATTTTATACGGTTTGTTTTAAAACAAAATGTTTTTTTTTTGGAAAAAATTTAAAATTAAAATTTTAAAATGTTGATATCACTGTTTTATTAGTTATAGTCAGTCATTTCGTATCTTATAATATCATTTATAAATAATAAATTTTATTATATTAATATATTATTTATTAGATCCGTGTAATACAGGGTTTACTAAAGCTAGTCTATAATATAATAGCCGTCAATAAAAAGAAGGGACTAAAAGTGGATGAGTTAAACATGTATAAAAGTTTCCTTTAATAGAATATATATCGAATTAAAAAAATAAGATTTTTTATTTATGATTTTCCCATTAAGAGAATGATGCTTTCTTTGGTACGATTCTCACCTAAATTTGACAATTTAATAATTTGATTTTCCAATAGAAAATTTGTGTGTTTCTTTACTGATTCTCTTATTTGTTAATTATATAATCATTTTTAACTAGATAAGTACAAGAATTGCATAAATCTACTTGTATGCAGGGCTTGTTAAACCATGATAGCCTTAAAAAAAGGAGAAAGAGAGTGTGATATACGGCTAAGTAACCGCTTCATGTACCACAGTTAAAACAAAAGATACAAGTATTCATGCGATTGAAGTGTACTAAACGTCACTCTTTCCAACTATCATAAGTTATTGATGATATTGATTTTACTTTACAAGTTATCTAAAATATTATTATAATTAAAACTTCAACAATTTATCTAATAATTCACGAAAACAATATGGCAATACTACACCCACAAGAAAAACTATCATAAGTTATTCATGATATTCATTTTAGTTCACAAGTTATCTAAAATGTTATTATAATTAAAACTTCAACTATTCATCTAATACTTCACCAAAATAACATAGGCTATATAGCAATACTACACCCGCAAGAGAAAGATAGTATATACATACATCAGGGTGCTCCGAGGATAATGAATCGACCCCGAAAAACAATCTTGCGTTGCCCGTCAAAGAAGAGACCTCCCGTCGTAACTCACATTCGCCCCCTTGACCGTCATGTCTCCACCACCACCAAGCGCGGCTAGAAGCATAACGAACCACCCGAGCCACACCATGCCTTTGTCTCTCTAAAACAAAGTGAGAGAGAGAAATAGGGGTGTTATATACATTGGAACTAAATGGTGTTGTGTTGTGAGTTAGAAAGAGATGGCGGAGTTGTTAAAGAAGACAAACAACATATTTGTTGCATTGCACGGCAAACATGGTTTTTATAGGTTGGTGGGTGATGATCATTATTTAAGTGTGAACATTGTTATTTTAATTTTATATAGAAATAAATATGTATTATTTTATTTCATTTGTATAGTAAAAAGATTTCGTTTTGTGATATTAATTTCTAGATATTTATTCTGATTTTGGTGTAGGATTGTAAAGTACAAAATGAGTTTGTACGAATATATGTGACTTTTGAAAAGAAAAAAAAGGTAAGATTTAATAGCTTATATTTTTGGATAACTATACCTATATCACTTCAATTTAATCCCACACCACCTATAAACGACTGTTTACATGTTAATGACTGTTTGAGCATAAGATGAAACGGTTGTTTCCAGGTTATGTCAAATCTAACGTGCCCCTCAATCTTAAGGGACCATTTGACTTTGTTGTTGAACAATCATATGAAATTAGAGGTGTGAGTATTTATGTTTGGGGTGGTGTTGGTATCACATATTGTTAGGTGGATAAAAAAGTAATACGTTGATTTAAACAATTTTGTTTCAAAAATACATTAAATTTAGAATTAATATATTTATATTTTGCGTTTTTTTTTAACCAGAAGACGTAGGATCACGTGAGGTCAAGAACAATGCCTACATGTGACTTGTGACATATATGCACGAGAAAGCAAAGCATGTCACAAAGTTGTTGGAAGGGATAATAATTCCTAAAAAGTTTGAAAAAACGTAAAAAATAATAATTCTTTTATGGGCAAAGCATGTCACAAAGTTGCGGATCCAATGTCTTTCTTCATAGAGATGTATTACTGTCTCTGTAATGTCATAAGAAAATATTATATTTGTTATGGTCATGTCTTATATTTTCGAGTCTTAAGCATTGTATAGACTATTGTATGCTACCTCCCGAACAACAATGTATAGACAATAAAGAATCTCTCCATGGGATTAAACGGTTCTATCACCCTTGAGATCATCAATAACCTTCATCGAAGTGACATCTCATACCGCTTCCAAAGCAGCTATGTATTTTGCTTATGTGGTAAAGTATGCAACAACCTTCTCTTTAGAACTCTTCCAAGTACAACTCCTCGACTAGGATTCAAGACATGTCCTAATTGTTATAAAAAAATCATCTTAATCGGTTAAAAAGCTAGCATCAGAATAACAATCTACTCTAATATGTTATTCATTCGAAACCATTGTTTATCAAAGAGCATATCCTTAGTTTCTTGTAAGTGGTTAAAAAATTTTCTTTGAACAAACCTCATTTTTACTTACCTAACAACATGAGGCAAACAGTTAGCTTTTCGAAGGCTTTATAATGTTTTAAATTCTTTTTTTTTTTCACAAATGATGAAAATCAGAAGCTGACTTAACTCAATGACTAAAAGCTTGTGAAAAAAATGCTCTAGACAGGATCGTTGTCAATTCACGATTTGACTATGTAGATCCTATCAACTTTTTGATAACGCTTGGACTCATCTCATGAAAACTAGTATATTTTAGAATTTCAAATATTAAACACGAATAATTTCGTGTTTTATAAACATCCATTAGAATCAAGATTTAAGATAGAAAGAAAATAAATGAGTTAGTGTAAGTTATATTGTAACATTCCATATAATCAATTGTGAAAGGTGAACATTTCCTTGACTCGTGTGTAGTTTTTGATGATCCCTAACAAAAAAGAAAACATCATCTTTATATAGACGATTTGTAAACAATGATCTTTATAAGACACGTAAACGATGATCTCTACGGTTTGAGGTGAATGTACACATTCACAAGAACCAAATGAAATATTTTTTTGCTTGTGTGGTGATATCACTCTTACCCTTCATTTCATTGTAGTACAATTGACAATATTCTTCAAGAAACATTTCACAAGTAACTTTAATAAGTACAGGTAAGAGACTAATTATCCTTAGCTCAACTGATTAAGATAATATATCCATAACATGTAAGTATGGGGAGGTCATGGGTTCAAGTCTCACTTTAAGTCAGGAGTTTTTTCTAACAATGGGTTTCCTCTTGAGGGGTTGGGGGTGTGGCCTCAAGTGCAGGTAAGAGATTCAGCGGCCTCGTATAAAGCGTCTCACTTCTATTGCTTGACCCTTCCAATAAAACAAGCTCTTGAGTCTTCAGAGTGCCGTGTAGTCCTAACTCACGTACCATAGACGTCACATGCCATAAAATGATAATGTCATTGTCTCAATCGATCATCTTTCCTTTGTTACAACTTTATGTTTCTTCTTTGTACTCTTCCATCTCAGGTAAAAGAGACGCTTGCTTACCTTCGATAAGTGCTTGAGAGTGATTTGACAGCAACATCATTCTCCTAGCTCTCTGTAATTCTATCCAATAGCAGCGGGTCAACAGAAGTAATGGTCAAGGAAAACAAAGTTGATCCTTGGACCCTAGATAAGGCGCCTGCAACCACATTCTCTTTGCCTTGTTTACAAGTAATCTCATAATCATACCCCATTAGTTTGGATAACCAAATGTGTTGCAAGAGGGCAGTACGTACGTAAGATATTTTGGTCAGTTTTAGTAATAAAGTGACCCGCAATCAAATAATATCGCCATTGTCTAACAGCAAATAGGACAGCCTTCAATTCTTTTTTTATCCACATACAATTTCTACGTAGTAGAGAGAGATTGTTGATATCTATATCCCTTTAGTAGAAGCATCTGTTTTGATGATGAGTTGCTTCATTAAATCTTGAAGGGCTAACACCGGTGCTGATACCAAGGCTGTTTTGGCTGCTTAAATAAAGTCGGGTTGAAGCAGAGCATTTGAAGGCATCTTTTTTTTTCGGTAAATCAGTTAGGGGCTCGGCAAAAATTCCAAACCCATGGATGAACCTCTTATAGTAACATGTTGATTGTTAAGACTAGAAACCCCCTCAACTTTTTCAATGTTTCCGGCAGTAGCCAATTAGTGACTGCTTCAATCTTTGTCGGGTCAGTTCCCACTCAGGTCTCTGAAATAACATGGTACTGGTATTCCAAATCTGTATCTCTGAAACTACGTTTGGATTTGTTTGCAGATAAGTATTATTTTTTTTCTCAGAATTGATAGTACTTCTTTTAAATGGATGTCCTCAATTCATGTATCATGTTTTCTACGACGTCCTTTTTAGAAGCAGGATATCTATAGGGTTTTTGACTAACCGTTTGCTTACTTCTTTCAAAAGGATATAATGGTCATAAATTGTTGGAGGAGGTAGGGATTTTGGTACCTGAAGAGCATCATCATAGGTGAGCAGTAGCGGTTCTAGTCAGCAGAGGGGTAATCAAGTGATATGTGCCAACAGTTCACCAATGCCTGAAACTCTGAATAAGAACCTGCAACAAGAATATGAGACATACAATATACCTTTGACTAGCACCAATTTCAATTGAAGCACTTCGGATTAAGAGTTATTGAAATACAAACATCCATACTAAGAGGCTGTTTGAAAGGGCTGACCACCACGGCTGACCACTGACTGGCTGACTCGGTCAGCCGGTCAGCGCGTTTGATATTCCGGAGTCGACGACTGACTCGGTCGCAAAGTGCTGACCCAGACCGTAATATTCTGTTCGCTGACTCGGTCGTTGAACACACACCTGCGAAGAACGACGACGAAAGACACGCCGGAGTGAAAGACAACACACACCTGCGCGACACACACACCTGCGCGACACACACACCTGCGCGATTTGGTGCTTTGATTTGGTGCTTCGATTTGGTGCTTCGATTTGGTGCTTCGATTTGGTGCTTCGATTCACACCTTCGCGACACACACACACCTGCGCGACACACACACCTGCGCGACACACACCTTCGATTCACATCTTCGTCGGTGGCGTTTGGCGACACACCTTCGATTCACACCTTCGATTCACACCTTCGTCGGTGGCGTTTGGCGACACACACACCTTCGATTGTGTGTGTGTGTGTGGAAGAAGAGAGGAGGGGGGGTGGGTGTTAAATGGTGGTGAGAAGGGTTTTAATAATAATAATAATAATAATATAATAATAATAATAAATAATAATAATAATAATAATAATAATAATAATATATAATAATAATAATAATAATAATAATATATAATAATAATTATTATTATTATTATTATATTATTATTATTATTAATAATATAATAATAATAATGATAATAATAATAATAATTATTATTATTATTATTATTATTTTTTTTTTTTCATTCAGCAGAGTTAGTCAGATACATAATCAAACAGCCAAGTTTCAGTCAGATGCAGACTCAGTCAGAACTTCTTACTGGGTCAGCTTCTTACTCAGTCAGATCTTACTCAGTCAGCGCAATCAAACAGCCCCTAACTTAGTTCAAAACAATTTGTTTGGAGCTTAAAAGAAACTAATTCATCATATTAGTATCATGAACATCTGAGAACATGATCATCATTCTTGACAAATCAGAAAAATACATTTTGTCAAAAGTCTCTTTCCACTAAACAAAAAATGAGTAAAAGTTTCTAGAGTTACACGTAAAAAGATATTAAGTGATGCTCTTATGTAGCATAAAGAGTCGCACTTGATATCCAATCGTGGAAGTTTGAGACTTATCAACTGGATAGAAATACCAGCATATATCAAATAGAATTATAATATGTACATACATTGGCATGAAAAAAACAACATACCAATATACCATTCTGCAGGATAACAATCAAACAACTTCATGTTATTCCATTTCGCAGTTATCATGCATGGTAAGTCGGGGCTCAGCGGACATAATTGGTTTTACTTTCATCACTTGCTTATATCTAATCTTGATCCCATCTTCAATTCTTCCACATATCTCATTATCTAACAAATCCGTTCTCCCTGCAGATTTTAGCACTCCACAGACTAATTTGTAAGTATATTCTCTAGGTACCGACCCTCTATCAACCAATTCAACAAGAGCATTCCACGCCTCTAACGCCTTTCCTGCTTCACAAAACGCATGAATAATAGGAGTATACGAACTTGTAGTAGGCAACCCATGTTTCAACTCTTGCATCCTACACAACATTTCTATACCCTTATCAATCTCATTAGTGGCACAATAATATCTTATGAACGAATTGTAGGTCACACGATTCGGAACACAACCCTGTTTGACCATATCATCAAACAACTCCAAAGCCCTCCCAATCCTATAAGTCTTGCAACAACCATCAATCAAACAATTATACGTCACAACATCCGCTTAAACCCCTTAAACAGCATTATCCTAAACAAGTGATTAGCTTCCCACATCCTCCTCCTAACCGCCTTCTTACACCCCGTCTGCAAGCTATGTTTACAATAAGAACTAATCAAGATCGTATAAGTAAACGTATCAGGCGGGCACCTAAACCCGGCAACTCCATCTGCTCCAACAAAAACTTAGCCATCTTAAAGTTTCCAACTTTACACAACGAATTGATCACCGTATTATACGCGCAAACATCTGGCTTACAACGAAACTGTTTCATTCGATAAAACGCAGCCAACGACTCGTTCACAAGCCCCTCTTCTCCTAGGACTTTTATCAAACAGGTCATGGTCATTGTTGTAACTAACCCACCACCACTTCTTCTAGACATATCCTTCAAGAAAGTATAAAGATCCTTCAATCTATTACCTTTAGCCAACACAATACCCATCTCTCTACAAGTAATCTCATTATGAACAAACCCAAATTGGGACTCAATCCAATAATAAAACTCTAGGGCTTTATCCAACCCTAATTTGACCCTTTGTGGGTCTCTATACGCACCTGGGCCTAAAACGATCAAACTTTGTGGGTTTTGATCGATTCTTGATAAAGATTTCGTTGTTTGAGAGGGGATCGGTGTCGGAATCCGGATTGACGACCGATGGATCTTGGGGATCGGAAGAAGTATCTGGGGATGAATTGTAGGACTTGTGTTACGAGTGAAGTTGTGTGTTGGTGATTGGAGAATTGGTGGGTTAAAGAAGGTGATTTGGGGAAATGGGTGTTGAATGAATGGTTTTGGATGATTGCTGAGATGATTTGGGGAGAATTTGAGCGTGTGAGGTGTGTGGGTGGTTTGAAGACATTGTTGTTGTGGGTTTGAATGTGGAGATTGGTGGGAATTAGGGCTTGTTAAGTGTGGGGATGCAAGAAGCTTTGTGGGTGATGTTTAAGATGATCAATAGACACGACTGAAACATTATTTGTAACCGGTTAATTAATAGGTTGTAAATGAACTGAACGTTCATGAACTGTTTGGCGGGAAGTTCGTTTATGTTCGTTTATTTAAAAATGAACGAACATGAACAAAAAAATCGTGTTCGTTAATTAAACGAACAAACATGAACACATGCTTTGTTCGTTCGTTTACGTTCATGAACGTTCATTTACGTTCATGAACGTTCGTTTATGTCCGTTCATATATGTTCGTTCATTTACGTTTGTTTATGTTTGTTCATTTATGTTTGTTTATTTATATATATTAACATGTTAATAAAAGGGTATTAGGTGTTAACATTTGAAACATAAGTGTATTAAGTTATGCTAAAAACTTATAAGTTTAGTGAGAATTTAATTTCCACTAATGCACCTAAAAATTTCAAAATGATCATTTAAGGTTTTTTCTGTTTAGTTTTGTTTGTTTATTATTGTTCATTTATTATTGTTCATTTGTGTTCGTTTATGTTCGGGAACTGTTCATTTAGCTTCTTAACGAACAAACATGAACGAACACGAACATTTTTATTTCTTAATGAACGAACATGAACAAAAAAACGTGTTCGATAATGTGTTCGTGTTCGTGTTCGGTAAAAGTTAAATGAACGAACACGAACATGCTGATGTTCGTGTTCGTTCGGTTCATTTACAGGCCTACCGGTTAAGATGATATATTCATAAAATATAAAGTCTTATTTTGAGTAAAATGTTCAGAGTTAAGCCAATAGATTTTTTCAGCAAAGAGTGATTTTCTAAGTGGGTTGGAGTGCGGTTCCAGCTGGGAAATAGATAAACGAGCCCGACTAAGATAATATCTATCCTCCGAGCTTCGGCCACACATTTGTCGTTCCAAAGAAAAAAGAAAAAAACACCATTTGTAAAGCTTTGTTAACTTTATTCATTTCGTCTCTTTTTACATGTCGCATACAGGAGTACCCATCAGATAATTTCATAACTACTTGTTTGTCTCTCTAGTTTTACTTAGCAATTATAATGTTACATTAAGGGTATATCATGAGTATGGTTGCCAATTCCCTCGGTTGTTATAGAAACCGCAAGTGGTTGTATGTAGATGGCTAATGCTGCATTTGATATTGTCATCAATACCGTTATGTTTCAGGGTTTAATAAACGAAAAAAAATAGTGAAGGAAATTAGCGAGAGAAAAAAATTGAAGAGAAATGAATTAAGGAGAGGAAAGAAATGGATAAAGAGAAAAAAACATTTTAAATTTTCGTGTTTCAGAATTCGAAGAAAAATAAAAAGAAAGTAAGAATTTTATGTGTTTCATTTCTTTTTTTTTCATTTCCTTTCATTTTTAAAGAAAATTTAAAAGGAAAAATTATTGAAAATTTTCCTTTCATTTCTTTCCATTTTCTTTTTTTAAAAAACTCGAGAACATAAAGTTTTTTTTTATTTTATTTCATTTCTCTCCTTAAAAAACTCAGGAACACAATTATTTTCACTTTCCACTCATTTCCTTCATTCTCTCCTTAAATGAGATTCGGGAACATAGCGTACATGTAACGAGGTAAATGTGGTTTTGATAAAAGTTATAGTTTAAAAACAGGATTGACAGCTGGACTGGTTGAACCAAAAACCATTTGGGTCATGCGGGTTTTCATTTCCCAACCATACCTCTTTATGATGGAATAAGCGTTTTTTTTCAAAGTCGGGTTGAATCAGGTCAAACCGAGTTAGAGAAGTAGGAGACGAGTGATCCACTTTGTAGAAAAAGATTTGCTCGAGGATTTCACCAAGCAGTGTTAGAACTTTATTTAAAGAGAGATAAAATTAAGATTCTCAAGTTGGAAGGAAAATATTTAAAAGTAATTCGCTACTTTGTAATGCTTTGCTAAGTGTGTGATGTCATATTATCTTAAAAAATGTGTTCAACAAGGAGCTTCATCATTCGTTATGGAATTAACTTTATCACATCTTCTTTAGCAATAAGGAATCTTGGTGGTGGAACGAAAATGTACAGGAGAAGATACGAATTAAACAACAAAGTTTTAGAGAGCTTATACGCTGTAACAATGAGGAAGAACACCCAGAGCTAAAAGATAAATACAAGGAGGCTAAGAGAGAGGCGAAGAAATCAGTGTCAGAGGCAAAGAACGCGGCGTATGAGATGATGTATAAACGACTAGAGACGAAAGAAGGAAAGCATGACATGTTTAAGTTAGCCAAGGCAAGAGAAAGCAGAAGACAAGATTTGAGAATTGTGAAGTTTATAAAGGCTGCGGATGGAAAAGTTTTGGTGAACGACAATGACATCAAGGGGAGATGGAAAACTTACTTCGATAACCTTTACAACATAAGGAACCAAATCAACAAACCGAGATAGATAATACAACCCAAACAACACAACAAAACAAATGCTATTGTAGAAGCATCACAGTAGACGAAGTTACGAGAGCTGTGAAGAAAATGGGAAGGGCTAAAGCGGTGGAGCCAGACAACATACCGATTGAAGTGTGGAAATGCCTGGGAGATGAGGGGCTCCAATGGCTAACAGATTTATTCAACACTATCTTTACGACATGGAAGATGCCGGACCAGTGGAGAACCAGTGTCATAGTCCCCATATATAAGAAAAAGGGAGATGTTCAAAGTTGCGAAAACTACAGGGGAATAAAGCTATTGAGTCACACGATAAAACTATGGGAAAGAGTTATTGACACGAGAATTAGACGGGAAACTCAGATAGTGTCAAACCAATTTGGATTTATGCCAGGACGCTCTACAACAGAAGCCATACACGCCATTAGGAGGATAATGGAGAAATACAGAGAAAAGAAAAGGGACCTCCATATGGAGAGATACACAGCGATGTAGCGCGCCGTGTTCAAGCAGGATGGTGCAAGTGGAGAGCAGCATCAGGGATCCTATGTGATAAGAGGTTTCCAGCAAAACTAAAGGGAAAGCTATACCGAGTGGCAGTACGCCCAGCTATGTTATATGGAACAGACTGCTGGGCCATAAAGAAATCGCACGAGAAACAAATAGAGGTAGCGGAAATGCGAATGCTGAGGTGGATGTGTGGTCACACAAGACTGGATCGGATAAGAAACGAA
Organism: Flaveria linearis; assembly: GCA_024085815.1. Lineage (NCBI taxonomy): Eukaryota > Viridiplantae > Streptophyta > Magnoliopsida > Asterales > Asteraceae > Flaveria > Flaveria linearis. The sequence continues at coordinate 47,074,438 of CM044016.1, forward strand.
GCGTTTCGACAGAAGCTAGAAGTGGCTTGTATCGCAGATAAAATACGAGAAGGAATATTAAGATGGTTTGGGCATGTCAAGAGGAGACCAATGGCGGCACCAGTTAGAGCAGTAGAGAACATCATCTTAGAGGGTAGGAGGAGTAGAGGAAGACCTAGATTGACTTGGGATGAGGTAATTAGGCGAGATATGATACATTTGCACCTCTCTGAGCACATGATCGAGGATAGGAGTGAGTGGAGGCGTAGAATTAAAATTAAGGACTTTTAGTGGGACCTATAGGCAGGTAGGGTATTTGAAGTCTTCTTGCGGGGCCTGATGTGTACGTAGTCCATATCTGCCCTATACCGGTGATTCTACCTGCTCCTCTGATATAGGGTTAATGGATTTAAATACTCCCAACTATTGAGTATTGGCCGCTGCCACCCCCAAGTATCATTTTGGCTTATATAACTCCCAAGTAAACACTGAGGTGTCTGTATCACCAGCCGTCTGTCATAACACTAACGACGTTAACTTTTTGATGATGTGGAACGCATACGTGTACAGGCCTCGCTTGTGTGGCAGCTGATGTGGTTAATGTTGTGTATGTTTGCGACATGTCAACCGGGTATAAATACCCCTTTCCATCATCATCGATGAAGCAACCCTAGTTCCATCGCACCCCCTTCACTGATCAAATCAACTATAATTCCATCCTTCTCCCTCCATCGCTACAACTCCATTATTGATCTAATGAGTTCATCTACTTCTGCGTCCAATCATAGCAGAAACCCTAAATTTATTAGGGTCGATTTGGAAGGTAAGGTTTACTGCCATCACGAAGCTCTTGCTGTCCTTCAAATTGCTGGACCAAAGAGTGTTCGAAAAGGTCAACCATTTTATGGTTGTAGTCAATGGCCTGTAAGTATTTCACTTTCACTTGATTTTTGGTTTAATTAAACGATATTCCACTTGTTAATACATATGGTGTTATCTTGTTGTTTAGATATCTAAATTGTAAGTTTTTTCTATGGAGAGAGGACTTGGAGTTCATGTACAAAGAACAATCCAACACCTGCTTGACTGTTCAAGAGATGAGGATGAAGAATTTGGTTTTGCAGAATTTGATGCTTGTTGATGAAAACAAAAGGTTAAAGAAGGTGACAAGTGAGAAAGAGTCCAAGTGGAAGAAGGCATGGCTGATGACTCTGTTAGCTGTAGTTGTGTTGTTTGTTTATTTGGCTAAGTAGTTGTAGTGTGTTTAAACAGCAGTGAATGAGTTTGTATTTTGTATGTTGAACACTTATCTTGTATTATGAATGTGTTTTGATGGAATGAAAATTAGACTTTGGAAATTACAGTATGACCATCATTGACAAAGATCATAAAAGCATTACATGTTCATTAAACGACCCATAAAAGCATTACATGTTCATTAAACATCATAACCAAAATGCAGTACTATATGACCCATACAAAAGACCCATAATGTCAAACATCATAACCAAATGCAGTACTATATGACCCATACAAAAGACCCATAAAAGCATTACATGTTCATTAAACATCACAAATAAATCTAAGCTAAATTGCCTTTCCCCTTTTGTCTTTATGCAGCCAACCTTTGGGAAGTTATTTGACTTGAAGCTTGTTGACTTGATTTCTGACTTGATTGACTAACTCCTAAATTTGGAAGCTGGTCTGGCTGCTGGTTTTGTTTTCTCCCTCGTGGCCTCCCCTTTTGACTTTTTGAACCAAGTGGAACTATAACAAAATTAATCAACAGTTAGTCTAAATCATCAACATGTACAAGTACAACATTACATCAAATAGTTTTATGATCTTACCTCCCATCTGTTTGTCACTCTCTCTACACTTCCTCTTATTATGATCACTTGCACCACAAATCCCACATGTCATTTTAATCCCATGCTTTGTCAATTTTCCAGGTCTTTTGGGGTCTTCATGAGAATCCCTCTTTCTATTCTTTTTGGGCCTACCAGGTTGTGCCTTAACTGGTGGTGCATCCATTGGATACTCAACCTTTGGCCAATACTTCTCACTTGGCAGTGGAGGGATTGAATACTCATAAGCTTTCATGTAAGTTTGTTTATGGTAACACTCATCAACAGAATCTTCTGGTCTCTTGTTTAAAAAACCAGCAACAGCACAAACATGTGTGCATGGATATCCCCTTAAATCCCATTTCCTACAAGTGCATATTTTTTTCACCAGATCCACATACACATCATCAAATTCTCTAACTTGAAAAACATGGTAACTAGATGGAAAAACCTCACATCTATATGATGCTCCCTTTGAATATTCTAATTTCTCTTGAACTTAGGGCAAATGAATACATCTTTTCTTTCCATTTCTAACCTTTTGGTTACTAGCCTACTCATCACTTGTATCCTAATATCCTCTAACATGTGTATGATATGTTTGATCTTGCATTAATAATAAAACCATTAAAGGTTTCTGCCATGTTATTCACAATAACATCACACTTTGTATGAGTTTTCAGATAGCACCTGTTGAAACACTTTGGATTCTGTTTAAGCAAAGACTCCACTGCTTCAGGATTCACAGCTTTAATCTCCTCTATAGCCTGAGTGTAGTCTGCCTCACTATATGCCCTTTCAGCTTTCCAGAATAACTCCTTTAGTTCTTCATCCTTGTATGTCTTGTGCCAGTTTGCATATATATGCCTTGCACAGTTTCTGTGCTCTGCCTTAGGCCATATCAAAGCAACAGCATTCAACAGACCCTACAATATTGAAAGATTAGACACAAATCTTATTTAAGCAAAGGTTAAACCAAAAAAGATTAGAATACCTTCTGTCGATCACTAATGAATGTCCAATCTTCCCCTTCATCAGTAACACCTAAACACTTCTTTAACTCACCAATAAACCACTCCCAACTATCATTATTCTCCCATCTACTACTGCCCATGCTAATGGAAACATTTGCTCATTAGCATCCCTACCAACAGCAGTTAATAACATACCACCTAAGAAAGTCTTGAGAAAACAACCGTCTAAACATAAGACTTTCCTACATCCTGCCAAGAACCCTCTTTTTACACCATCAAAGCAAACAAATAACCTTAAAAATGTCTCACAAGTAGCTTCAGACTCTAAGTTCATGAAACCTGGAGGTGCAGTGACAAGCTCAAATGTTGATGTTGGGTTGGCCTGCCTTAAAACCTCTAGATAGGAACCAAGTTTGCTGTAATGCTCCCTCATTGACCCATGTAGCTTCTTATATGCATATGTTTTTGCCTTATAAGCAAACCGCTTACTGATAATGACCTTATATTTCTCTTTAACAGCTAACTGAATCTCTTTAGCAGACCAGTTGGGTTTGGCTTTGAAAATTGGTAATAACTCATTTCCAATAAATGGGGCAGTAAGTTGTCTATTCTTTATCATGCTTCTTTGACAATTGTGCTTGTTACTTACTTTTTTAACCATATAGCACTTCTTCCCTGAGTGGTATGAACAGAACAAGTAGAATGGACAATCCTTAACACACTTCACAGCTACACGCCCTTGTTTGTTATTATCACTTTTTGCAATATACACATTCCTGCCATTGGTCACAGCATATCTTTTCACAGCAGCTTTAAAAGCATCCCTACTAGCAAACTTTACTCCAACTCTCCAATTGTAATTCTTCCATTTGGTATGTTCATTCACTGCTGGTACACTGTCTTTGTATTTTTTTCCTCTAATGTCATCATCTTCACTTTCACCAGGAGTGGCAACATCACCATCAGAATCCTCATAACTACTATAGCCTTCTATATGTGAAATCCCATCTTCAAGTTTTTCAAACAAGTTAACCTCTTTTCCTTTAAACAATCTTCAAGTAGTTTTTTCTGGGCTGCACCTCTTCCTCAGTAGCCTGCTTAATTGTCTCTTGTGATTTAACCCATTCATCATCTTCTCTATCAGACTCTTGACCAATTACTTCATCATGCACCCCCTCTTCATCATTACCTAATTCCTCAAACTCATAAACCTCTTCATCATCACTACTTGATTCTGTCACTTCTACCTCACACTTATAGTCACTGTCTTCACTATTATCACTTGCTTCTCTTTCTGCACCCCAATTCAATTGAGCTGAATTTTCATTTGCATCTATGTTCAACTCAAACTCTGGTATGGACTGTGTTTTGGTAGGTGTAAGCCTACAAGCAGTTAATTTGGTATATCTCAGTTTGGTAGGTGAGGTCTGGGCTGGTGGTGAAGTGGGCTGGGTCTGGGTTGGTGTAAGCCTACGAGCAGTTAATTTGGTATATCTCAGTTTGGTAGGTGTGGTCTGGGTTGGTGGTGAAGTGGGTTGGGCTTGGGGTTTAACTGGACTGGGCTGTGAACTGGACTCGCCTACAATTGCCTCATTTTGAACAAAAACCTCCATGGACGGTTCATCAGTACCAACAACCACGTTACACATCTCTAAAACATCAGCATCAGTAAGAAATCGTTTCATCTCCCCGGTAACAACATTCAAACCATACATATAGAAATCCTTAGACTTGTAACAGTTAGTTTCCATTACGTAATCAACTAGTTCAAAGTAAGAAACGTGATCAACATCAATCTTTAATACCTTCGAATCACCTCCAACGTACGATGGTGCACCCGTGTGTACTTTAACGGTGCCACCATACCAAAGAATCACATCAATGGTTCCCATATGCTTGAATGAAAACAAGAACAACTAAAAGTGAAGTTAAACAATACCTCTAATGGCAAAGATTAGGGCTTGAACCGACGGGAATGATTCTTCTACTTCGAAAGGGTGAAACTAGGGTTCTTGGAGAATGGATGGAGAATGGAGATTCAGAATGTAAATGTGTGAAAAAAATCTGAAGTGTTAGATATATAAACACAAGCGAGGCCTGTACACGTATGCGTTTCACATCATCAAAAAGTTAACGTCGTTAGTGTTATGACAGACGGCTGGTGATACAGACACCTCAGTGTTTACTTGGGAGTTATATAAGCCAAAATGATACTTGGGGGTGGCAGCGGCCAATACTCAATAGTTGGGAGTATTTAAATCCATTAACCCTCTGATATATGTTTTTTTCTTTCTCTAATTCTTTAGTTGTTATATTTTTGTATGTTGTATGCTATATGTTGTATGATTTATTTTATGATGTCTTGCTATCGTTGGCTTTTGCTACCGAGTCGGGGGTCTCTTTGGAAACGGTCTCTCTAGAGGAAAGACTCGCCTACACCTACCCTCCCCAGACTCTGCTCTTGAGTGGAATATATTGGGTTTGTTTATTTGTTTGTATCTTCTTTAGCAATAATATATATTTTATTCTATGTATTATAATATTTATGTAAATAAAAGGCCCATTTAAACACATGAATCTAATGCATGAACCTCAAATTCAAACTCATTCAGTAAACAAGCTTACAGAATATCATATAGTCTTAAACTCAATTAATTACAGATTAATTAGAACTTTTAATGAACAAATTTCAAGCATGTCATAAATGTCTTGTCTGATTTACACACTCATCCCTAGTGTACATGTACATGCACTCATAGAGGGAGATCTTGAAGAAGTATTGGTGTCAATATAACTTGCATCTTTTAAATGTTTAAGTTTTGAAGTGTTGATTTATTATATGGAGCTCGTACTTGTTTCACACTGTATAATATAATGTATAGTGCTATAATGTAGTTGTAAACTTGTAATATAAAATAGCACATGCTTTATTAAATTGTTTGATTTTCATATTATTTAAACTGGTAATATAACCAAAAAAGAAAGTAATGTGTATGGTTTTCTTGATTATACTTGTTTGAACACCAACGATTTATGTATACCAACTCTTTTATATGTCCAAGTGGATTGTTTTATATATGAAAAAGTATAAATTGATTAAAAAAAGGCCGAGTTTTTTTATCCCAAAACGATACAATAATTAAGACGTGTTTTTGTGTGAGCAGATGTTGAGCAGATAACCAAAGCCCAAATGAATCTACATATCAAACAAAGATACAAACATACCTGGGTTTTTTTCGGCCATAAACAGTTTTTGGCGCGACAGCATGACTACAAGACTAAGTTACTTTTGGCGGGTCAATTCAATTCCGGTATCGATATGTATGATTATGTTAAAACACTAGCGCGTGTATGACAGCCATAAATACCATATGTGGAACAACTAGACACCAAAATTATCAGGGAAGTGTGCTCATAGTTAATATGATGAAGAAAACACACTACATATCATTGGAAAAGACTTCAGGCATGTTAGAAAATGCTTTGATCATAGAGCTGCAAGCATCCAGCAGCTGCAAATACTCGTCTGCTCCATCAACAAGGCACTACATAATACAAGAAGAATCAAACTAAGACGACTTTGCACTAGGGATGAGCACATGGTACCAAATTCCGAAACCAAACTGGCACTGGTACCGAATTATTCTCGGTACCAATTCGTTACCTACTTTTTGGTGTGTTCGGGATCAGTACTTTTTTCGGTTTGGTATGGTACCAGCATTTCATCGATTTTTACATTCAAATATTGTACCAGTACTTGTACCATACAGGTACTGGTACCGAACCGTACCGTACCAAACATTATCGGTACCGGTACCTATACCCAGTTTTGGTGCTTTTCAGGATCGGTACTTTCGGTTTGGTACGGTACCGGTACCGAGCTCATCCCTACATTGCACATCACCGTATATTCATATTAATATTCGTATTTTTTATTAGCAGTGCAAAGAAAATTGCACTTATCTTAGACTTTTAAACTCAAATCCCGTATTCTTTTACTTCGAGTAGTATTGTTTTTCAAGAATTAATAAGTTTGACCCTACCACTTGAGTAATATTACTTTAGCTTTGAATACATTGTTGGCCCATTTAATTTTGAATGTCTGACCCTACCATTTACCCCGGAATGGTTTGAATCATATGTAAATATCAACTTTCATGCCCCATGGCCCCCATTAAAGCTGTACTTGTGAATGTGTTTTAAGTGGAATGCATAGTGATGTCTTATAGCTGTGGCAGGAGGTAGTCAGAAATGGATAGGAGGCCCAAACACTAATCATGACTTAACATTAAAATTATTATCTTCCAGGGATTGTATTTTCTAAAAAGAAACCATTATAATGATTTTGAAAAAGAAATTTACAACGAATTATGTGTTAAAAGGGCCTCTAAAAATAAAATTAGATGGGAACAAGATGTAGGTTAATATGAAGTTAGTAAATATCACGAGTACCTTGTCCGCTTCACCAAGTTTCTTGCATATTCTTGCTTTTTGTTCATCAGATGCATCTTCAGATTCAACCACCATATCAAACAACTGCAAGGACATCAATTAAATATTTGAGATACAATTTGGCATAATAAGATTATGGATTAAGATAATAATCATTATTACCTGAGAAAGCATCTGACTGACTGGATACCCTTCTGCAATAACATTATTGACTTCTTTGTTTGCATTGTCAAATGAACCACTTTTACAAGCTGCAAGAAGAGCCTGAACAACTTCATGTGGGATGACCTGATAAAAACTTAATCTCAGTATTTATTAAATGATTAGAAAAGGGATCCATATCTAAAACATATTTAATGGTGCTCAAGGAACTTAAAATATAAAGCATCACAAAACAGACATTATTCTCTGATTTGGAACCAGATTAGGAAATCACAAAATCCATCATATAACTAATATTTGGTTTTTTTCCTTTTCGATAAATACTTTAAGAAAAGAGTTTAATTACCCCAGAAACGCTAATCAAATCCTTGGATGAAATTGAAGATCCAAATAGGCGAGCAGCTCCCTGTGATAGATCAAAACACAAGACTGATGCCACAACAAACAAGATGATTGACCATTACATGAAATAACAAACCTTCTTTTTATTACAATAAGTGAGAGTTTTTAATACCTGCAAGAACGTTATAGCACGACGAAGATCTCCTTGAGATATTGAACTTAAGGTTGAGAGAGCCTGTAAGCAATCACAATCATAACATTTACATGTATTAATTCGAAAGGCCAATTTACCAACAATAAAAGATGTTTGAAAATGCAGAGATAACAAGATCAGTACCTCTGAATCCAAGTTAAGGCCTTCCTCTGCACAGATATGAAGTATACGAGTGCTCATGATTTCTTCCGAGAGTGGCTTGAACCTGAATTTGGCACATCTAGAAGCAAGAGGTTCTATGATCCTGCACCAGGTATGAAACAAAATTGGACGAATGAATATTGATAAACATAAAACTGAAAAGTGCATAAAAATACAAGTGTCCATTAGTTTGATGATTATTCCAAATCCATTTTTTGTGAGTTTTTATTTAGAGATGTTATTTTACGCAGTTAGGCAATTGAGGAGATCAAAAGCATCTTTGTTCTTCAACAAATATGAACCCATACATTTCAATCCTAGCTTTGTGTCACTCCATCCCATTAGAAGAATATCATCCTTTAGAAGACTACTCTCTTTATCCTACATACCTTTTTGAGTTGCGCACACAAGGTAATTTAATCCGTTTCAGTTCAATGTTTGGAGACACTTGTTTATATTCCTATGTGTGTAAATGGCTAATGTGTATCAAACTTAGGTATATAAAATTCCTACAACCCCACCACACCTGTCCAACAGAGGTGTGAGATGACGTAGGAAACAGGCTCAGCAAAAAATAATCTATAAATATAAAGAAATGTATTATCTTTCTAGAGATATATCACAAAATACAAAAGCAAATACTATCGTATAAAACTTTGAGCATTGACCTGCTGATGTAATTGCATATAAAAAAGAATCTTGTTACTTTTGAGTATGTTTCCATGGTACGCCGTAAAGCATTCTGCAATACAAAAAACATATTACTCGTGAATATTTGCCTAAATGTGGACATTCTTGGACTGCATAACAAGAACTGAAAATGGACACAACTACGTAAAAAGTTAATCAAATGTGCTTGGTAGTTCTAACTAAGTGTAGATGCCCCACGGAAAAGTACAACAAAACAATCATGTAATGTAACATACGTAAAGTTCAACACCATCTATTAGTCAACATATAATTTGTTGCACTAATAATGATAAGAAAGGCCGAAAGGGCATATAGCATTTCTAATAGCAAAAGTGACTTAATAAATAATTAGAAAAAGGTAGGGTACTTGCCTGTGCATCTTCAGTCATTGAATCTGCCTCATCAAGGATGATAATTTTAAAGGGTGGGCAAGGATAACCCCTACATCACGGAGACAAAGGAATCCAAAAAAACAACATATCAAACTAAGCAAGGTATTTGGGAAACTGGTTAATGTTTTTTTTGTTTGTTTTGTTTCTTAAAAATCTTTATGGTAAAAAGGGGTAGATTATATACCCTTGATGAGCAGAACCAACTGCAACTGCAGCAAAATTCTTTATTTTAGTTCGAACTACATTGATTCCACGATCATCACTAGCATTGAGCTCAAGAACCCTGGACTTGTAGAGCTCAGGACTGTAAAGAAAAAGAGACATTGGGGGCAACAAACTGATTAGTGACCAAGTTAGCTTTCATGCAAAGTAGTTTGATCGTACAATTATGTACGACATAATGAAAACCTCAGGGTCCCCAAGGATGACAACATAAGATTGAGAACAAGTCCTTGGATAAGTATATTAAAGCAAAAACCACAACAGTTGTAGCCGTCTTAATCAATTAAAGTGAGGTGTATGTCCCTAAACATTCTACTTCTTTCATCTAGCCAAATTATTCAGCTAAAACTTGAGAATGATGTAGGATTCTGAACAATGCAATGACATAAATTGAAGTCACTTTGTGTTCTTAATGTGATGAATAGGTACTTATGAAGGCATGTCTAACTGTGACACTGTGCTACCAAATCACAGCAGGAAGGAATTTTGCACGAAAATTTTACTGCTTTAAGGTACCAAGCTTTTGCACTACACCTATAAACTAGACCCTAGTGTTTAATTACCTTTGAACTTTGTTAACATTGAACATAATGGAACAAAAAAAGCAATCAAACCCGCACCACCTCTAAAACAAACTGTTGTAATTTAATTCACTCTATGTATCATCAAAGTTAACTCACTCTCTATTAAAAAAAACAAAAAACAGAACAAGTAACATTCACTCGTAAAATCATAAGCTAAAACAATCAAGAAAAATAACACACTCGAATATATTACCATAAAGCTGATGAGCAATAGCAAGCGCGGTGGTAGTTTTGCCGGTTCCAGGGGGGCCATAAAACAGCATGTGAGGACACTGCACCAAAAATCAAATCAATTCAGTAACAATCAAGCAGAACAATGTAGCATTTACCTAAAAACACCTCATTAGTTTCATCTCATCCTCCAATTACAGTACTCCAATTCAAAACACAAAAACCTTTCATATTCCAAATTTCAAACATAATGCTCCCAATTACGAAACTACAGCAAATTTACAAATTAACACCATCTTCATTCATCATGATACAAAGTTAAGGCCCCAAAAACGAAGCCAGAAGTTCGAGACTACTATCAATCTCTAGTTAAATTGAAAATCTCTGAAAGTCATAGACAACATGTAACTTATTCCAACAACGAACCCGAAACAAAATTGAATCAATGAGCATACGATGAACAGGTAACAACAAAACCCTAAATTTCATGTGCAACAATACAATCAGATTAAAGGATTTGACATTACATTAGTGGTCTCGAGCGTGTTGGTAAGGACTCGCACGACCTCATCTTGATGAGCAACTTCATTCACTCGCCTTGGTCGGCTGCAGTTTTGATGATTTTACAGAGACATTTAAGCTACAATTTACATGTATGCAAATATGTAATGGAACGTATGTTGAATTCAGTACGAATGATATATGGAGGAGAAGATTGATTACTATTTCTCTACCCATGGTTGAGAGCTCTGCATCAATGGCGCCATTGCTTCTCACTCTTGTGCTTTTCCCGCTCTTCTGTTTGAGAACGAAAGTGCGAACCATTAACAAAGTGTGGTTCTAGTTAAAATCATTTTAAGATGGTCTCGTGATAGGACCTCACCGGGTGGTTACTGGTTAGGTCAAGTGGATGGTACGGGAACGTTAGGTCTAAGCCTTGAGCGTAATCTATCTATTATAATAAAATAAAGTTTTAAAATTACATTTTACAACATTTTAGACCATCTAATTTTAGCTTTCCCGCTTCTCTCTCATATTTAATAATTACATTAAATACTAATAATATTATTTAATTATTTTTAGATTAAAAATTATTTTTAAATAAATTAAGAAAGAGATAGCTTTTATAAATGTAACTTTTAAATGAACAAAATTAAAAAAATAAGAAAATTTTCTAAAGCAACAAACACTCTTAAGAATATGAAATAGTTTAAAATGTTTTTTTTTTAATTATTTTTTGTAAAATAAAATAACTAAAATTAAGAGTTATAATAAGGAAAATTTTATATTGATATTTTTTAAAACGGTTTGTTTGGATTAAAATATTTATTTAAAAAAAGCAATAAGTGTTTAAAAACAAAAGTTTAAAAAATGATATCATTATTTTATTACTTACATTTTTACTCATATCAATTTCAGTCATATCGTTTTATAATTAATAAATTTTCATTAATTATTTAATATTTTATTTATTCAACCCGTGTAATATACGGGATACTAACCTAGTATGATTATAAAACGGTGATAATATTTCCACCGGCAACCTTGGCATTGGTTTAGAGCCATGACGTACTGGGGCGAGGATGCTACAGGCTGGTTAACGAGTTTGGAAACACTGGTTTCTTTATAGGCCAAAAGTGAGTGTCACTAGTTTTATAACATCAATGGATAGTTTGTGGGTATAATTTGTTGTCCGCGGTAATTAGAAGAATGTATTAGACGATATTATTAGGGTTATTAGTATAAGTTCATGGGTCCAGTTAGGTTTTTGAGTTTGCATTATATTTTTTATATATTGTAATCAAACTCATCAATAATATTCAGTGAGTCTTTTACTCTCTTACTGTTTTTTTTTTGTATTAAACAAGCCTACGTTAAGCATCATATATAGCCTATACGAAATACTAAATAAAGGAAATAAAATAAATGACGTTGAAAGAAATTGCTGGCAATTAGCTAAGACCAAAAACAAGGCTAGAAAGCTGTCGATCTTGATTTGCAAGATCAATGTTCTATTTTGGGAAATGATGGAAACTGATCCCAATATTTTTAATCAAATATTTCAACATAATTATGAGAAACTAATAAAATTAAGAAATTAAAAAAATCATAACACTTATGGATGTAATATGCTTTTATAGTCATTTACAAACAAACAAACAAACAAACAAACACAGTATATCCCACTCAAGAGCAGGGTCTGGGGAGGGTAGGTGTAGGCGAGTCTTTCCTCTATCTTGTTAGGTAGAGAGACCGCTTCCAAAGAGACCCCCGACTCGATAGCAAAAGCCAACGATAGCAAGACATCATAAAATAAATCATACAACATATATCAAACAGCATACACAAATATAACAACTAAAGAATTAGAGAAAGAAAAAAACATATATCAGAGGAGCAGGTAGAATCACCGATAGAGGGCATATATGGACTATGTACACATCAGCCCTCGCAAGAAGACTTCGCTTTTATAGTCATTTAAGAAAGAAAAATGTTCTCGTGGTCAGGACATGTGTAACACATTGCGTACCACTTCTGTTTGTGTATAATACTTCATATCCAATAATTCGGTTTGTAAATGCATCCAATATTGTGTTTGTGAATTATCAGAAATCCATCTTTTATTGATAAATCAAGGTGATGTCGAACATGGATTGTGTACGATAAATATATCTACTTATGAGTTCATATCTGTTTAGAACCATACTCCAATAGTCCAATGTGCAAGTTAAAAAGGGTTTTGTGCTTTTGGAGTTTTGGTTATACTCTTTTGGGCCGCTGCTTTGTTGTTGGGCTGAAGCCCAATTGTGTGCTCGTATCAGTTGACAGTGGGCGTGTTTTTGTTTCTTTCCACGTAACACCTTTTTTTCTGTTAGGATACTATTAACTATACTCACCATGCTATGTTACAAAGCTATCGAAATGAGAAATTCTAACAAAAGTTCATTTCTTTATGTCATCATCAAAGGAGAAAAATAAAAGACTTTACATTTATTTATGTATGTTTTCTCGAATGCGTTAATCGCAACATCTTGTGTGCGGTTATCCTACTGTCACGCGCCATTACCGGCTGTCACAAAACACGTTTACACTAACAATATTCGGCTTATACCTTGATTCGTCTTAACGCAAGGTACGCCAGTATTCTATAACCAAAGAACATGATGAGGAGAATACCAATACACGAAGCAGTCGATATCTGACCTTCGATATCGTCTTCGATGAACTTGCAACTCGCGTGCTTACCACGATACTGAAAACAACCCAACAAATACCATATTTCTCGTCCCTGTCCATACTGAACATGGACGAGTAACCTGTAACTATAAAATGTTGAGGAAATGTACTTCATCCAAGCGATGAAAGCGGGCACTTTATGCACGTAATACCCTCCCGTTAGAACAAACGCGAGCATTGTCACGGTTACTACCGTGGACGCTTGCTTAGCGTCCATTATAATGGCACCAACTGCGAACCCGAGCCCTTGGGAAACTAGAACATAGGCTAACAAGATCAACAAGGTTAAGAGGAACGCACCAAGCTCAGGTTTTAGCCCACACATCCAATAGGTTATGGTGAGGAACATGGTCGGTAAACGAGTTCCATGGGTGCGTCCCCGACTATTCTAGCCATGAAATAGGATGATAGCGAGTACATCCCGAAGCTTGTCTTTCGTGAACACCGCTCGGTCTTGAGGGAATGCAAAAACCGCGTTGAACGATGGAAACACGCCCCAAAAGATGGAAAAGAAGAACAGGAGCCCGAGTCGGTCTTGGATATCCCTAAAATCCGAATGCCACCACATGAAACCCGATAGCAGCGAGGCTGCGATACTTGGAAGACACGAAGGGGGTTGAACGTCTCGTGTTTTCTTTCCTTAAGGCTTCTTTGGATAAGAACGGTGAACTGATTAAACCATGTGTTGACACTGTTCGAGCATTTGGTTCTGTAGTACTCCTTCGGCTCTATACTTTTCGCAGGCGAATGTGATTTTGAAGCTGTATCCAAGCACGCATCCTTTACTTTCGATGCTAGTAAATCGTTGTAAGATGATATCAAAGTCTGCTTTACATTCGGTCTCTTTTTCAGTCGTAGCGTCTTGTTGCCACACACCTGTCACAAATTATATCGAATTACACCAAGTTTCCAATCATCATGATCATGCACATTCTTATATAAAACACTACTACTAGAAAACTGGACATTTACGATCGTCAAAATAGTCACAAACTGGTCGCAAAATGTTAGGACTACAAAACTACAAATTAAAAATATAATATAAAAATATTAATTACTGTATTAGTGAAGTGTCCTATTATTGCTATAGTTCCCTTTTGAGAAAAAAGAAGCCCTTTCCAATCATCACAATGGCAAGTTTGATTGGCCCTTGTGACAAAAACGTATAGAATTTGATCTGGAATATATTTTTATGTAGTATTTTACTTTAATAATAATTGGCAATAAATAGGTGTACGTACCAAAATAAGAATGCAAAAAAGAAAAAAAAGAGAAAAAAAATGAAAAACCTAGTTTTTACCAATTTGAGCCCATCAAATTAAGTCTCAAGAGTTAATTTCTATGAATCAAATAACATCTCTTTTATGTTATTTATTAGTTAATGAAAGTATTCTTAAATACATTAAATTTAAAGTTAACGGTTCTTAAGTAAAAAAAGATTCAATTACAAACATTTTCTATTAAACTCTTTAACATGTAATTTAAAGTTTTCATTTATGTTAATTATTTATTAGTTTATTAGTAAGAATCAAACTCCATGACTACTCAGGATTATTTATAGTAGTATAAATTAAAGTTTTCATTTATGTTAATTATTTATTAGTTTATTAGTAGAATCAAACTCCATGACTACTCAGGATTATTTATAGTAGTATAAGGGACCCTATAAAGTATTATTGTTAAAAAAACTAATATTAGTCATTTATTAATAAAAAAAGTTATTTCAAGCTATAAATCTAAATTTTGACGGCTTTGGGAACCAACAAATCGATATAAATAGATTCGAATTCGTTACTTCTATCTAGGGTAAACAAAACCACAGACCAACCGTGTCATGCTTTAATATTGCCACGTGGATTGCAATCTATGAGATCATGATTCATGAGCACAACAAAGCATCGGCTAACCAATTGATGAAATCCGTTCATGACACGAAATATTTTCTTTTTTGGAATACTAAATATAAGATATGTTTATTTAATATAAAAAGTCATGTATTTATGCTTACATATAGTTACAAATTCATTTGTTTTGAATTGGGGTTTGGGTACTCTAATAAACTTATCAAAGTTTAAGTGATATAGCTTTTGTTGAGGTAAAAGATTGTGTAACATTAATTTAATTATGGTGTAGTTAGAAGTATAGTTACGTTCCCTATTAAATAAAAATTCATTAGATGGTATCCTTGTTCAAGGTCTAAAGTGTAGCCTAGGGTTTCGACATATTTTAAATGTATCTATTAAAATTAATTTGAATTGTTCTGTATAAAAGATGATTTAACTACTCAAACTATGCTAACAAAAGTCTCCTGTATTTGGTATCGATCTAGAGGTTTCATTTTTGCTATAATGCTTCTAATGTCAGATCTATTTGTAATGTATACGATATTTACAATGCATTATGTCGAGTATAAAACTATGTATTACAAACCATATAATAGTATTTTTATTATAAATAATAAATATTATTGTTGTTATTATTTTCTATGATGTTATTTAAGTTATATCTATAACATATAATAAAAGAATGTTTTTCTAAGACACGTGTCATCATTTTAGCATATTAAAGGACACGTGTCATCATTCTAGCATATCAAAAAAATAATTTTCCCCTCCTCTCTCTCTCTCTCATAATAAATAAATAAGAAAATTTTAAAAACAATCAATTTGACTTTTCTTTTTTACGAAAATATGTTAAAACAAATATATTTATATTTGTATTTATTGTCTCTCGCATATTAAATGATAATATTATAAATAAGTAAACTAACTATTAAACATCTAAATATAAATATTATTTTTTAATAATTTTTGATACATACTAAATTATATGATTTTAGACATACTTTATCATTAAATATATAGTAATAATTCTAATTTCATTATCTACTATAACTTTTAAATACTTGTTATTTTTATTTTATTCACACCGACTAACAACATCCAGAAAATAAAATATTATAAAACTAATGGTTTTGATATATTTATTTTTATTCCATCCATATGATACATGAGCTCTAATCTAATATTTAATTTAATATAGATGTCTTAAATATAATTGAAATGCCATTTCTTAACTTGGTTAAGATACTATACTTTAATTAGTACCATGATTTGAGAATTTCATAGTCTCAAACACTTAAATAATTAGAGTGACGTACGTGATATTTAGACTACTTTTACGAGATATTTGTAACAAATATATCATATTTAAATGCCTCCACCACCGCCTCACCAATAGCTAAATGTAAATAATACTTCTTTTACTGACTAAAACCCAAAAACAATTATTCTACTAAAAACAATAATACAAATAAAATCCAGCATTAATAAACTCAACTTACAAAATCTTGTGTGCATGTATCTATCACAACCTTTTATTTTGTGGGGGCACATATGGCAATTTGGCCCTCTAGACTCGTTCTAATCTTTCTCAATATAAATTTATAACTATAAAACAATATAAATACAAATTTTATTTTTTTAATATGCAACTCACATATTTATTTAATATACTATTAGTTCTACATAACAAATAACTCACACTAAATTGTCATAAACAGATTTCTAACCTTAACCTTAAGAGACACTCTACGACAAGAACTCACCTATTTATCTGATATACTTTTAATTCTACGTAACGAAGAACTTACACTGACTTATTATAAACAGATCTCTAACATTAATCTTAAGAGTCAATCTACGAGAGAATGGTTTTGATATTGGGCCCACACATTGGACTTCATATTATACGGATGAGATGTTTTTGGTATTACTTCTGGCAATAAATCGATAGGCCAGCTAACTAGCTAAGTACTCAAAACGTTTCAGATTCACTTAAATAATAATAATGTAAATACTCGAATATTAATTTGGTTTTTATGCATGATGAAAAAACGTCAAAAAGTTAAATAAATAATAAAATACTCATAACTCTAAATGTCTTCACATATAGAATTGTAAAATTATTGTTAATATACTTGAGATCAGATTTAGGGATAGTTTATTTTTTTAAGATAATTGAATATGACAACACGAAGCAGTTCATGATCTGGCTTTCTGATTTTAATGAAAATTTTAAATCAAATACTTAGAAACATGGCTATTAAAAAATAGCCTTCTTAGAGTTAGATCGCTCGACTTGTTCGTCTAAAACCGGTCATAGACCCAGTCCAGTTTAATATATTTGATTAATCCTTACATGAACCAGCTAGTTTTATTTTGAACGGCCAACGAATAATTTTTAAGCCCGTCACCCGGTAAACTCATTGGCAAAAGCCAACCACGCCCGCGAACACAGACAACACTGGTGACCCGACTCGCCCACTATTACAAGAGAAACCCCTACCTATTGTAAAACCTTTGACCCACTTGGAGCATATTGCACCTACTGAGACTCCAACTCATGACCTCCACTTTAAAAAGTCATATGGTGCATCATCCTAAACCATTTGATCTAGGAGTCATTGGCCATGAACCAGCTAGTTACGAGTTAGATACGTTAAACTTGTGAAGTTGGATACATTAACATGTGAATCAAAATATTGTTTTCTTTAATTTCGTTTTGTATGTTCGTTTACTATTATAAGCTTCGTATGTAATTTATTTAAGACTTCATTTAAAATTGCAAATTTGAAGTTTTATAGTTTGCTTCAAAAGTGTAGTTTTACTTTCAAATTAATTATAATGTTATTAATTTTTAAAACCAATCCAATAATTAACATGTAAAAATTAAAATAATTGGCTTCATAACCAGTTCGGTTATAAAAACACCGTAAAAAATCAATTGTCATAGTCAGGCAGTTCAAATTGTATTGTTTAATGATTTAATTGCTCTTTATCTCTCAAAATTTATTTTCAATATATACTACTTTTCAAAATGTCAAAGATGATATGATATATACACACAAAATATATTCAATAGATGCAAATAATAATAAAGTAAAACAACCGGTTCAGTTCAAACACTCGATCCCAACCACCAAAATAAACATAAAATCAAACCGAATATACTATTTGCTTAAGTTTTGAAAATCAAATATTATTGTTTTAACAATTTATAAACACCTATACATCTATAGAAAACACTATAACCCTTAATAATTTGATTAATGACTTCAATCATAATCATACGTATCACCATCAAAGAATTGAGGATTCACAAGTTGATAACAATAATTTCAATAGACACATTTTTTTGTCTTCATTATTCTAGTGGCATTTCATTTCACTTGATAACAACCAAACTTTGTTTGAAGTTTCGACGACACAATTAATGAATTTCCACTATGCATATACTCATCAAGTCAACAAGTTGAAAGTTAAAGTCAACAGAAGAGTCAATCAAACGTACCGTTTGCAAGATCAAGCAGAAAATCAGCCGGATTCACCGGAAAGATGGTCGAAATCGACCGATTCGAAGTATTTCATCGCCTCCGACCCCTTTCCGAAGTAAATGCACCTTCCTTCCGATAACACCAGCACTTTGTCAAACATCTGGTACACCCTGCTGGAGGGTTGGTGCACTGAAGTTATTATTGTTTTAACCTTCTGGTGCGCCAACCCTCCTAGGATGGATACCAGCTTGTGAGCCGCCGTCGAGTCCAGACCCGACGTCGGCTCATCAGTATCAACAAACTAGGGTTCACCAGCATCTCATGTGCGATGCTGACCCGCTTCCTTTCCCCACCTGACACACCCCGATAAACGCGTTCCCGATAACAGTATCCGCACATTTACACAAACCCAGTTCGGTGATGACAGACTCTGCGACCTCCTTCTTCTCCCGTCGGGATAAACTCTGCGGGAGACGAAGGAGGGCGCAGAAGACGAGTGTTTCCCGCACCGTAAGGTGCGGGTACAACACGTCGTCCTGAGCGACAAACCCGGTCCGTCTGAGGACCGCTTTCGTCACTCTCTTTCCGTTGGCCAGTACTTTCCCAGTAAAGCACTGGCCAACAAGCCTCCCGGCGAGCGAGTTCAGGAGCGTCGACTTCCCGCTTCCCGACGGGCCCAGGACCGCCAGAACCTCGCCGGGTGCACCGCCCCGGTAATCCCATCCAAGATGGTCCGTTCCCGAACCGCGTTTTCGCCACCATCCATCGCGCGTCTAAACATGGTTCGAATCACACCATTGCTACCATTTGTATGATGATCATCAACCTTCACTTTGTAGCATATGTCAACGAATTGCAGGTGGATCGGAGGAGATGACCGGAGTTCCAGAGGCTCGGCGGCGTTGTGGTGGTTCATGGTGGTTGATGGTGAGATTAAGTGGGAGAGATGAGGGTATTTATGGAGGATGATGGTGGATGTTGACAGTGGTTTGTGACGTCAGGTGACACGTGGGAGTGAGGGCACGTGGCAGTGGAGGTGAATGGGGTTTAGGTTCAATGGTCATTCTACTTTTAGACTTTTAGTTAAAAGTAGGAACCAACTGCCTTAAGCCACCGATGATGTATGTTCACTTTTTGGTTTTATATCTTCTTTTATTTGGTTGGTGGGTGGTTAACGTTTCAATCCTTGTTCATTTATATTTGTTTCTATTCATTGTTATGATCAGGTATGTTTACGGTCTGGTTTGGTTGTTTTTTACGGGACGTTAGGCTGACTAGTAACTTACAAGGACGATTTTCAGAGAAACTAAGTCGAACAAGCTCACTCTTAAACTTGCTAGACCGCTCTATTTTGTTCGGTTTGGATGGTTTTAACGGTTTTGAACATCGTTTGTTGTAATGTTGAACATTTTTTATGTGTATGGGTAGGATAATGTATATATGGATATTTCTTTTTTCTCTTTATATGATGTATTGATGTTTCACTCTCTAAGGCTGTCATCAAAGTTTTGATTCCGTCTTTATGTTGTTGTCGGCTTTTTTATAGTGGTTGTTATTCGATCGTACTGTCTTTGCTTCTCTTCTTTTTGTCACTATGCAATGAATGCTTTCTTGCCACCTCTTGTGTTTGTTGATCTTTTTAAAAATAGCCCTTTTTATTTCCTTTGTCACCTTTGATTTAGGTCTTAAAAATGTTGGTTTTCTTGAGAATATTTTCATGAAGCTATACCAAATGTATTTTGTCTTAGAAACTAAAAGAAATAAATTTAGGAAAATTGATGCCTCTCAAGAAAAATATCGAATTGGATTCTGAAAACAAGTATTTATGCTGGGCTATTATGTTTTTTTTTAGATTTATTCATTGGGACGGGAGTGGTAAACCTCTTGAAGGGTTTATAAGTGGAAATTAGAGAGGAACTTGTTTCCTTAGTAATAAAAATCAAGTAAATCTATTGAAAATATTTGGTTTAACAGACAATTGAGTGTCCTTGTCGAGTTCTCTTCCACCAAAGTTAAAAAAACCAATGATCCTTAACATAACTAGTTAAGGTAAGGTACCACGACATGTAAATAAATGGGAGGTAATGGGTATAAGTCTCACTCTGAGCAAAAAATGTTCAGAGTTGAGCCAGGAGGTTTTCTTAGCAATATGTTTCCTCCTGAAGGGTTGGGGTGCAGTACTGACTGGGAAACGGATAGGTGGCCCGATTAAGATAACATCTATCATCCGAAGTAAAGTCGTACATTTACCGTTAAAAAAAGAACATAGGTTCACCCTTCTTTAAATTATTACTACAAACATCAAAATCAAAGGGCGCTACTAGATGTTGGAGTTAGTGTTAAAGTCCTTCCCGAATGTTTATATGTTTTTTAACAGTAAACACCATCCTTCCTATATTCTACTCCTAAATCCATATATTGCTCGATATGGCCTTAGGCTAACAGTAATTTTATAGGAATAAACACCAGATGTCACTAAACTAAGAAGTTATTGTCCCCAAGAAGTTTATCTGCCTAACATTAATGTGAAAGGTAGTTGAGGTTTGTGCTCAACTCATGTCTCTTGAAATAGATTATTAGTCTTCCAATAGAGCTAGTTTGTTTTCCAAAATATAAGAGTCAAAGCGGTCTGTATTATCATGAAAAGTCAGTTGTTTGGTTAGGTCTAAGACCAACCAATCAAATACTGTTTGGTTAAGTCTTATACCAGCCGATCAAAAGCTAGATAGCATGTCACGTGCCATGTCGTTAATGTTTTGGTATAGTCTAGCTATGAGCTATCCTAACAAGATTTACTTAGACTATTACAACGGTCCAATCTTTAACCAATGCAATGCCAAATTATTATTCTTTTATCGTTCATTTACGTTGTGGAATGATATGTCAAGTCGCTCTTATCTTAGCAATACAACGTTCATCTTTTGTCGTATGGTATAAGTCTCTCCTTTTAACTCGTTCAAATGAATCATCCATAGTTATTGATCCGTATATGTGTCATCTAGTTTGAATCCACATGAGGTTTTCTAGCTTGCTGGACATATAAACTTCCAACACCACAATTGGTGGCCACACAACTTCTGTCTCAACATTTATAAGAGACAAATTCATCGTATTTTATTTACTTACTTTGTCTATTTCAGTAAAATAATAGCTGCAATATATAATGTACCTATAATAAAGTACCCAAATGTCTTTTTTATAATTTGTCATCTATTACAGTAAATCTAAAGCCACCAGAAAAAAATCCAGTTGTCAATCCAAGGATGGATAAGTAAGTTGATCAAATGCAAATCAAACATAAAATGATGATATTATTTTGCAAATCCAAGTTATCATCTACAATGAAGTATCGTTGTGACAAATTATCAAAACCACACATATTATTATTATTATTATATTATTTTATTATTTATTATTATTATTATTATTATTATTATTATTATATTATATATATTATTATATATTATTATATTATTATTATATTATTATTATTATTATTATTATTTTATTTATTATTATTATTATTATTATATATTATATTATATTATTATATTTTTAATCTTTTTGCTTCATGACTATAGTTGATGTTGTATACGTGTGTAACATGGAAGGAGACTAAATAAAAGTATGTAAGCAACACTAGACTTTTTTCTTTTGATAATAATGTTTTTTTTGACATGAAACGTTAGAAATTAAATTTATTTTTATATATGAGAAAGGTAGCGACCAGGTTCTGATTCGAGCTGGTGTTATAATGAAATTATAGAATGTTTTACACCCTGAAGGTTTTTATCTACATTTATGTTTTACTAATCTATTTTAAATGTATTTCACTATTCATACAACTGTTGTTTTCTTTTCCGCGCTATGCAACGCGAGTTCGTGTCACACCCTCAAACCACGTGCGGAGTTTACCGCGAGGCGTGTGAACAAACCAGGATCACAGTCAATAGTTACTCGAACGACTCTATATCACGTTTATGTAAATCACCAAGTTTAAACTTTAAAAGACATGCGGAAGCGTAAAGTAAATAAAGCACCCAAAACATATGAAGTACCATATGGCAAAACAAGTGCCAACCAAATAGTTAAACCATAAGTAAAAGACGGTAGTTATAAATCTCTAAAAAAATGCATGCTGACTCGTGATGCTCCTATCAGCAATCCAGCTTAATGACCTGAGAATAACATACTAAATCAACACATGGTTGTTGAGTTCAAGAGTTTGCGCATAAACATAACATTTTATCAAGTGTGTATAAACATAACATTTTATCAGTAGCGATAAACATAACAGTTTATCAATAGCGTATAATTAAGCATGCATTGTAATAGCTAGCTAGTCCATAACAAACGATATTAAACTAGTGATTTCGCATTTAAGCTGACTGTGTTATGTTTGCCTCCCGTCACGACTTCCCATATCGTGACAATATCATAGACAAATTGCACCTGGTTGACCTCAAGTCACACAGTGAGGCTCGTCAGACCCAGTAGTACACCCACTTTCCCCTTTCCTATTAACATTCGAAAGTGTGATGACTTTTATCATGATAAACAGCACTATTAATATCCATACAAACAACAAACAAACATACCCATTGTATCCCGCTGGAGAGCAGGGTCTGGGGGGGTATATGTGGCAAGTCTTTCCTCCTTCTAGAAAGATAGAGAGACCGCTTCCGAAAGACCCCCGACTCGTAACAAAGGCAATAACAATAACATCATAATACAAACATACAACCAAAAATATATTTTATAGTTGATTTTATAGTTATAAAAATAAAAATAAAATAAAGAATACCGCTACAAGTCACTATATACCGCTAACTACCAGATAGCGGCCCTTGACCTGTTCGAGACGTAGCGCGCTATAGCGCCCCCTACGTTCACTATTGACAACCGGATTGAGATAAGGAGACGTGTATAAGGAATGAGTGAGATATGAATTTGCATTAGACATGGTCCCAGTATACTAAATGATTATTTATATTGAGAGAATAATCATGTTTACTTGCATATCTGGCAAATCAGTGTACGGTTTATTAAAGGACGCAAAGGGTGAAAAATATGGGCATCAATAACCCATTGTAATTTGGATGATCTTAAAGATAACAAGCCCAAGTCAATGTCTTTCTTTTTATTACACACACATGACTCCCAAATTTCATAAAGAACATGATGTAACTTGCGGTCAACTGTTATGTTATGACTAGTGACAAGGAGCTCACATATAAACATAAAATATTTATTTAGACTTAAGTAGCGCTATAACTACAAGAATTAAACTTACTATACACGTGTAATGATAGAATATTGTGATGGCACTTTAGATTTGGTCTCTTCTTTTGTTCTGTCATCAAATTTACTGCTATCAACAGGTATTAATCCCTAATGTTCCATTAGAGACTTAGGTCCAACTGGATATTCAAACAGTATCCTAGAAACAGATTGAAATAATATAACAGCTAGCAGGCATATCATATGTCAATATCAATCATAATGACCAGTTTCCAGTCTCCATAAGACCTAATTTGTATTTCACAATATGAATACTCAGTTAAGAATATATTATACACATGCATATATATAATGAGGCAAACCTCAGGAGCCATCCAGAATGCGGTTCCCTTGCAAGACTTTACATCATTGAACTTAGTGGCCTTTGCCAGCCCAAAATCTGCAAGTTTTACTGAGCCATTAGCACAACCAATATGTTTGCACATTTTACATCCCTGTGCACACACCACGCTCATGCAGATACTTCAGACCATGTAAGATCTGGCGTGTGTACGAGAAACTGACAATCTTGAAGACGATATCTTGATGAGACTTAAAAGGGAACCTTTTGTTAATATCCATACACATCTTAAATATATAAAAGCGTTTGTAACATTACCAGTATGCTATCTCCCCCAAAAGAGATTTAGTAAAACAGTGGGGCATGAACTCACCTGATACGCGTGTTAGACAAGTAAGTTTAACTTGACAAGGACGAGTGGAAAGACAACCTTCAAAGGTTACCTAGAACACACAAGTACATAAGTACATGTACACCGAAATCCCAAGAGAAACCTTAAGTGTTCTACAAACAAGAACTCAAGGTTCTATAAAAACAACATACATGTGACCTAGTTGACCCGTTTGACCCGTTGGTGACATTATGCGTTGTAAACCATTTAAACATACATAAGCATATAACATACATGTTTAACATTCCAATAACTCACATTTGATGCTACATTCCCAATACATTACCTAAATCGTCATGTTATGCCCATATCATACAAGTTGTATAAATCCTTAGCAACTAGCATGCTCAGTGTGTTCAAAACACAACTAGTGTATCATATACAGGTTAGATCATGCATAACCTACTTACATGACCTATAGCCATGATTTAGCATATATGGGTCAAAACAGATAATTTACCAAATAGTCATTCATACTATTCACAACGCATACAATATGCCTAATACATGCAACATACATTAGTATGACTAATTCCAATCCCAAACATGATGTCCTAGTTACTAATCAACATCCCAAACCATACATGACCATCAAAGTGCAATAATCATCCAATAATCAAATAAACATTCCATACAACCCAATTAATAGATTCTACCACTTTAGACATTCATAACAATCATTCTAGCATGACCCTAAACCATGAACAAGTCAAATTTCCAATATCCAAAGTTCATGCATAATAAAGTTTCCCTTTTGGGAAAGTAATACCCAAAATCCATTATACACCCAATGTATACATGCATTCATCAATAATATATCATAACAAGTTCATATCATACCTAGACATGATCTACAACATCTAACTAACATGATTCATAGATTTCATACTCAAAAGTTACTATCTTTAGTAATATATGGATTCTAGCATGAATCTTGAATTACCAATGTTCATAGCAACAATCCAACATCCAATTATCATCATAAACACATCTATAACATCAACATATTAACAATTCAACATTACATACAAATAAAGTTACTATTATTAGTAACCTATGAACAAATCCTTCAATTCACCAATTTCTTGTAAAATCCATGTTTTCTAGCATTCATACAACCTAATTAACTTCCTAACCACATCAAACAATCATCAATTCCATGTTATAATCATCAATTTCGAATTAGGGTTCATAACCACCAAAGTTCATGATCAATCCACTAACAACATACAATTCATGCATAATCAACGTTAACAACATGTAATCAATCCAACTAACATACTAACATCAACAAACAACATCAAATTCGACATACATCCTCTAATTTCAGATTTTCGGACCTAGAGGTTCGGCCATATTGAGTTTCATGCCAAAAACACCAAAACTAACCTTGTAAACGTGTAATGGCTTGGAATTGAAGGTCCTAACTTGTTGTAATACTTGGAATCAATCGAAATCAGGTTCAAATGCTTGGTTCTTGGTCGAATTTCGCAGGGAATGGGAAGGGGATGGCTGTACGATCGCAAGGGTGGAAGTGGGGGCTAGGGTTCCCTTTTTTTTATTTTTAGTTTACACAATTTACCATTTTTGCCCTTTTTAACTTGTAGTTTATAAAATTCAGCTTTTAACTTCTTTTAAAAGCATTTTTAACCATCTAACAAATATATAAACTAGTAATAACCATCACATATTTTTATCTTTATAAAACACGCAACATACGAATTAACACACGCGTTTCCGCGTTACGCGATAAAATTCTCAAATAGTCTTTAAATCGCGTAAAAATATAAACATAACATAATAATCATCTTTTCAACTAGATTATTATTAATTAACATTATTACTTATTTTTAAGTCACCAACGTCAAACGACAACTAGTGTGTGCTTACGACACGTGTATGCAAAACTTAACGGAACTAACGGAGTTTGGTAACGGAAAATTACCGGATGTCACATTATCCCCATGTTGAAAGAATTTTCGTCCCGAAAATTGCGTTACATGGTGAGCGTGTTCCATCACTGATCTACTGCATTGGCA
This sequence comes from Flaveria linearis, assembly GCA_024085815.1. Lineage (NCBI taxonomy): Eukaryota > Viridiplantae > Streptophyta > Magnoliopsida > Asterales > Asteraceae > Flaveria > Flaveria linearis. The sequence goes on from CM044016.1 coordinate 47,101,191, forward strand.
CACAGAAATTCGAAATCGAGTGAGTTTTGGATGAGTTGTCATATCATCCCCATGTTGAAAGAAATTTCGTCCCGAAATTTAAATCAATACCTTGGTCTGCAGACATCGTCTCGAACAGTTGAGGGTACTTAAGCTTCATTTGATCCTCACGCTCCCACGTGAATTCCGGTCCACGTCGCGAGTTCCAACGAACTTTGATGATAGGTATTTTGCTCTGCTTAAGTGTTTTCACCTCACGATCCATCACCTCGACGGGTTCTTCGATAAAGCGCAATTGCTCATCCACTTGAACATCTTCTAGTGGTACAATGAGTGTCTCGTCAGATAGGCACTTCTTCAGATTTGAAACGTGAAACACGTTGTGCACTCCACTCAGCGAATCAGGCAAGGCTAGTCGATAGGCCACCGGACCTATTCTTTCCAGTATCTCAAATGGTCCAACATACCTCGGATTCAGCTTTCCTCGCTTGCCAAACCGAACTACGCCTTTCCACGGTGAGACTTTCAATAACACTTTGTCGCCAATTTGAAATTCGAGAGGTTTCCGCCTCTTGTCAGCATAACTTTTCTGTCTATCCCTTGCTGCAGCCATACGGTTCCGTATCTACATAATCTTCTCAGTTGTTTCATGAATGAGTTCGGGACCCGTTAGTTGACTATCACCAATTTCAGCCCAGCAAACCGGTGATCTACACTTTCTCCCATACAAAGCCTCGAAAGGTGCTGCCTGAATGCTAGTGTGATAACTGTTATTATAGGAAAATTCCACCAAAGGCAGGTGAACTTCCCAATTGTTCCTGAAATCAATCACACAAGCACGTAGCATATCCTCCAAAGTCTGTATGGTGCGCTCACTCTGACCGTCAGTCTGTGGATGATAAGCAGTACTCATATCCAATCGTGTACCCAAAGATTTTTGTAGTGACTGCCAGAAGTGTGACGTGAAACGAGCATCGCGATCAGAGATAATTGAGATTGGTACGCCGTGTCTCGAAACGATTTCCTTGAGATACAATCGGGTTAGCTTCTCCATCTTATCCGTTTCCTTAATTGCAAGGAAGTGAGCGGACTTGGTCAACCGATCCACAATGACCCAGATTGTGTCACAACCAGTATTAGTCCGGGGTAGTTTGGTGATAAAATCCATGGAAATTTGTTCCCATTTCCACATCGGTATCTCAGGTTGCTGTAACAGTCCGGATGGTTTTTGGTATTCCACCTTCACCTTCGAACAGGTCAAACACTTGCTCATATATGTAGCTACGTCTGCTTTCATGTTAGGCCACCAATAATGCGCCTTTAGATCATGATACATCTTGTCAGATCCAGGATGTATAGAGTATTTAGACTTGTGTGCCTCGCTCATAACCAAATCCCTCAGATTTCCATAAACAGGCACCCAAATCTATCCATGAAGTAGCGAATTCCATCCTCCCTCACTACCAATTGTTTATCCATTCCCCGTAATGACTCAGAAACAATGTTTTCCTCTTTCAAGGCTTCTATTTGTGCTTCCTTAACTTGTTCAGGCAATTGGGTACTGATCGTGAGTTGCAAGGCTCGCACCCGCCTGGGTTTAACTGTTTCTTTTCGACTTAAGGCATCAGCAACTACGTTCGCCTTTCCAGGATGGTACTTGATAGCACAATCATAATCATTCAGAAGTTCCACCCAACGTCGTTGCCTCATATTCAACTCTTTTTGCTCAAAGATATGTTGAAGACTCTTGTGATCGGTATAGATAGTACATTTGGTACCGTACAAGTAATGTCTCCAAATCTTTAAGGCAAAAACCACTGCACCCAACTCCAGATCATGGGTAGTATAATTCTACTCGTGAACCTTTAGTTGTCTAGAGGCGTAGGCTATCACCTTATCGCGCTGCATCAGAACACAACCCAATCCTTGAATGGATGCGTCACAATACACCACGAAATCATCCGTCCCCTCTGGCAGTGCCAATATCGGTGCACTACAGAGTTTCTGTTTCAATAGTTGAAAAGCCGCCTCTTGACTTTCCCCCATTTGTATGTTGTTCCTTTGTGGGTCAAAGCGGTGAGAGGTTGTGCAATCTTAGAAAATCCTTCTATGAACCGTCGGTAATACCCCGCTAATCCCAGAAATTGTCGTATCTCACTCGGTGTTTTAGGTATGGCCCAATTCTTTATTGCCACAATCTTGGCAGGATCAACGTGTATACCCTTCTCATTAACAATATGGCCTAGGAATTGTACTTCACGTATCCAAAGTCACACTTAGAGAATTTGGCGTACAGTTGCTCATTTTTCAACAATTCCAAGATTAATCGTAGATGCTCTTCGTGGTCCTCCTTGGTCTTAGAGTATATCAGTATGTCATCGATAAACACAATAACAAACTGATCAAGGTAGGGTTTGCACACACGATTCATGAGATCCATGAACACCGCAGGTGCATTTGTCAACCCAAAAGGCATGACCAAGAATTCGTAATGACCATAACGAGTACGGAATGCAGTTTTGGAGATATCCTCCTCACGGACTCGGAGTTGATGATAACCAGATCTCAAGTCGATCTTCGAATAATAGCTGGATCCCTGAAGCTGATTAAATAAGTCGTCGATGCGAGGTAAAGGGTATCGGTTCTTAACTGTGACTTTGTTTAACTCCCTATAATCAATGCACATTCGAAACGTGCCATCTTTCTTCTTAACAAAAAGGACAGGGGCTCCCCAAGGTGATGAGCTAGGTCGAATAAAGCCCTTATCTAAAAGATCCTGAAGTTGTGATGACAACTCCTGTAATTCGTTCGGTGCTAATCGATAAGGTGCTCTAGCAATCGGGGCTGCACCGGGAGTCAGTTCAATTTGAAATTCCACTTGATGATGAGGTGGTAATCCAGGAAGATCCTCTGGAAACACCTCGGGAAAGTCTCGTACGACGGGTATGTCTTCCATTCGCCTTTCCTCCGGTTGTTTATCGGTGACGAGTGCCAGGATAGCCAAGCGACCTTTTCGCAGTAATTTCTGTGCTTTCATATAGGAGATAATGCCCATCACTGCACCACTCCTATCGCCTCGGACTGTGAGGATTTCGTCACCAACAGGAATTCGTATGATCTTCTCGTGACATATTACTTCCGCTTGCTTATTTGAGAGCCAATCCATGCCTACCTGATATGATTATAATTAGTTGGATTCCCCGTGTATATTTTGTATAATAATTGCATTATTTATGTTCGTTTTTATCCCGGAATTCGTTTCTATTGATCAATTGCGGGTTTTGTAGGATCCCGAGCATAAAGATAGCATTTTGGAGCTTAAACGAGTCTTAACGAGATGCCGGGATCGAGCCGAGGAGTTTGGAATTAAAAGAATTAAAAAAATCTGAGTTTTGCTGCTCTCGCGCTACGCGCCAGACTGAGGAAGAACTCCTCGAGATACGCCAGGGGTGGAAAAAGCTGCGAAATTACCATTTTACCCCTCATTAACCCATGGATCTACCCGAGATGCCACCCGACTATTTTGTCGGGTTATGGTGACCCGTCGCGCTACGCGACAGTATTTGAGGATTCGTCGCGCTACGCGACGTGATTAAAAACGGGAAAATTAGTTTTTCAGCCTAATTAACCCTAATGGCCGAATGATTTCGAAGGGGTACGGCTGCAGAGAGCAACAGGGCGATTCTGGGGAGTTCTTGGCAAGTAGAGAAGGCAAGGATTGAAGTTTATGAAGAAAGGATTGTGATTCTAGGATTAAACGATTCGGTTTTGCGTTTCTTTATCTATCCTTCGATTTCCTTTGATACAATGTTTTCAATTACTACTTTTGATATTGTTTTGAACATGATTGTTGGCTAGTCCTTTTATCTACCTAGGGTTTTGATGAATACATGTGTATGACATGGTCTTTTGTCGGTTTTTGGAACAATAACTTGTGTTGAATGATAATGAAAAGATTTCGTTGCGTTAATCAGTTGTAAACGTGGATTTGAGTTGGTTTAGATTACTGATTTATTATCTCATGTGTATCTTGTTGATTGTCTATCAAGTAATAGGTGCATGCTAGGTCTTTTACTATGTGTTCTAGACTATTAGATGATTTGCTAGACGTAGTAAGTCATTGAGATAACTTATCAAGAAATTAACTAATCAAATATGCAACTAATCTAATACTGTGAGGTTAATAGGTTATTGGTTCATCAGGTGTGTTTTGATTGCTATTTGGATTCTCTGTGAGGAGTTCTGTGTAGTTTCCCGTCTCACATTTAGTTTACCAAAACTGATTCATCAACCGTTATCTATCCCAATACCGTAAGGTGTTTAGTCACTTGTGCTGTGAAGTAGGGTGTCTTTAGGGTGTTTCATTATCTTAGTTGGAGAACCTGTGAGGGTGATCCTTTAAACCAGTGTTTTAACGGCTTAAAGTGTGTTTAGTTGATATCTTTGAGAAGGGTCGAAGATTCTCTAAGTAACCTTTGAGTTTAGTATTCTAAGATCCTGGTTCCACAACAGTTTCAATACCGATAGAAACCGTGTCATGCATGTGTAGGAGTCTTACCTAGGTAGTACTCTTATTCCACTTGAATTCGTCAGTTATTCCGTTCTCACGTTCTAATCTATTTTAATTTAGTTATTACTGTTAGACTTTAGATTTTTCCATACAAACCCCCCTTCTATTAATCATTGATTTCGTTCTTAGTCGGTATTGCAATAGTTAGATCAAGTCAATTTTACATTTTTCCATAGAAGTCTCGTGGTTCGATATCCGGACTTACTTAGCTTTACTAGAGTCGATAGGTGCACTTGCCTGTCATTAGTTTAGATTAGAGAGTCTAGAGTATTACTTCGTGTCTAGTTGTTGGTTAATTTTAATTATTTATGTGCCATATTTTTTAGGACATCACTACCACAACGTCGAAACTACCCAGTGTAACAGGCATAAGATCGATAGCGAAAGTATGACCAGCGAGTTCTATCTTACAATCTTTAAGAATGTGTGTCACATGGATCTGTTTACCGTCAGCCAATTCTATGGTATATTTGGATTCTAAGGCAGAAGGGATATCACTTAGAAGACTACAGAACTTTAGGGATATGAAACTCCTATCGGCTCCAGTATCAAACAATACGGTAGCAAAACATCCATTTACAGAAAACCTACCAGTAACAGTAGTAGGGTCGTTTAGAGCCTCACCTGAGCCAATGACGAAGGCTCTCCCTTTGGCTCCATTATTACCACCGTTACCATTGCCATTTCCATCTTTGTTGTTGTTGTTGTTGTTGTTGTTGTTCTGGTTGTTGTTGTTCTGGCCATTGCCATTACCGTTCCTCCTTAACTGCGGGCAGTTTCGCTTGTAGTGCCCCTCCTTTCCACACTCGAAACAACCCTTTGGAGTCTCCTGAGATTGCTGTGGTTTCCTGACTATCTCACCACGGCAATCCTTAGCCAAGTGCCCCATTTTACCACACCGCTGACACTTGTAGTTGTCACATCTCCCAACGTGATGATAGTTGCACCGCGTGCACATCGGCTGTTTACCACCATAGCCGCTCGGTCCTTGATTGTTTGAGTTTGACTGGTTGAAGTTGCGATTGTTGTCAAACCTTCTTTGTTGCTGTTGTGGTTGTTGTTGTTGTTGAGACTGGTGTTGACCACCGGATGATGATGATGCCCTATTGTTGTTGTTGGTGTTGGTGTTGTTGGAGGTATCCCACTTTCTTTTGTTGTCGGGCACACTTGCAGCAGCGCCCCGTTTTGGCAACCGCCCTTGCTCCACAGCTTCGTCAGTTAGTTTGTGGGCCAGTCGGATAGCTTGTTGTATAGTGACGGGGTTAGAGGAAGTCACCAGGCTCCTAATTTCGGGCACCAATCCCCGGATGTAATGTTCCACCCGCTTGTGCATTTCATTCACCATTCCAGGACATAGTGTGGCCAGCTCGTGGGTTCTTGTTGTATAGGCCTCGATCTCGGAACCTTGCATTTTCAACTGCCAAAATTCCATCTCCAACTTTTGAACTTCGCTTCGAGGACAGTATTCCTCGATCATCATATCTTTGAATTCATTCCACGGGAGCTCATTTGCCATGGCCTGCCCTAGCATTTGCACTTGGGCATTCCACCAAGACAGTGTTGCACCATCCAGTGTCCCCGTAGCATATTTCACCTGGTCAGCAGGTGGACAGTTGCACTTCGAGAAAACGGACTCCGTTTTCTCAAACCACCTCACCAACCCTACAGCTCCCTCGGTTCCACTGTAGGTGTGGGGTTTGCAGTCCATGAAGGACTTGTAGGTACATGCTGGCGGTCCTGCTTTAACACGATAAATATTGATCAGACGTCTTATTCAATTAATTATAGAAGTTGACAAAAATTTTTCCATTATCGTTTACCTGCGGCCTGTCCTACTTGAGCAGCAGTTAACGCTGCCTGGACCTGTGCATTTATTAAGGCTGCTAGTTCCGCAGGGGTTATATTTATGGTACCGGCGCCTTGGCCACCAGCACCTTGGTCACCGGCACCTTGGTCACCGGCGCCGCGTCCACGCCCGCGCCCGCGTCCTCGGCCACGTCCACGTCCTCGGGCGTCCATTATTCACTTTACATTCACAAATACAATAATGAGTAACATCAAACATATTTATCTCATTGAAGTATAGTAAACAATAAGTAAGTAATGAATCATCACAACCACAACATTATTAACAAAAATAATAACCAAAGGTAAATAAATTGCAAATAAGTCACAAGTCATTTATCAATGTCAAAATTTGAGTTTGTTGTTCGAGTGGGGAAACAACCCTTCCCACATAGGTTCCAAAATAAGAAACGCTACATAGTCCAAGTTGTTTAAGAAAATAAAAGAGTATCAATCTACTATGCCTGAGCCGTCACTATCATCATCCATCTGCACGGGCTCCTCTTCAGGTTCCTCCTCCTCCTCGGGGGCCTCCACCGGAGCAGGAGCTAAGGCTATCTGAAGTGCCGCCAACTGGGCCTCTAAAGCAGCAAACCGGTTGTTGACTTCTTCATCGCGCTGTTCCCGTGCGGTCACGCGTCCACTCAGCCTATCATAACCATCCCGCATTTGGTAACACCCCTCCAAGGTTTTACCATGCTGCTCCCCTAGTTCATCCAGTTGGTGTCGCAGCGTGTACACCTCGTGTTGTAGTGTACAGACACTGCTAGTAAGTCGTCGGACCCGGTGTTGCTCCGTGTCCAGTGCTGCCACCAATGCAGCAATGACCTGCTCATTGGACTGCACCGGTCGCGGAAGTGTAGGTAGGGGTTGTCCAGTGCTGGTCCTAGTCTGGGGTCTTGGTATAGGCACGCGTTCCCGGTACATAAGGTGATCCACAAACTTCGGGTAAAAGTTCCAGTCACGGGGAGGGTCACGTTCAGGTGGCACGAATGGTTGATCCCAGTCGAATTCACCTCGTGGATAGTCCAAACAAGGCCAGTCTAGTCCGTCGTCAGGCACCGGTCCAGGAGGTGGGGACTCGGGTCGTGTGGGTGATGCTGGTAGCTTACCACGTGCTCTCGAAGATGATGCCATGCTGCAGAGAGTGTGATGTGTATGCCAATGAGTATGCAGTAGAAAAATCAGGAACAAGTAACTAACTAACTGTGTGCGGTTATAGTCTAGTGTGTATGCAACCTAGTTCTCTATAACCAATGGCTCTGATACCAATCTGTCACACCCTCAAAATCCACGTGCGGAGTTTTACCGCGAGGCGTGTGAACAAACCAGGATCACAGTCAATAGTTACTCGGAACGACTCTATATGCTACGTTTAATGTAAATCAACCAGAGTTTAAACTTTAAAAGACATGCGGAAGCGTAAAGTAAATAAAGCAATCCCAAAACATATGAAAGTACCATATGGCAAAACAAGTGCCAACCAAATAGTTTAAACCATAAGTAAAAGACGGGTAGTTATAAATCTCTAAAAAATATGCATGCTGACTCGTGAAGTGCTCCTATCAGCAATCGAGCTTAGTGACCTGAGAATAGCATACTAAAAAGTCAACACATGGTTGGTGAGTTCAAGAGTTTGCGCATAAACATAACAGTTTATCAAGTGTGTATAAACATAACAGTTTATCAGTAGCGTATAAACATAACAGTTTATCAATAGCGTATAATTAAGCATGTGCATTGTAATAGCTAGCTAGTCCATTAACAAACGATATTAATACATAGTGATTTCGACATTGAAGCTGACTGTGTTATGTTTGCCTCCTGTCACGACTTCACCATATCGTGACAAATAATCATAGGACAAATTGCACCCGGTTGACCTCGAGTCACACAGGTGGGGCTCGTCAGACCCAGTAGTACTACCCAACTTTCCCCGCTATCCAATATTAACAATTCGAAAGTGTGAGGACTTTTATCATGATAAACAGCACTATATTAATATCCATACACATCTTAAATATATAAAAAGCGTTTGTAACATTACCAGTATGCTATCTCCCCCAAAAGAGATTTAGTAAAACAGTGGGGCATGAACTCACCTGATACGCATGTTAGACAAGTAAGGTTTAACTTGACAAGGACGAGTGGAAAGACAACCTTCAAAGGTTACCTAGAACACACAAGTACATAAGTACATGTACACCGAAATCCCAAGAGAAACCTTAAGTGTTCTACAAACAACAACTCAAGGTTCTATAAAAACAACATACATGTGACCTAGTTGACCCGTTTGACCCGTTGGTGACATTATGCGTTGTAAACCATTTAAACATACATAAGCATATAACATACATGTTTAACATTCCAATGACTCACATTTGATGCTACATTCCCAATACATTACCTAAATCGTCATGTTATGCCCATATCATACAAGTTGTATAAATCCTTAGCAACTAGCATGCTCAGTGTGTTCAAAACACAACTAGTGTATCATATAACAGGTTAGATCATGCATAACCTACTTACATGACCTATAGCCATGATTTAGCATATATGGGTCAAAACAGATAATTTACCAAATAGTCATTCATACTATTCACAACGCATACAAGATGCCTAATACATGCAACATACATTAGTATGACTAATTCCAATCCCAAACATGATGTCCTAGTTACTAATCAACATCCCAAACCATACATGACCATCAAAGTGCAATAATCATCCAATAATCAAATAAACATTCCATACAACCCAATTAATAGATTCTACCACTTTAGACATTCATAACAATATTCTAGCATGACCCTAAAACCATGAACAAGTCAAATTTCCAATATCCAAAGTTCATGCACAATAAAGTTTCCCTTTTGGGAAAGTAATACCCAAAATCCATTATACACCCAATGTATACATGCATTCATCAATAATATACCATAACAAGTTCATATCATACCTAGACATGATCTACAACATCTAACTAACATGATTCATAGATTTCATACTCAAAAAGTTACTATCTTTAGTAATATATGGATTCTAGCATGAAATCTTGAATTACCAATGTTCATAGCAACAATCCAACATCCAATTATCATCATAAACACATCTATAACATCAACATATTAACAATTCAACATTACATACAAAATAAAGTTACTATTATTAGTAACCTATGAACAAATCCTTCAATTCACCAATTTCTTGTAAAATCCATGTTTTCTAGCATTCATACAACCTAATTAACTTCCTAACCACATCAAACAATCATCAATTCCATGTTATAATCATCAATTTCGAATTAGGGTTCATAACCACCAAAGTTCATGATCAATCCACTAACAACATACAATTCATGCATAATCAACGTTAAACAACATGTAATCAATCCAACTAACATACTAACATCAACAAACAACATCAAATTCGACATACATCCTCTAATTTCAGATTTTCGGACCTAGAGGTTCGGCCATATTGAGTTTCATGCCAAAAACACCAAAAACTAACCTTGTAAACGTGTAATGGCTTGGAATTGAAGGTCCTAACTTGTTGTAATACTTGGAATCAATCGAAATCAGGTCCAAATGCTTGGTTCTTGGTCGAATTTCGCAGGGAATGGGAAGGGGATGGCTGTACGATCGCAAGGGTGGAAGTGGGGGCTAGGGTTCCCTTTTTTTATTTTTAGTTTACACAATTTACCATTTTTGCCCTTTTTAACTTGTAGTTTATAAAATTCAGCTTTTAACTTCTTTTAAAAGCATTTTTAACCATCTAACAAATATATAAACTAGTAATAACCATCACATATTTTTATCTTTATAAAACACGCAACATACGAATTAACACACGCGTTTCCGCGTTACGCGATAAAATTCTCAAATAGTCTTTAAATCGCGTAAAAATATAAACATAACATAATAATCATCTTTCCAACTAGATTATTATTAAATTAACATTATTACTTATTTTTAAGTCACCAACGTCAAACGACAACTAGTGTGTGCTTACGACACGTGTATGCAAAACTTAACGGAACTAACGGAGTTTGGTAACGGAAAATTACCGGATGTCACAAGTTCGGTCATTTTTCCGACAAACGCATTGCTCGTTACTTTGGTAGTTTGTTGTGAGGCTTATCGGAAACCATAAAATCAAAGTTTGATGGTGAAACTTAAAAATATTGAACTTTAGTGGCCAAACTTAAAAAATAAAACTTCACTATAAATAATTTAGTTGCTCAACTTTAAGATCTTAAACTTTAGTAAGCAAAGTCAAAAAATTAAGTTAAAAAAATATTGGTAATCAACTAAGATCCAAAACTTAAGTGACCAAAGTCAAGAAAACAAATCGGCTGCAAAACATGAAATAACGTCATTGTGTACTTCTAGTTGTAAAACACAATAATAGATAATAACAAGTTTATATAATCTATATATATATATATATATATATATATATATATATATATATATATATATATATTTCCAATAATAACACATTGTGTAATCATCTACACTATAAGTTTTGAAAATTATATCAGTGAAAATGTATGATTATATACTTCTAATAATAAAACATAAGAATAGACAAGAAGTTTATTTAATTTATACAAATAATGATAAAAATAACACATAATGGTCTAAACATAAAATGAAATGATAAAAACATATAACAAATGACGTAAAATAGATGACATAAAAAACTGATATTTGATAAAATAATCATATAAAACACAACAAGCCGATTTATTTGACTGAATGATCAAAATGTCATTCTATTTAAAATATTAGAAGGACGTGTGTCAAGTGCACAACTATTTTTAGACTTTTATATTAAATGTCATTTTTACAATAATACCACCCATAATATAATATCTTTTATTTTAATATATTATATAACTTACAAAAAATGATGGTTGATTAATAATATGACCAGCATTAATTAATTGTCATATTTACTTCCATTTCCATTTTCTTTTATTACTATTATTACATAATATTCAAAAACCAAGTTTGATTTGACATGATGAATAGTACTATTCATCAAGGGCAATTTTGGTATTTCCATACCTCCATTAGCTCATTCATCATCTCTCCAATGGCTGCAGACTCCATTAACACCACTGATATCACCATCATCACCTGCAAGCAGCTCCACCACCACCCTTCTTCGCCACCGGAGCCCTCGGCGGAGCCACCGCACCACCGCCCCTTATGGCAGATCGTCACCGTCGCCGACATCGCCGCCGGAGTCCAATTCGGGTGGGCCCTCCAACTGTCACTCCTCACCCCCTACATCCAACTCCTCGGAATCCCACACACGTTGTCCGCCACCATGTGGCTCTGCGGTCCCATCTCCGGCATGATCGTACAACCCATCGTCAGATTCTACAGCGACCACTGCACCTCCCCCTTCGGCCGCCGCCGCCCGCCGCTGCTACAAACCGTCGTTTGTGCTCGCCACCCCTACCGGCGATACCCGAAAAGGTTAGCGATGGTGGTATTTTTGTGGGTTTGATCGAAAACGTGGTTTAAATTTTTGTGGGTTTGATGGGAAACGGAGTCTTGAACGTCGATTTGGGGGTGGTTGGTTTGATTTGAGAAGAACAAGGGACGATCATTAGAGGACACTGTGGGAGCAATTTGTTTATATAAATTATGAATTTTGAATCTTTTCGTGTTTGTAATCATAATATTATTGGTATGCCGGATAATCGGTGCGTTCAGAGGAATGGTAGTGTTGCCGATTCGTCTTCTGATCCGTCTATTAATAACATTGAAGGTATAATTGTTGATAATTAGTTATGTTTTGGGTTTTAATTAGCGTTAATTCTGTTGGTGATTGATTGATGCTTGATTTTGAAGCAATTGTTAAGTTTAGAAGAATGTGATCACATTCATTTCATCAGTTTTTGTATCTATCTGATGTTACTCTGTTGTAGTTTGATTCATTATGTGTCACCTACTGTAAATTGTGGATTTGTTGGTGTTTGTTATTTGAATTTTGATTAAAGTTTTGGATTTTAGAAGCTGTAAGGCTATTGAAGATTCAGACGGATGGGAAAGAAGACGGGACTGCTGCGGGTAGTTATCCAGATAGACCGAGTGAACCCGATTGTATATTTTATATAAGGGCTGGCATGTGTGGATATGGAAGTAATTGTAGGTTTAATCATCCAACCCACATTGGGCAGGTAAAGAAAAGAACCATCTTCTGTAATCAATTTGTTTTTCTTCATGATCAATGGTTTTATACATGAGCAATCAGCAAACTACTGATTATATCATGACCAAAAAGTCGATCAAACGACTGACAAAAAGATCATTTGTGCACAGTAGTGGAATATTTTTGTTAAATGATTTGTGGGTGTCTTTTAGCTTAACTTGAATGAATTATTGGCTCATTGTTCTTTGTGTGCATAATGTTTGTAAGTTATTGTTTTGTAGGCCAATCAGTATGGAGGTGAGCTTCCAGAAAGAGTTGGAGAGCCAGACTGTGTAGTAAGTTTCTTGATGCTTGCAATATCTTTTGTGTGAATTACTTACAGAAAGAGTTGGAGAGCCGTCAGTGGATGGAGGAAGTGTACCATATGCATCGACACTTGTACCTTCGTCTGGTATTTCTGCCTGGTCATTACCTAGACCAACATATGTTTCTGATCCTCAAACTTACTTACCGGTTATTCTTCCTCCTTCATAAGGCATTGGCCCAGCACAAGGTTGGAGCACTTACATGGTTAGTATATATTTGTATATTTAACATTTTTCTATATACACATTAGCACAAACAACTATTTAAAGTCTGTCCTCGGGTTTCCTAATAAGGAGGTGTTTGGATGTGTGTTTTGAAAGTGATTATGTGGCGTTGAATAATCGGAATCACATAATCAGTTGTAAAAGCAGGTTCAAGGAAATTTTGTATGGATGTGATTGATGTTTGAAGTTTTAGGGATCATGTAATGAAATTATTTATTGTTAGACAAAATCTAAATATTTAAGAATTAATAGCTAAAATGACCAAAACTTGTTCTAAAACACAAATCTCAACACCTCCTTATTTTATGAGCGCTTGGCGGTAAAGCTTATGGTTTGCTGTTCACTTAGTTTTTTGAGTTCGTCGTTAATGTTTCTGTTTTATCGATGAACATGAAGGATTATTAAGATTCTTTTTACTTTTTTAATATCTAAATATGTTTTTATTTGCTGTCATACTTCAAACTACTTTGTCTTGGCAATAACTAAGCATGGAGCAATCAATAGTTATTTTGGATTTCTTTAGTATCTAATTTTTTTTATTTGCTGTCATACTTCAAATTGCTTTATTTGACAACAACTAAGCATGGAGCGGTCGATTGTTATCTTGGATTTCTTTTTAATATCTAAAAATGTTCTTTTTTACCGTCGTACTTCACATTGCTTTATTTTGACTATAACAAAGCATGGACCGGTTAACAGTTATTGATTACCAAGTTTCGGGACTCTTGCTGTTTTAATTCTTCTTTTAGCATTATAATGAATGGTACCATAGTTATAATATGTGGTGGATGTCTTTTCTCAGGTAAGTTTGAGCCCTGTAACCTCGGCCAGCTTCTTTGGTGGTTCGGCCTCCATTGACCAGTCCTATACTTTAACATCTGCTTCTAATCTGCCTGAGCGACCCGGTGAACCAGAATGTCATTATTTCATGAACACTGGAGACTGCAAATATGGATCATACTGCAAGTACCATCATCCAAAAGAGAAGACCATTTCCGAGCCTTTTCCCGACTTACCCAGGTATCGGTTCAACCCGCCGCGAAGCGCGGGGGAGAAACCAACTAGTTATTATTGATATTATTATTATTATTATTATTATTATTATTATTATTATTATATAATAATAATAATAATAATAATAATAATAATGCTCCTACTAGTGTAGTTATTAAAATACTAGCGGATTAGACCTGCGTTTCGCCGCGGTACGGTTTTACTGTATACGAAAATGTCATAATGATAGTTTTTTTATGTTAAAAAAGTTGAAAATTTTAATTTCATAATTAATACGTTAGTGCTAACCATCCGAAAAAAATTGTGTACAAAACACTGATAAAAAAGTGTAATAGAAAAAAACTATAGAAAATAAATACCTCGAAACAGATAAAAGAATAACGAATACATAAATTGTGACTTTATTATAATTAACGAGTTTTATTATAAATGGTTAAAATAAATTTTGATAAAACTCGGATACTCATGTATTAAACTTAAAAAAAGTTTAGGTGATTAAATATAAATTTGACATAACACGAAGGCTTAAATATAAAATTATAAAAAAATATTCAGGTGAATCAATGTAAATTTAATCTAACTTGAAGACCTAAATATAAAATTTTAAAAAATTCCAGTTTATTAAATATAAATTTGATATAACTTGAAAGCTTATAAAAATTAAAATGAAACAGTATCAATTTGAAAAAGAGAAAGAGAAAGAGAGAGAGAGAGAGAGAGAGAAAGTGTTATGTTTAATTCAAATAGTATTTAAAGGTTTAAAAGTAAAATTATAAAAAAAATAAAATAGATTTTTAATTAGTTTTGAGAAAAAAATTATTGTCGTTACATCGAGAAAAACTTTATTTTCACTACTTATAATCTTTTCTATTTGTTATATATAGTGATATGTCTACATTTAACATAAATATATTTGGGTATTATTATTATTATTATTATTATTATTACTACTACTACTACTAATACTACTACTACTACTACTTCTACTAGAGTAAATTGTCATTTTCGTCCCTATGGTTTGGTGAAAATTACCACTTTAATACAATAGTTTGTTTTTTCGCATCTCGGTCCTTCTGGTTTACAAATCTTGTCATATTCATCCAGTCCGTTAACTTCATCCAAAATTTCCGTTAAACGAGGGGTATATTGGTCATTTTACATATATGTTTTTATTTTTCTTTTTTTAAACCTGATTTAATATATACTCTTTAAATACATTGATATTTTAGTCTTTGTGGTTTGAGCGTATTTACCAATTTAGTCAAAAAATAACCACCACACCACTACCCATCACAGGAACCTCCTAACCACCACCCCCCATCACAAAGCCACCAACACCACACCAGAACGCCCACCACCACCACGCACATTGGATCGTCGCTACCATATAAACCCTAAAAATCGACAATCAATATTTGACTTGTAACATACCACTTCGAAAATGCATATCAAACCCTACTAATACCTCTACAATACTCGTTTTCAAGGGTTCCATATATGTTTTCGAAGGGGTTTGTTATAAGTTCGAGATTAACGGTTGGTTTCTAGGTTCCACATGGTGGTGGTGATCTAGTGAGTGATGGCGGAGATCTAATGTGTGGTGGTGGAGATCTAAAGTGTCGTGGTGGTGCCCGTCTGGTGTGGTGTTGGTGGTTCTATGATAGGGTGGTGGTTCTATGATAGGGTGGTGGTTCTATGATAGGGTGGTGGTGATGATTTGGTGGTTCCGATGGAGTGGTGGTGGTGTGGTGTGTAAATACGAGGTCCAACTCTGGATGGTTCCGGTCTTGTTGAACTTCGATCCACCGATGCTCTCTGAAGCTTCAAACCTACGCACAATGAAAACAACACTAGTTAAGGAGTTCCAGGGGGAAATATCCCTGAACGACCCTCTGGCGTGAGAGTAAGTATTGGTTGAATGTAAATATGCGATAGGGAGAATTAAGGGGGAGATTTTGTGTGTATTCTTTTGTGAGGATCTCGATCCTCCTTACCTGGTATTTATAGTGTTTGCCTGCTGTAATCGTATGCTGATTTACAGGGATTATTCATTGATAAATCCATTACCTTTTATGTTCTCCGACCGTTACTGAATTATCGGTTATGATTAGGGTGATTTCGATGTAATTAAATGTGGGGCATGTGTCCTGCAGGCTTACCAGTTCCGCCCGCATGGGCCGGGCTTTCGGGTTCGGGTACCCGGTCTTGTGTGGGTTATTTGTACACTACGTCTACATGGTGGTTCCATCATGGGTGGTGGTGATATGGTGTTTTATGCCAAGGTGGTGGGATTTTTGGACTGAATTGACAAACATGTCCAAACCACAGGGACTAAAATAGCAATTTATTTAAAGGAGATATATTAAATGGGGTTTAAAAAATAGAAAAATAAAACATATATGTAAAATGACCAATATACCCTTCATTTAACGGAGAATGTTGGATGGAGTAGTTAACGAACTGGATAAATATGACAAGATTTGTAAACCACAGGGATCCAGATGTGAAAAAATAAACTATTGGATCAAAGCGGTAATTTTCACCAAACCGCAGGGACGAAAATGGCAATTTACTCTTATTACTATTATTAATAATATCATTATCATTATCATTATTATCATCATCATCATCATCATCATCATCATCTTTGTTGTTGTTGTTGTTGTCGTTGTTGTCGTGGTCGTCGGCGTCGTGGTCATCGTGATCGTGGTCGTCGTGGTCGTCGTGATCGTGGTCGTCGTGGTCGTCGTGGTCGTCGTGGTCGTGGTCGTCGTGGTTGGCGTCGTCGGCGTCGTGGTCGGCGGCGGCGGCGCCGCAGCCGCCGCCACCGTCGCCGTCGTCGTCGTTGTTATAACTATATAAATATTTAGTAGTTAGATAATTAAGTTTTTAAATAAAAATTTTACTTCAATCAAACAATATTAAGTTATAATAATATAAATAATAAATGTATATTTTTTAATATTAATTTAAAGTATTATAAATAAGATAGTATTGAAACAAATATATATTAAAGAATGTATTAATTAGGATAAATTTATTAAATATGGAAAAATTAGAAACTATTATATTATAAGTGTGTCAGCCTTGTACGTTTTATATAATAGTATAGATAAAATAGATATAGATTATTATTATCATTCTTAGTATTAAAATATTTAATAATTAAATAGTTAAGTACTCAAATTAGATGGTACTTATTTATAAATTTTATTATTATTAAATAATGTATTAATAATATGAATTAATTATTATTATTATTATTATTATTATTATTATTATTATTATTATTATTATTATTATTATTATTATTATTATTATTATTATAAAAGTATTAGTACTTTTATAGTTAAGTATTCAAATAAGATAATACTTATTAATAATTTTAAATGTTAATTTAAAGTATTATAAATGATAAAATATATAATGTAGTGAATTAAATAATCTCATATTATTAAATAATGTATTAATAATATGAATTAATTAACTAATGTATTGATTAGAAGAAGATTAATAAATGATGGGCAAAATAGAAATAATTGCATATATACTTGTACATAATGCTTAATAAGATGTCTTAGGTGTCTTAATTTTTTATGAAATTACATTTGTGTCTCACTTTTATGCATTATATAGTAGTATAAGATATAAGATTGTCATGTATTAAGTGTCAAATATACCCTTGTGATTTGCATATTTTTACTACATTAACAATGTACGCGTCATGAAAGCACAAATGTAAAATCACCAAAGCTGACTCATAGTTTAAATATTGTTATATTTTTATATGTTCCTCTTATAGCTTTTAAAATATTATGTTTTATAATCTGGAATTAACATCTGGACGTGTGCTTATTTTATCAACATTTTGACATGAATTATTCTCAAATCCGAGTTGTCATAAACTGTTTGGTGAATACTGCAAGTCGTCAAAATCGAGCTTTACAAATTTCAACGCTCCATTGCAACGCGTATGCTCACCCACTACTTCAATTTTAATTAGTATCTAGTATTATTTTTAACTTTTACAACTACATATTTTAAAATTATATTAATTATTAAAATACATAAATAATTTGATATATATTATTATATAAGTTTCTTGAAAGGCAGACTTACATTGCTCTTAAAACTACACCATCGTTAACTACTTCCTACTAGGTTCAAAGGTGGTACTACTCTAAATGGGTTTTTCTTCGGGTGCGACTCAAGTGGCAAATATTTTTACATGAGTAATAATCCATACTCATCCTAATTATGATGATATGATTAGGGATGTTAATAATTCCAATCTTACTCGAAAAATCTAAAATTCAATTGGAACTGAATTTGGTTTTAATTTTTCATTTATTTGAATAAATAATTAAGTCGAATACAAATCAAATTCGAATTGAATTTTCTCAATTCAAATCAGGGATCTTCCTACTATAATAAAAGAGTATCTTGAGAGGACATGTGGCAACATCACATTCATTCTCATCAAAATTTTCCCGCTTCTCTCTCATATTTAATAATCACCTTAATTACTAATAATAGTATTTAACTCTTATTTAGATTAAAGTGTATTTTTAATAATTAAGAAAAGATATATTCTTATTAATGTAAACAAACAAACAAACAAACAAACAAAAGAGATATTCTTATTAATGTCTTTTATAAAAAATAACTTTTTTTAAAATAATTTTTTTTCTAAAATATCAAACTTTTTTAACAATATAAGATATTTTAAAATTGATGTTTCTTAAAAAGTTTTCTTTTTATAAGCCAAAAATAATTAAAATCAGGAGTTATAATAAGAAAAATTATAAAAATGATATTTAATTAATACAGTTTGTTTTCAAACGTGTTTAATTTTTTTAGGTAACAATGATAAAGACAAAATTTTAAAAAGTTGATATTATTATTTGACTAGGTTAGTTCCCGTGTATTACACGGAATGAATAAATAAAATATTAAATAATTAATAATCAAAATTTATACATTAGAAAATCATGTTTGAAGATAAAATATGATTATAATTACGTATAAATAGATACTTTAAGTAAATAAATAATAATATATTTTTCTTAAACTTTGTTTTATAATTTTTTTTAATGTTTTATTTTAAGAAAAATGATTTTTTAAAGAAAAAGTTCATTGTGTTATGTATTTTATAAAATTTTTATTTTTAAAAAGTGTGTTTTGATTCAAAAATAGGTTTTTTATTTATTAATTTATATAATTTTTAATTTAAAAATAGTATGAGTAAAATTATTAGTATTCAATATTATTATTAACAATATAGAGAAATGAGAAAATTAATATGACAAGGCTATCAGTATGGCTTTTGCTATCGAGTCGGGGGTCTCTTTAGAAGCGGTCTCTCTACTTAACAAGATAGAGGAAAGACTCGCCTACACCTACTCTCCCCAGACCCTGCTCTTGAGTGGGATATATTGGGTTTGTTTGTTTGTTTTGTTGGTTTGTTTATATAGGCTAAAATCCCTTTAATTAAATGGATTATAGTTAGTAATAACACGAAGAGTTAGATTATAATATTTTAATATTAACTATAATTAAAATTATATATACGTAATAGTTCAAGAAATAAAACAACTATACTATTTTTAACTCTCTTATCTCAATAATTTCATTTTTGGACATTCGTTTTAAGATTTTTTTATTAAAAATATTTTTTTATCAAAATCTTGTTTTTTTTGAAAACTATGATTTGTAATTATTTTGGTCGTTTTAATAAGACTGTTTTTAAAAGATTTCACCTTTATAATTTTTTTGAAACAAAACGACTTAAAATATTCTGCTTAAAAAGTTTAGTGTTTTAGAAAATTTTATATTATATATTTTGTTTTTTATTATTTAGATTTTAATTAAAAGATGTGATTTTTAACTTCCTTCATAAATATATTTTTAAAAAAAATGTAGTTTGATTTTATAAAATCTAGATAAGAGAGAGAAATATAGCAATTAATAAAATTAATTTTAGTAAGAGAGAGAAACTTGTATTAGTATTTAAATTACTATAATACCCTTTTGGAGGGAAAATCAAAGTGTGAATGTGTAGAAATTGGACAAGTGGCAAAAAAATGAGTTAAAAACATGACAAGTGGCAAAAAAAAAACCTTCTTTTATTAAATACTATAGATTACTTATATAGTTTTTACTTGTATGTAATTTCAATCCATAACTTATTTTAGAATATCGTTTTATACTTAATAAAATTTTATTATATTTAATATTTTATTTATTTAACACGTGTAATACATGAGTTTATTAAAGCTAGTGTGTATATATATGCACACACATAAATTTATTGTTTATTCACAGTAACATAATATATGATGTTTTATACTTTTGTTGTTTCTAAATGTGATTAAGCTATGCCGTTTATTTTTATGGTTATTATCTAATTGAGTAAATGGAATACATTGATGTTATTTTAGTTGTCTTTTAATGCCATTTATGTTTACTAAGAGTAGAATATGAATTAGATTGTTAAGATTTTAGAAAAATAGTTATATATTATTATTTTCTTAAGTTTTTATTTGAATATATTCGTATTTGGTTTGAATTCCAATAACCTTTTCAAACCGAATAGGTCGATTTTTTATGAATCCAAATCAAATTCGAATATAGTTTTATACAAGTGCATAATAATATTTAGTCTTATCTCATATTGTTCTTTTGACTTTTCAATTCTATAAAATGTCCACATTATAAGGTCGGACCTCAAACTACCGGCTTTGAAGTCTCGTCTTAATTTTACTGGCAATCGAACTTAAAACACGAGCAGGAATGCTCAAAGCGGGGGTGAGTGACCTTAAAACAAGGCTGATATATTGACCTCAAAACACCAGAGTTCATGACACGAACCACAAAAGGACGTTCGCAAAACATGGGAATCGTCGTCCATGTCCAAAAGGACTATTATAGAATGGAAAAATTAAAGAGAAATTTTAAAGTAAAACTATTAGTAATATTAAAGTAAAACTATTAGTAATATTTTTATTAGCATGTAAAAATAATTTAGGATGTGACAATTTGATAATATGGTCACATCAATCCTTCCGTTGTCGAACGTGACACGAACTTTGTTGTTGCATGAAAGAATATGAAGATTGTGGACTTTATGACACGAGTTTGGACAATGAGGTCGTGAAAACATCCTTTTAATTTGAACTTATTTGATACGAAAATAATATGATTTTAGATTGTTAGTCTGTTATATATATTTTTGTTAATAAATGAGTTATGTTTGAATCAACATGTTAAGATGATTAACTAAATGGTTCATGTTAATATGCTTTATTGCTACTAGAAAATAGATTTTAATGTCATCTTTTGCAAGCAACATTAAAAAAAAGTTGTATACTTTAACAAAAATGATGCATCATCTAACCAAAAACCTTATTTAACAAAAATGTTGATTTAAATGAAATGCAACTTCATCTTATGTAGCGTTTGATAATTGATTGCTTTAGACATAATGCAATATTTTAACGGAAAAACCAGGGTTTCATAAGCTTGATTTTGTTGTAGTGAGTATCCCGTTTAAATACTAGCTAGGTTCATCTATCAACATTTAATACAACATGTCTACTCGCCAACCTATTTACTACAAGTTTAACTCATTTTTACATCCATATTCAAACTCGTTTAACATTTTTACAAAAATTGAATCCGTTGATATGCAACTCGCATCATGTGTGACTCGTTTAGATAAATAATTTTTTTTGTTACACGATTTCAATTTTGAATGTGACTGAGTTAGGTTTTATTTTTTTACACAAAAAATATATATATGGATAATGCTTGGATTTAACGATTTAACTACCCTATATAGTTATAATTGATTTTAAACATTAACCCAGATTATGCAATCACTAATTATGCAACAAATTGATTGGTGAATCACCTAACCATCAACATAAATCTAAAAATCATAATTTTTTTTAAAGAGTATGCATCATGGATGGTTCCAAAAACTATTTTTCGAAAGTATTTAATCCTTTTTTTCCTTATCTTGTGAATTACTTTTCTTCTATTTCATTTGTATTCATAATTTTTTTGTATTAACGTTAGATATAAAGTAAACTTTATTCTTTTCTAAATATTAAAATAAAGTACACATAAATGCACTAGATATTGGGTGTGTTTCAAACTAAAACGTATTTTAATCCAATTAAAAGGTTACAAACTATCTTTTTGTAAAAGTTTGAGAAAAGATAAAGAAGAAATGAGAAAGTGGTGGACTTGAATTTGATTTCTTATAAAGATTTAACTCTTGGTGGAGGCCACATGGGAAAAAAAGTAACAATAGAGTTATCTTCAAAATATAATATGAATCTACTATACCATGTATATAGAAGGTGGACTTGTTGTAGTAAATTGATTAATTTTCCGTCTTAAATGTTTTAGGATGTAACACGTATATCTTAATATATGTATTAGTTAAATTAAATTTGGTTACAGACACACCAATGTAATTGAACAAAATCCACTGTGTTCAAACGTTAGAATTGAACAATTTAAACGTATCATTGTACTCTAAATCCATTATATTGTTGTAATTGTTTTAAACACATTAGATAACAGACACGTTACTATACTCAACAATGAATCAAAACTTTTAAAAGAATGTTGTTTTTTTATTTCAAAAGAGTATATAACAATAGTATATTCAGATATAAGACGATAAAGATTACTTATACAAAAGTTATTGAATTGAGAAATATCAACTTAGATTCAAATAAAAAAAGTAAACAGTGGAGTTTGATTCTTCTTTTGTTGACATCAATAACTTTTGTTATTTACAATTTTAAAATCATTGAGTTTTTAACTGATGGGATAATGAGTTCAACGAATCATCTGCTTCCTTATAAAAATTTTCACTCTGCATTTGATTTGAAATAAATGTGTGTGTGAAAGAGAAAGGGGCACGACACGTCATCAAAATAATTACTTTTGATAAAAGTAAAGAATAAATCTAGAGTTCTAATGGGGATACCGCAAGGGTTTTTAAGGGTAGGCCGTATCTAAAGGTCATGGTTAGAGCAAAAGGTCACGTTGTGCAACCTAAACGTGACCGCAAGACCGCAAGGGCTTGCGGTCATGGTTTTGTGTCAGTCATCTGACACCACGTGACAACAAACGACAAAAGTACACAGATAAAGTGAAAACAAGTCACCAAACCGTCACGGTTTGCCCTAACCGTGACCTTTAGGGTATCATGTACACCTTTACGGTATGAGGTACTCTGACGGCACATGACACCTGCTTAGTAGATACCATGAGCTAGCGGCATGGGTGCCCGAGCCGTTGGTGGACCCACCCGAGTTGGCGGGGGCTGAGGTCCACGTTCAGGTTGCCCACGAGCCGCTTGGTGGCGGGGAGGATCAGCCCATTCCTCCGCCGCACGACCAGGACCCGCCCCAGCATCCTCAGCGTGTGTACCATGTCGTGCGATTGCCTGCTCACGTTATAGATATGCTTCAGGACACGCGAGCCAGGGTCACGAGGCTGGAGGATATGCTGGACTGGGTCATCTAGCACATGGTCGCGGACTATGCCGCCTCGGGTACGCCGTTGTTGTCACAGCCACTCAGGCGGTTAGGCCATGACGGTGCTGACCCCTCTCGCGCGGGCGGGTCAGGTCAGGCCAGTGACGATGCAGATATGGCAGATTAGATATATATTTTGTTTGTATTTTATTTTTTTTGTATGTAAAAACTCGTTGTATATATATGTGCAGTTTCAGTTATGATGACTTGTATATTTGATTGTGTTTGTTTGGTTGTGTTTATTTGGTTATTTATTTTATATTTGTAATGTTGATAATGTTAATAGTATATGTATGAACCAACTTGTAATGTAACTGTATAATAACAACCGATTTTTACGTTTAGGTTAACCATGTGATAAAATAACAACCTACTTGTAACAACCGTCACATGTTTGATAAAAAAATTACTTGTAACATGATACAGATTAGAAAAACAAAACTCATTTCCTCCCAAATTCTTAGAAACTCTTTTTCACATAAAAATCATCAAGCGGTTCTAAAATCAAGAAAAAAAATTGTCTTAAATCGAACAACACTTGACTAAGTAAACACCATCATTCACGGACACTGAAGAACAGAGAAAAAAACCGACGAAAATTATCAATTTTGGTTCGATTTATCCAAAAACATTATAAAATATAGAAAATATAAAAAAAACGAAGAAAATTATAAAAACAAACTTGTATGATTAAAAAGATTAAAAAATATAGAATATATAAACAATATGTCACGGTTTGACCAAACCGTGACATATCTAACCTGGGGCACAATCAATTCCCACATTAATTACACATCTAATAATTGCAACTGATCCCGAGGGTGTAAAATGGTCACGGTTAGGCTTCACCGTGACAGTTAGGTCTTACACCCGACCGAACGGCCACGGTTAGCCCTAACCGTGACCGTTTGGGATGGTAACCCTAAAAAAATCAGCGGTGTAGGCAGAATTCCCGTAAATCTATACTTATTAATAAATGAATAAGTGTTGTGTCACGTGACACCTTTTTATACATTCACTAGCTTTAAAAAAACGTGTATTACACGGGTTGAATAAATAAAATAGTATTATAATAAAATTTACGGAAAATAAAATGATATTTCAAGATATGACATGACTGAAATTACGTATGAGTAAGTACTATAATTAATAAAATAGTGATATCAACTTTTTATAACTTTGGTTTTAATTTTTTTCAAAAAAATATATTTTGTTCTAAAACAAACCGTATAAAAATATCATTTTTTTAAAATATTTCTTTATCATAACTCCTAAATTAAATTATTTTTGGTTTTTAAATAATTTACTTTTTACAAAACACTAATTTTATAATGTATCATATTTTTAAAAAAGTTTAATATTTTAGAAAAAAATATTATTTATAAAAATTGTTTATTTAGAAATAACATTAATAAAAAAATCTTTTTCTTAATTTATAAAAAATATTTTAATTTAAAAAAATGTTAAATAATATTATTAGTAATTAAGGTAATTATTTAATATGAGAGAGAGCCGGGAAAATTTTGGTGAGAAGAATTATGGTGCTGACATATGTTATACCAAGTTACTCTTTTATTATAATAGGTAGATTTTCTAAGTTTTCCGTCTATTATATCCCCAATATACAATTACAGTCATCGATTCGTCACAATCATTTTGAACACATTATTCATACGTATTACGTCTGTCTCCAAAATAATTGTGGAAGTAAATCCTCGTAATTGTCGTGATTTCAAAGTTGAAGGTTTACATCTTGAGAAATGGAAGAATCGCTTTTAAATTTCATCAATGATTTTGTATTTCAAAATCAAATAATCGACTGGATTTACGATTTCTAGCAAGTGAGAATGACAGATGCAAGCCGGTATTGCCACTTTTATCGGGTATACCGACTTCCCTTGATGCTTTATGTTTGCATTACACTACCAAGTTTATAATTACAAGGTGTAATGATTTTGATGGCCCGTTTGATTTCCCTTTCACTGACTTTAAGACAATATGTGTGGATGCCGTTCGTGATAATATCACCATTGGGTCAATGAGTCCTAAATCAACTGGTTTAGGAGGAGCCACCCTATGACTTTCCAAAGTGGAGGTCATGGGTTGGAGTCTCACCAGGTGCAATATGCTCCAAGTGGGCCAAGGGTTTTACCACAGTGGGCCTTTGGGTGGTGGGTTTCCCTTGGAATGGTAGGCGAGCCAGGTCACCAGCGCTGTCTGTGTTCGCGGGCGTGGGTGGCCTTTCGCCAGTGGGTTTACCAGGGTGACCGGGCTTAAAAATTATTCGTTGGCCGTTCAAAAAAAATATAATATCACCATTGGTTTGCTTGTACTCTTACTATCTTTTTTTTCTTGAATAACAAACCTATCATACTTCTAAATTACTTCATATTATATCATTGTCTGGGTTTGAACCAAGGACCTCCTCTTTAAAAGGCAATGTCTCTACCAAGTGGGCTAACCCCACATTATAATTTTACTATCAATCTTATTGTTTTATAATCTTATAATTTTATTAGATTTGTTCATTTTTGTAACTGTTATGCATAAATAGAGATGGTACTGATTATACTGTTAGAGCCATTGACATGAATACTTTGTCTCGAAATAAACACACAGACTAAAAAATAACAGTTCAGATCGAGGATCTACAGTAAGAACTCATCTATATTCTTAACTTCTAATTTGTTTATAACATAATCGTAATAATATGAGTTGTTTTAACATGGAAAATAAACGATATGTCACTTTATGAGAAGAACAGAGAAGGAATAATTCCACTATTAATATTAAATAAAGAGGAAAGTACTAAATGTTACGACTAAAACATTAATTGTTGTATATAAAAAGATATAAATACATTTATGAATTGTAATGATTTCTTTCAATTTTGCTTATTGTTTATATCTTAACCTATTAATTATATATTGTTACATATACATGTTTAAATACATTACTCAGTAATGCTAATCTTAATTAATATATAATTAAAAATATAAAATTTTTCTTATTCAATCCGTGTATATCTAACCTAATATTAAAATAAATCAAAACTATAGACGTTTAACACATGTTCCATAGTAACCTTTATAAACACAAATGATGTATCAATAAGTGCTTAGATTGTGCAATTATTGCCCTATTATAGTTGTGGAAAGCTTGAGTCAATGGTAGTAATGTATGTTACCGCTTGAAAAGTATTTTCACTAGGAACATATCCTACCATATTTAGGTTGTTGTAAGTATTAGATATTAGATATTAGTATATAATATACTACTCATGATTAATTGTATATATAAGATTTACTATAATCATCTTTACTATAGTTATAATATGTGATTTGATTAGATCTTTTAATCAATGTCATTATACTCGTATACATAATTGAGAGAACAGAGAGACTAATAGGTTTTAGTCAAGATTGAAGCTTATAGATTAGTAGTTATCATATTTCTAGCATCTTTCAATTGTGTATTGAGATCATTTTAAGTAAAATTGGTGTGGGCCCAAGGGTGGTGGAGCAAATTATCTCGTTTTTTGAGTAGCATCGTTTTTCCAAGACGGCTACATTAAAATGGTCATACATTGGGCTAAAAGTCTTCGTTTTGGGCTCACGACCCCTCAAAACGACCGTTGGATCAAGTAGCACGTTTCCACAAACTGTGGCCGTCGTTCCGGCCCAAAAACGGCTTATTTTATGAGTTTTTTTTAAACTTTTTATCTTATTTTTATTTTTTGTTGGACTTTGTATGGCCCAGTTTTTGTCCGTTTATATTTTGAGACCATTTGACTTTTGACTTGTTTTTTATAATCATATAAATATTGGAAGATGATCAGTTTTGAAGTTTATAAAAAATCAATTTTCTCTCTATCACAGTGTATGTTAGTGTGTGATTATCCTGATTATTGGTATTCTGTAAGAATTAACGATAGTTAGAAAACTTGTTTCTAGTATTATTTGTGAATTAACATGTTCGATTAGTTATCTTGTGCTTCCGCCTACATAAAAATTCTCATCTTTCACGTAATTCTTGAATTCTAAACGAGTTTTTTATCCAACCAGTGAAAAACCATACTAATTCAAATTTTGACATCACTTGGGGATTAGAATCACTATTTTAGATGTTTCTAACATGCCTTCAAGGTTTGATATGAGCATGATAGTGTGATTGGTTTGCATGTGAAGAATTTGTGTGAATAATGGTTATTTTGAGCTATAATGTGATTTTATGAGGTTTTTAATGTTGATTATGATTTATATAGGACCACCCACAAAATGTGCTTGAATGAAACTACAAGTAAAATCGTGCAAGTAAGCACTACATGTAAATTGATAATTTCGTACTTTCTTGACCCTTAAAAGTTAAATCAAAGAATTGTGGTTATTTGATCATCTATTATTGTGGACAACCCCATAGATGTTTCAATGTTTGATAAAATGATGAGCATGTTCGTTAGCTAGAATTTGAAATTTTGATCAAAGTATGATGGAAGTGGTGACATTGAGTGTCTTTGACTATATGTACATAATGCACTAAAATGATGAATGATTATGTTTAATTTGTAAATCATAAGTAGATGTAGAAACTCAAGAACTTACTGAGATTATTTATAATAAGAACATCAATAAGCCAATTCATGTGTTCACTAGTTTATGTAAATTATACGATTTGTGCCTAGATGGCTAGTTCAAAATACACTTTTCGACCTGCTTTTCATGGTCGGTGAGATCAAGTAACAGATAGACGTAAAACTAGTAAACATCTTTTTACTATGGTTCGGAGGAAATGCCAAAAAAACGGTTAGATTTTTTTTTCTTAATATGAAACAAGTATATATGTTTATATCTAGTTTATTTACTTGGTTCTCTCTTTCTCAGTGTTCATATATACTAATTAATCAAGAATATAATGTTTTATACCTCTCACAAAATTCACCGTTTTGTATATCTATGTTTTCATGCAAGAAAATTGATCTAGATTCAACCAATCACACATATATAGTTTATATACTCTCCTTTATCATATTTATAATAAACTGGTTTGCATATAACATTGGTTCACATGTACGTGTGAACTAACATTATACACATGTGTAGTGGTGTTAATTGAATGCATAAATCTATTGCATAAATTAGATGTGATCAACGTACATTGATTAAAAAACAAATTGCAGTCTACTATGTAAACCAAAGTTTTATCTACCTAGTTAAAAATTTTATAAAGTTTGTAATGCCAAGTGCATGCTTAAAAACAAAAAAAAAAGTTTATTTCAATGGTTTAAGTTGTTTATATAATTAGTAGACATGCTTAAGATGTTTTAGCTCAAAAATAAAATCTGTTAAAGTATAAGTTGTTATATGGGTGTTTGTTTTGCATATCGGAGTGCAATGGACTTCTTTTTTTTAATTTTTTTTTAAATCTTAGTATTTGAAACTAAGGGCTAACGGTTAAAAGCAATATGTCTTTGGGTTTTAGGGGCTATTTGATAATATCTGGATGATTAAGGTGGTGTTTGTTTTTCTACAAAAGAGCTTCTGAAGCTCTTTTGTCTGCGCCAAAAAGAGGCGGGCAGACGTTTATGGTCTGCAGAGTGTTTGTTTTTCTGAAGACATTTCATTAAAAAAGGTCTGCGTGACCTCTTCTCCAAGAAGAGGTGGACTAAAGTCTTCAGAGATCTTCCCACCTCTTCTTCACATTTCAACCCCAAACCCCCAATTTCTGGTCTGCTCCCGTCACCTCCCCCCACCGGCCGAACCATCCCCAGCCCTCCCCCTACCGGCCCCTGTCGATCCACCCCATCCCCATCGACCTTCACCTGAGCCCTTAAAACAGAGTTCTCTGCTTCAATTTCGACGAATCGGTTCGTCGTGAGTTCGATGGTGGTTCGAATCCGATCGTTATCGGTCTTGATCCGGCTAGCGTCAGCCGTCAGTTCATTGATGTACCTTTGTTTCCTCATCCGTGATCTTCGTGCCGATTCACGGTTCGATTCCATACGTTTCCTCTTCTTCTCATCGATCAATCGGTCCTCCGGCGAAGGTGGGTGTCGGTGAAGGTGGGTGTCGGCGAAGGTGGGTGGGCGGCTCCGGCGAAGTAGATCAGAGAGAGGGAGAAAGTTGTAGAGAGAGGGAGAAAGTTGCAGAGAGAGAGAGAGGGAGAAAGTTGCAGAGAGAGAGAGAGGGAGAAAGTGGATGGGAGTTGTGTGTCAAAGTTGTCACACCCCGACCGACGGCGGAATCATCGGAGCGGACGAGGGAATGATTGATTGTTCATAACTCATGATTGTCTAATAGTGATACTAATATTAAAATCAGATTACAGGATAACATGAATTTAACATATACAAATACAACAGTTAAAGTCACAAATAGTAATTGTCTTTTGTTTTGACTAAGTCCGGGTCTTATATGAGCATGTAGAAGTCCACTAACTTGCTTAACCTGAAATCATGTGAGAAAATAAAGTCAGCTAACGAATTAGCTGGTGAGTAATCATAGTTTTGAATATACATATAGATTGATTGATTAATTGAAAATAATCCAATTCACAAGGCAACGTTAAGACTTATATTGCAATAGTAAAGCATATAGATAAACCGACACAATAGAAACCCCTTGACTTGACACTTGCATATAATAGACTTGCACACAAACACCATAGATTGACTAATTGCCTCTGGCACAATCACCACTCGTAAGCCATATGGGGTGGGTTATCCAAACCAGTAGATCTACATTGTTACCAGGATTGATTGATTGAATTAGGGTTTTACTGTCGTCCAGTTTACCATAATATGTTCACATAATTGCAAGTAATAACATAACCTGTCTTGAATTGAATTTAGAATGAAACAACAATAGAATATCATGATTGAATATATTGTATCACATGATTTCCCCCAAATAGGAAATGATATAAAAAGGGGAAATGAATACTCACTTGATTGATGAAATTGGATTTTGAATGTGATAGGTTAGACACCTACGATTTCCTTATGATTATCCTAAGGAACGGTGTCTCGAATTAGAATAATAATGATTTGGGAATTTGGGAATGTATTAGGATTTATATTGGGTCTTGAATGGTAGTTTAAATAAAGTGATTTATTTAGTTTGAAATGTTTTGAAATAAATAATATGAATTTGAAAGTCATTATGTTTTGAATTTATTAAAAATGTATGTATCAGTATACGTATCTGTTTGATTTATTGTTAACGTGTGGAAAAATAAACAAATAATTAATTTTATTAATTAATTATGTCAATTAATTAAAGTATTTAATTATTTAAATGAAAAATGTTTTTGGAATGATTTAAATATAAAACTTTTATATTTAATCATGATTTAGGCAATAATAATTATTATTGAATAATTAAAAGTAACACTGTGTCGAATAATAATTTAATAATTTAAATTATTATTAAAAGTTCACTTTTGTTTAAATAATTTTGTATTATTTGTAGTTTTATTTATTTAAAACATTTAATAAAAATAGATAAAGTGTTAAAATAAATTTCAGAAAAATAATTTTTAGTTGTTTAAAAATTTTAATGTTTGTAAAAACATTTTTATAATTTTTACAAATTTTTTCCGGAATTTTTAGAGGCTTAAAAAAATATTGAGGTGATTGGGTCTCGAACCCGGGACCTCAAGAATGACACGGGGCGCAGAAACCAGTGGACCAAAGTCCATTTCGCGAAAGAAACCGGGGTTCAATCCTTTTTAAACACATGTTCAAATCAACCCCAAATTGATATGAACCCTAGTTTCGATCGATCCCAAATTGAACATCGATTCGATTGTGATGGTGCCTGCAATCATGGGGCTTTTGTTCCCCATGATTAGTCGAGTGTGTGTGGGTGTTAAATTTCATGTATGATGTTCGATCGATGCCTTACCCAAAGATGAAACAGGTCGCGGCACAGTGAGTAGTCGTTTGATGCTCAAATCTTGTTTATAATCCAATTAAACTTAGGGGAAGCTTCGTATGATGATAAGGATGAAAAACCCTAGGGTAATTTTGATTGAAATTGATCGGAAATAGGATTTCAAAGAGGTTGCAGGTCGACGATCGGGTGGGGTTCGAATGATGATCAAATGAAGACTATGATCAAATTAACTTCGTGGGTTGCTTCCTCAAGGATGAATGATGATTTCCCTTCAATCAATTTGGATTAAGAGAGCTCGGAATGTTGGTTTTGACAAGTTGCAGGTCCGCGGGTGAAGTGGGTTTCGAGAGGGTGTTTTTGGTTCGTTTTAGATAAAATTCGTGATGTTAGTGGCTTAAGAATGGGTAAAAGCTCCTGCCACTTCGATTAATTTACTTATTTCCGCGTTTAATGCCCGATTTTTGGGGTGTGTCGGCCGACAATGATGAGTGGTGCGAGTGGTGGGTTCGACGGGGAAGAAGGGAAAAAGGGGGGTGAGGTTGGGATGTTTGTGTAAATTACAGGATTGGTCCCTGTGGTTTAAGCTTTGATATTTCATGCTTAAAACTTAGTTTTTAAGTTTCAAAATTTACTAAATAACCCCTGAATTTTATTATTATTATTATTATTATTATTATTATTATTATTATTGTTATTATTATTATTATGATTATTAGTATTGTGAGTATAATAGCAATTATTTTTAGGATTTAACATTGTTAACTTTTGCTTAACGAAAATACGCGATGTTACAGTCTCCCCTGCTTTAGAAAATTTCGTCCCGAAATTTTTTCACGAGGAGGCTGAAATGAAAAGATAAGGATACCGGGATTTCATTTGGTCCTCACGTTCCCAGGTGAACTCTGGGCCACGTTTAGATTCCCAGCGGACTTTGACAATGGGTATCCGACTGCGTTTGAGTTGTTTGACTTCCCGATCCATAATTTCCACAGGTTTCTCAATAAAGTGCATAGATTCATCAATCTAGACTTTGTCGAGTGAAATGTGGAGATTTTCATCGGCAAGACATTTCTTGAGGTTTGAAACATGAAACGTTGGATGTATATTACTGAGCTCTTGGGGTAGTTCAAGCTTGTAGGCCACTTTCCCAATTCGCTCAGGCACTTTGAATGAGACCACATAACGAGGTGCTAGTTTCCCTTTCTTTTCAAAACGGATCACTCCCTGCCAAGGTAATACCTTAAGAAGTACGAGATCACCGACATTGTATTCCATGGGCTTACGTCTTTATCAGCATAATGCTTTTAACGATTTCTAGCAGTGAGCAAATTATCACGGATCTTATGAATTTTGTCGGTTGTTTCTTGTATCAATTCCGGACCAGTAATCTGTGATTCACCAACTTTAGACCATACAAGGCCTCAAATGGTGCCATCTGTTAGTCTGGTAACTGTTATTGTAAGAGAATTCAATCAACGGAAGATGAGAATCCCACGATCCACTGAAATCAATGACACAAGCCCAAAGCATGTCCTCGAGGGTTTGTATCATTCTTTCAGTCTGACCGTTGGTTTGCGGTTGATAAGCTGTGCTAAGATTCGGTTAAGTTTCGAGAGCTGATTGGAGACTTTTCCAGAAAACGAGAGATGAAGTGACCATCACGATCAGAGATAATATCTTTACTTGACAAAGGATTGGTTAGGAAGACTACCATCACGTAAACAGGTTTTGATGATAACTCACAATGAAAGTCGATAAATAAGGAATACATGGTTTAATATAGCTAGATCGAGTTAAAACATGAGAATAAAGGGAAAGAAATCGATTTAAGAATTTAAATGCTCCTAGCTTGGAATCAAAATCAACCTAAAACGATCGGGTCTCTTTTCAAGTTCAGAGATCATGCTTTGGCTTGATAGGTCGAAACACTAACATTACTTCACTCTTCAAGTTACTACATGCGTCCCGTCACTTGATTACAACCATGGTAAGTTGATGATCAAGGAATGAGAATAGTCATCAAGGTATGGTTTTCACCCCTAACTTGATGGTGTACTCTCAAGGTATGGCCACTAACTTACCAATCAAAAGTTCGATCTGAGGATCTACAGAAATAAGACGAGATAACTCACCATTAAGGTAAGGGAAATCACTCCTATCTTAACGATGAATTTTTACAAAAATAAAATATAATAAGATAGACTTCTTCATCAAAATCCAGAATTCACTCTTACTTTGATGAGGTCGTTTCATTTGAGAAAATGCAATCCATAAGAATGAAATTATCATCAAGGTATGAATTTCACGCGTATCTTGATGATTGAATTTCATAATAACAAGAAAACAATTGAAGGTTGACATTTGTCACCAAAGTACGGGTTTCAATCCTATTTTGGTGAGATCATGTCATTTGTGAAATGCAAGTTCCAAAGTGAATAATTGAAGTCAGTCCTCGAGATAAGAAAATCACCCTAATTCAGAGGATGAAATTTCATAAAACACGTCATTGGAAAAACATTTATTGAAATGAATAAAGAATCATCACCAAATTAAGGGAATCACCCCTGTTTTGATGAGTTAAAATCATTTAGGAGATATGAGTGTCCTTAGTCATGGGTTGACTTGCAAACTCTTGCATCTCCCACGGTGCAAACGGTTCAAAGTTCGACTTAACAACGAAGGAAAAATATTTCAATTAGAAATTTAGAAATTTTCAAATTACATCAATGTAACAAAAGGAAATCATGATTACAAATCTTGAATTAAATCAGGAAGACGAAATCAAGGATAAGAATTATTCAACACCACATCATTGGTGGCTTGAGCTTGTTGGGCATTGATGTTAAAAGCACGTCCTTGAGCCGTAGGAACTAGGCTGATAAGTTGAGGGCATCGATTGCGAAAATGGTTTGGATCACCACATTGATAGCATGCACGACCCTGGGTAATTGCAGGAGGATGTTGGTGAACTGGTGCATTAGTTGGAGCTTTAGCAGCACTCCTGCACACGTTGAATGTATGACCCAAACGACCACAGTTTGTGCATTGACGACACTGAATGTTAGCGGGATGGTGATAACTGCAGTTGTTACACTGCAGATAGGGTCCAGCGTATGACTTTTTCATTAGTGATTGGTTGTTTACTGCTGGTTGATGAGTTGCAGGGACTAGATCAATTGGTACAGCAGGGGTAATTACCGCAAAGTTTTGAGATTGAGCCTTCCTCTTCTTGTTCTTGGAAAGCTCGGCTTGGTCGGTTTTGACGGTTTCGTTAGGAAGTTTATCGGTATTTTTCTTCGATCCTTTCCTGGTCAAGGAACCAGCTTTCACATGATTATCGGTTAACTGTGCAGCCAGCCTGATAGCATCTTCTAGTGTTGAAGGATTCCTTCCTAGCACCGTATCCTGAATATGCATGGGTAGACCACCAATGTATTTCTCGATGGCTCGGGAGGTAGGGGTAGCAAGATGCGGTACCAAAAGGCTCAGTTCGTGGAATCGGTTAGTGTATGCGAGGTTCTCGCCACTGTCTTGGGTTAATTCCCAGAACTCAGCTTCCAGTTTTCGGACTTCATTTCTTGGGCAGAACTCTTTAGTCATGAGCTCCTTAACTTCAGTCCATGTTAAGGCTAGAGCAGTTTCAGTTCCACGGGTTCGTTTCTCTCCGTTCCACCAAGTAAGTGCGCGTTTCTGAAGAACACTTATGGCATACCGGACTTTCAGATTTTCAGGGCATTCACTGTTTAGGAAAGTGTTCTCGATGCTTTCGAACCACTGTAGTAATCCAGTAGCACCTTCAGTTCCACTGAACTTAGTGGGGTTGCAAGAACTAAAATGTTTGTAAGTACAAGTTTTGGGAGGGTTTGGTGCAATTGGGTTTTGGACAGTATTGTTGCCTTGGTTCAAATGGGTAAGTAGAGTTGGGATGACCGCAGTAACTTCACGTGCTACAATAGCAGCAATCTTACGGCCAGAGTTTCGAGACCGTGAACGGATTTGACGAGAAGACATTCTGGAATATCATTAAGATATTTTTATGAAAATTGGATTAATATGAGCTATGAAAACGACCATCGGGAATTTGGCATAATAACAATGAGATGTTCCGAGTGTAATTGTTTGATTCGTAAATCAAAGCGAATACGTTGACTAATCAAAGTATTGGGTCAATCACAACTTTGTTGAAGACATGCGTACCTATAAGCAGATACTCATCCCGAGGGTTCCCAGGTAAGGTAGACAAGTCCATCGGTTGGTTTGGATTTATGCGAATACCTTGCCTAGACAGAACACCCCGAGATACAGGCATCCCACTCTTCCAGCATTACATGTATTCAGTTGTGAGACACAGACTTTGACGAGATTTTGAAAACCATGAATAACAATCGAGTTTTGGAGTTTGAAATCACTTGAATTAGGTACACAATGCCTTAGAATATGATTTAAGATTCGTGTGTACATTGATAAGATTCAAAGCATAAGAAGAATCACATAAGGCATATAATCACATAAACAAATATAACCATATAAGGCACATAAAATCCTATCTAAGCATGTAAAATACATGAGAGGACTCATGTGTAAGGGTACTTAGTTATAGTCTAGGTCATTCCATTTCTAATAACCTAATTCCCTATAACCATGGCTCTGATACGAATCTGTCACACCCCGACCGACGGCGGAATCATCGGAGCGGACGAGGGAATGATTGATTGTTCATAACTCATGATTGTCTAATAGTGATACTAATATTAAAATCAGATTACAGGATAACATGAATTTAACATATACAAATACAACAGTTAAAGTCACAAATAGTAATTGTCTTTTGTTTTGACTAAGTCCGGGTCTTATATGAGCATGTAGAAGTCCACTAACTTGCTTAACCTGAAATCATGTGAGAAAATAAAGTCAGCTAATGAATTAGCTGGTGAGTAATCATAGTTTTGAATATACATATAGATTGATTGATTAATTGAAAATAATCCAATTCACAAGGCAACGTTAAGACTTATATTGCAATAGTAAAGCATATAGATAAACCGACACAATAGAAACCCCTTGACTTGACACTTGCATATAATAGACTTGCACATAAACACCATAGATTGACTAATTGCCTCTGGCACAATCACCACTCGTAAGCCATATGGGGTGGGTTATCCAATCCAGTAGATCTACATTGTTACCAGGATTGATTGATTGAATTAGGGTTTTACTGTCGTCCAGTTTACCATAATATGTTCACATAATTGCAAGTAATAACATAACCTGTCTTGAATTGAATTTAGAATGAAACAACAATAGAATATCATGATTGAATATATTGTATCACATGATTTCCCCAAATAGGAAATGATATAAAAAGGGGATATGAATACTCACTTGATTGATGAAATTGGATTTTGAACGTGATAGGTTAGACACCTACGATTTCCTTATGATTATCCTAAGGAACGGTGTCTCGAATTAGAATAATAATGATTTGGGAATTTGGGAATGTATTAGGATTTCTATTGGGTCTTGAATGGTAGTTTAAATAAAGTGATTTATTTAATTTGAAATGTTTTGAAATAAATAATATGAATTTGAAAGTCATTATGTTTTGAATTTATTAAAAATGTATGTATCAGTATACGTATCTGTTTGATTTATTGTTAACGTGTGGAAAAATAAACAAATAATTAATTTTATTAATTAATTATGTCAATTAATTAAAGTATTTAATTATTTAAATGAAAAATGTTTTTGGAATGATTTAAATATAAAACTTTTATATTTAATCATGATTTAGGCAATAATAATTATTATTGAATAAATTAAAAGTAACACTGTGTCGAATAATAATTTAATAATTTAAATTATTATTAAAAGTTCATTTTTGTTTAAATAATTTTGTATTATTTGTAGTTTTATTTATTTAAAACATTTAATAAAAATAGATAAAGTGTTAAAATAAATTTCAGAAAAATAATTTTTAGTTGTTTAAAAATTTTAATGTTTGTAAAAACATTTTTATAATTTTTACAAATTTTTCCGGAATTTTTAGAGGCTTAAAAAAATATTGAGGTGATTGGGTCTCGAACCCGGGACCTCAAGAATGACACGGGGCGCAGAAACCAGTGGACCAAAGTCCATTTCGCGAAAGAAACCGGGGTTCAATCCTTTTTAAACACATGTTCAAATCAACCCCAAATTGATATGAACCCTAGTTTCGATCGATCCCAAATTGAACATCGATTCGATTGTGATGGTGCCTGCAATCATGGGGCTTTTGTTCCCCATGATTAGTCGAGTGTGTGTGGGTGTTAAATTTCATGTATGATGTTCGATCGATGCCTTACCCAAAGATGAAACAGGTCGCGGCACAGTGAGTAGTCGTTTGATGCTCAAATCTTGTTTATAATCCAATTAAACTTAGGGGAAGCTTCGTATGATGATAAGGATGAAAAACCCTAGGGTAATTTTGATTGAAATTGATCGGAAATAGGATTTCAAAGAGGTTGCAGGTCGACGATTGGGTGGGGTTCGAATGATGATCAAATGAAGACTATGATCAAATTAACTTCGTGGGTTGCTTCCTCAAGGATGAATGATGATTTCCCTTCAATCAATTTGGATTAAGAGAGCTCGGAATGTTGGTTTTGACAAGTTGCAGGTCCGCGGGTGAAGTGGGTTTCGAGAGGGTGTTTTTGGTTCGTTTTAGATAAAATTCGTGATGTTAGTGGCTTAAGAATGGGTAAAAGCTCCTGCCACTTCGATTAATTTACTTATTTCCGCGTTTAATGCCCGATTTTTAGGGTGTGTCGGCCGACAATGGTGAGTGGTGCGAGTGGTGGGTTCGACGGGGAAGAAGGGAAAAAGGGGGGTGGGGTTGGGATGTTTGTGTAAATTACAGGATTGGTCCCTGTGGTTTAAGCTTTGATATTTCATGCTTAAAACTTAGTTTTTAAGTTTTAAAATTTACTAAATAACCCCTGAATTTTATTATTATTATTATTATTATTATTATTATTATTATTATTATTATTATTATTATTATTATTATTGTTATTATTATTATTATGATTATTAGTATTGTGAGTATAATAGCAATTATTTTTAGGATTTAACATTGTTAACTTTTGCTTAACGAAAATACGCGATGTTACAAAAGTAGATCAGATGCAAGTTTTAATAATTCGCAGGTTTTAAAAAACAAACAGTCTTTTTATTACAGACTGCAGACGTTTGGTCCACCTCTTCTCCTGCAGATGTCTGTAGATGTGGTCCGCAGACTGCAGACGTTTTACCTCTTCAGAAACAAACAGCACCTAAATGTTGAATCA
Organism: Flaveria linearis; assembly: GCA_024085815.1. NCBI lineage: Eukaryota > Viridiplantae > Streptophyta > Magnoliopsida > Asterales > Asteraceae > Flaveria > Flaveria linearis. The sequence goes on from CM044016.1 coordinate 47,140,140, forward strand.
ATAAGAGGTCTGAACCATTAAGTGTTAAACCATTAAGATGTCTGAACTATTAAAAGCTAGTATATCACTTAACTATTCAAAGACAAATGTCTGACCAATTCAGTTAAGAGGTCTTAACCATTCAGCATTAGACCTCTTAACCATTCAGCATTAGTATAATGTTTAACCATTCAGAGGCAAATGTCTTAACCATTCTTTGCTCGCGAAACAAACAGTCTGAACCATTAAGAGGCTGATTAAGAGACTACCAAACAGCCCATATGTAACAAGCAGGAAACCGCATCGGATATTGTCCGCTACTTGGGGAGAATAGCCCCATCACGGTTTTAAAACGCGTCCAATGAGGAAGGTATCCAGCCCCTTATAAAGAGACTTTCGTTCCCCTTCGCAACCGATGTGGGATGTTACATCCTCCCCCACTTGGGAGACCAGCGTCCTCGCTGGCACAACGGCCCGGCCCTGGCTCTGATACCAACTGTAACAAGCAGGAAACCGCATCGGATATTGTCTGCTACTTGGGGAGAATAGCCCCATCACGGTTTTAAAACGCGTCCAATGAGGAAGGTATCCAGCCCCTTATAAAGAGACTTTCGTTCCCCTTCGCAACCGTTGTGGGATGTTACATCATAATCTCACTTCTACTTAAGAGCAATATTCATATGGTTGTCAACTTGGCTTCCCGTGGGTTGGTGGTTCATATATCCCTATGCTCACTTGAACCATAGGTGTACAAACCGTTTTTTCCCCCAAATCAACAGACCGGTTTTTTTGTTATAAGATAAACACTTTTTTTTTCAAACCGGTTTTTCTAACTAAATACTAACCTATCAAACGGGATGTGACCGGTACTGAAACTGTTTTTTTAAAGAAACTGGTTTTTCTCGGTTAATCGGGTTTTTTTTCTTCACTTTGACCGGTTTTTAAACCGATTTTGGGTTGAGAACCTTTTTTTACACCTTTTACTTGAACAAGGGTTGATCATCTATTCATTCGTCTCCTATGGCTCAAAAAACACAAAGGAGCTAGAATCTCGTGATGATCTAACGTCGATTACACAAATTTTGTCCAAGTCCGCTCGATGATAATTGTCAACGTAAGTGGTTCTCTTGTCTTGGAATTCCAATTGGGTGAGGTTATTCTAGAAAGTGTATTTTTGATATAAAGTATGAGAAAACACAATGAGGCTAAAAAAGTCATAAAAAATTATATCTCACGATCCAAATCGAATTTCAAAAAAGTTATTTGGAGTCTCTGTTACTCTCGTTGTCCTATTTTAGAAAAAAATTAAAAAAAAGTTCATTGTGTCTTTTTATGACACAATGACGTCATTGTGTCTTTCATAATGACACAATCACGTCATTGTGTCTTTCATAATGACACAATCACGTCATTGTGTCTTTCATAATGACACAATCACGTCATTGTGTCTTTCATAAATGATACAATAAAAAAATGATAATTTTTTATTTTTTATTTTTCGTTTATTTTTTTCCTAGTGAGGACGGCTAGGGGAACAAAAGCTTGTAATTACTTTTTTGAAATTCGATTTAGATTGTGAGATATAACTTTTTGTGATTTTTTTGACTAATTATGTCTTCTCATATTTGTAGTAAAAATACAATTTGTATTTCAACCTCTTTCATTCCAATAATGTGACCATCCTTGTTAACTAATTTACTCCTTGTTACTTTGAAAATTTTGCAATGCTTAGATTTTCAACAAGAAAAAATCTACTATTGACAAGTCGGTGGAAGAAATTGAAATTCAATATCTTTCTTGGAGTGCAATAGAGGAAAGGATGTATGTTGTTTATGGTTATGCGAATATGTTTTTTGGTTTGTTTTGTGATTTGTATCTTGTTAGTTCCAGTTTTTCTATGAATATATGACATGTTGATGTTAAAAAAAATATGCGTATCACCAAATTTCCATCCCTGTATAAAACTTTTCATGAAATTAACCTCTTTGTAGTTCAACTCACGGTTCACTTATAGTTCTATTGACCAATTTGACCGAACCAAAAAAATAAACATTTTTTTTCTAAAGTAAAATGTCAAATTCTATATTTGTGAGTCAATATAATAAATATTGCTAAAGGGAAATTAGACACAACATCATGGAACTAGCAAGGCTGTAAGGGTGTATGTAAGGGTTGTAACTAAACCGAACTCTAGTTCATGTTCGTTTGTTTGGCATCAAACTTGCTCGTTGGTTTAGCATTAAACTTGTTTACGAATGGTACATAAACAAATTATCGAACAAAAATACTTGTTTCTTGTTTCTGTGCATTCATTAACGAGATACATTATATGTAATCACCATTTTTAATCCCAAACGTTATATATAGTCGCCTTAAATAATTACAAAGTTAAGCACTTCATATAATAATCATAAACCTAAATAAACCCAAAACAAAGACACCAGTTAGGTATATAATAATTATAAACATAATTGTAAACATATATTTATGGGTTAAATATAGAGCCAAGTCGATGACAGTGGAATGACAGAATTGGTGTACCTATTTTATTGTTTAGTTGTTTGGGTCCTTGTTGGTGTTGTTTAGTTGTCGGCCTTGGCCGGGTTTTGTTTTTGGAGGTTGTTTGTATCCTTTGGCCCTAGCTTCTTGCTAGTTGCCTTTTGTATTAAATGTGCTGTTCAAAAAAAAAAGAAATGTCTTGAAGATCTATGTTTTAAGTGACTACATTTTTAACGAGATACAAACTTGAAATGACTATGGTTTCTATTTTAAATACTAGAGTAATAATCTAAAACATATAAAAATACATTAAAAGAACGAATATATACAAACGAACATAAAATGAACAAACATAAACATACATATTACTAAACGTTCACGAATAAAATTGAACAAACATAGCTTTTGTTTGTGTTTGTTTTATTTAATAAATTGTACAATATTCTTTGTTCACATTCAACGATCACAAAATTCCCATCAAACAGCTCACAACGTTTAGTTCGTCTACAGCTGTAGGTGTATCCATAACACATTATACCTTTAAACAAATATTCCTCATGTGTTTCACTCTAATAAAAAAACATAAACTAAAGAATATTTATAATTGTTAATTTGTTGTACATATCTAAACCACATCAATAATAACTACGCGTATAGTATTTAGAAGCTAGAAATCTAGCTAGTATAAAAAACAAAAAGAAAAAAGAAAAAAAAACTTGATTTTATGTGTTCACAACTCAAAACATACGAAAGAGTGAAGAGAACCGTTTGATTCTTTTTTTACTACTAGTAGTACAATATTGTTAATTTTTCAACTCGAAGTAATGCTTAAAACTTTGCATATTGTGACACGCCTTAATTAGCATAATGTAGTTTCACTGGATGTGGATTAACAATAATTACACATTATACGTAAAAGCATTATGAAGAGATTATATAAATTAAAGCACCATTTTTTTTTCAAAAGAAAGGAATATATATGCTAATAAAATATGAAAAGGGGTCAACTCTATGGTTCATTTATAGGACCTTATCTTGTAAGATACTTTTCGAAAACATTAATCATTATGTGATGTAAAGAGAGTTTTAGTGAAACCTTACTAAACCATTACCATGTTTTAGATAATAAAAACTAGATTAAAATGTATTTAACTTGTTACGTTTTGTGCATGTAAGTAATATATTAGAATTATTTCCTTTAAATATATTAACCATGTAAATTTTATCATTTTATATGTGGGATGACTTGAACAAAGAGTGAAAGAAGAATCGATTGTGTTTTAATTTTGGTGGATTTCTGCTTTCATGTTATTCTTAAGATAAAGCTATTATCATCACCTATTATTATAGATAAAAGAGTAAATTATCATTTGTATTCTTAACGTTTATTCAGTTTAACCGTTTGCATCCCTGTAGTTTCAAAATCTTGTTTTGCAAATCTAACGTTTAAATTTTTAACTAGAGTAAATTACCATTTGCATACCTGTGGTTTGGTGATTTTGACCATTTGCATCCCTATAGTTTAAAAATCTCTATATCCACCTTGACATAACGTTTTTGTCCCCGTTTGCATCCAAAATCCAAACGCCGTTTATCTTTGCCGTCAAGTACCATTTCATCCATGGGTAATTTAGTCAATTCGTTCCCTACCCTTGTACCGTTTGCATCCCATCTCTTTTCTTCCTTTTTCTATGATTCCATCTCTTCCATCTCAAGTAAAAATATCAAAGAACATGATCAATTGAAAAAGCAAAACACAAGAATGACAAATGAATCAGATCTGAGAAAACGGGTATGTGTAAATTTTCATTTTCAAGATTTCTTGAAAAACTTACGAGTCAAACAGATAAAAACTCAACGCCTGTAAAAAATCCCCCTTTTTGTGCTCTTCATTCCCCAATTTCTTCAAATATTCAGGATCCACTGACAATCTTCTTGAATTTGAAGCTGTTGGAATATGGGTCTCAACTTTACCGCCGGCGACGGTGGATTTGACCGCCGGAGTGCAACCAGAGCCACCGCGCATTATGCTTCCGTGACCGTAATTACCGGTGCCTAAACTCAACACATTAGGTTTGGAGCTCCGATTTGCCATCGGGTAACAGCTTGTACAGTTTTCAAGATTGTAAACCGTGCAGTAACAGCTTGTACAGTAACATTACCTGAAAGCTATAGCAATATCATCCCCAAATTTCTCAAGAGCCTTATCCATAATTTCAAGCGGAGAAGCCTTCTCAAGATCCTTAGCCAATTTCTCAAAGTCCTCAACGTCTGCTACTTTGTCCACTACATCTGCACAATTAACCCTAAATTATTCACAACCCTTCAAACGAACCTTCGATTACACCACCCAATTAACCCTAATTACACGGTTAATCAAAAACCCCAGAAAAACAACAAGCAATTAACCAATTACACATACCAGGAGCAAACACAGTGGCCGCGGAAGGAACAATCGAATCATTCCTCTTGGATTCAGCATTCAATGCCTTCACCTCTGAAAATCACTTCCGTGGCAATAGACAACACATCGGGTGAGCTATCAACAGATAACTCACCGGAGTGATTGTTGGTAGCCCCACCGGATCCCACCCGAAACCCGTTTCCAGTTCGACCCGAAACCGACCCGGATGAGCTAGAGCTTCTGCTAACCGTTGGTCCGACCCTCAAGGGTGAAATGGGCGAACCCGAACCCGAACCCAGACCCAAATGGAGTTCTCGGAAGTCAGGTTTATCGGTGTTATCGCCGTCGTGGGTGAGTGATTTGCGGAGACGATCGGAGAGTGTATCGGTCCTTGATTGCGACATTTGTGAAAAAGTTTGATTAGCAGAGAGATTGAAGGTTTAAGGGGTGGGTTTTCCAGAAATCCGTTGTTCGATTGAAGCAACAGATGTGCTTGCAATTGGAATTACAACCACCGGTGGATTATGCAAGAGATGGAATCATAGAAAAAGGAAGAAAAGAGATGGGATGCAAACGGTACAAGGGTAGGGGACGAATTGACTAAATTACCCCTGGATGAAATGGTACTTGACGGCAAAGATAAACGGCGTTTGGATTTTGGATGCAAACGGGGACAAAAACGATATGTCAGGGTGGATATAGGGATTTTTAAACTATAGCGATGCAAATGGTGAAAATCGCCAAACCACAGGGATGCAAATGGTAATTTACTCTTTTAACTACTTGCATCAATAATGTTTTTATCATGTAACAATTTAAATTTAAGTGACTAAACGGTGTTAGTCAAGTCTTTTAGTAGGCCCCACATAATTTATCCTTTCTATGAGTATTTTTGTCATTTTTTAATCATTTTTTTAAATAATTACATCAAATCCCATTTATCATTATCTTACCATCATTCACCATCATCATCTAAACCATCACCACCATCGCTAACTACACCTACCATCCCAACCATCACGGCCAACCATCCCCACCCATCCCACCAAACCTTACCCCACTCTTAATCACAACTCACCCAACCACCATCATCGTACCACCACAATCACAACCCACCACCCATTTGACACCACCAACCACCACTTAAAGCCACCACCGCTATCTAAGCCCCTTTTCTCCAAATCTACAAGAGAAAGGAAAGGGGGGGGGGGGAGCGACGATGGTGGTGGTGGGTGGTTTCATGTGTTTCTTCAATCACCAAACATAAACATCTTGAGGACGGGAATGGCTATGCTAGGGCGTGTGGTCGACGCCTTCCTCCGGCGTATACGGGTCGTATGGTCCCATACGTCACATATAGACGTCAGACGTACTACAAAAACGTTTTATACCAGGTACGAATATATGCAGCGTATGATGCCATACATGACAAGCCTATATGTAGCTCCACCGTCAGTTATACGCGGCATATGAGTCTATACGCCGCTATAGTTGGTACCCGCTTGACTATACGCCACAAGTCTATACGTGGCATATGAGCTTATACGACCCGTATAACGACTGATGTGACGTGGAATGTCAGACATTAATGGTACATTAATGGTCGAAACCTATACGCCGGACACGGGCTACGTATGGACCCATACGAGACGTATAGGTGGTGTCGATTCATCCATCTGAGTGTATTTTTATTAGGACCCTTAGACTATGAGGAGAAGGGCGTTATAGCCCATGGAATGCCCCATAAGACGCCCCATAACGCCCCAGAACGCCCTCTACATTGCCCCATGGGGCGTTCTAGGGCTTGAAATCCTCCCAAACTTCCTATATAGAACGCCTTGAATGCCCCCATTTTGTTCAATGCAACGGTCACTTTAGTTTCTCAAGGGGCATTCTTTGGAATGCCCTACTCCAACAAAAAGGAAGGGAAAGCCCACTATCTAGTTGGCGCCACGTGACGCAAGAATATGAGTTTGGGGCTTCCTTAAAATGTCTTGTTCCTATAGTCTTATTCAAACTCTGATGTAAACATCTGCACTATGTGTCACATTAATACATTATGCTAGTACACATTTCAAATTGATGTGAATGTAAATGATGACAGGTTGGATATGGCACGTATTTCTTCGTGGTTTGACTAATATTTCTTTTTTTATTTTTACTTTTTTTTCTCTTTGTCATGATATTTTATATGTGTGATATAATTTTTATGGGAAGAGTTAACATCAAAACATGTGATGGTTTGCTAACAAAACAAATTCCTCCCCTACACTTAGGTTCGAACCTTGCTCCTCATGTTTTCTTCCCTTTTCTTAAAACTTCTTTTTCTCAGTGTTTTTTTTTATTTTATTTTTCAGTTTTTCATTATTTGCTACATGTTTTGTATACCAGGTTTCTTTCTCTTTTTTTTAAATTCTTTTTTTTTTTGTGTTTTCCTATTTGTTTTGCTTTTCTTTCTTTTTTTTAGGTTTTTTATTTAATGTTTTCTTTAAATATGAAAGGATATTTTATTTTTTTCTTATTTTTATGTTACAAATTTAACAGTCGTTATACGGGTCGTATGGACCTATACGCCACATATAGACGTCAGACGTACTACAAAAACGTTTTGTACCAGGTACGAATATACGCAGCGTATGATGCCATACGTGACAAGCCTATACGTAGATCCACCGATAGCTATACGCAGCGTATGGGTCTATACGTCGCATATAGCTGGTACCCACTTGACTATACGCCACAGGTTTATACGTGAATTATGAGCCTATACGACCCGTATAACGACCGATGTGACGTGAAATGTCAGGCATTAATGGTACATTAATGGCCGAAACCTATACGCCAGACATGAGCCACGTATGGGCCCGTACACGACGTATGGGTGGATGTCGATTTATCCAACCTGAGTGTCTTTTTATTAGGATTCTTATTCAAACTCTGATGTAAACAACTACACTACGTGTCACATTAATACGTTATGCTAGTACACATTTCAAATTGATGTGAATAGTTGTAAATGATGACCGGTTTGATATGGCACGTATTTCTTCGTGGTTTGACTAATATTTCTTTTTTTATTTTTTCTTTTTTTTCCTCTTTGTCATGATATTTTATATGTGTGATATGATTTTTATGGGAAGAGATAACATCAAAACATGTGATGGTTTGCTAACAAAACAAATTCCTCCCCTACACTTAGGTTCGAACCTTGCTCCTCATGTTTTCTTCCCTTTTCTTATAACTTCTTTTTCTCAGTGCTTTTTTTATTTTTTTTTTCAGTTTTTCTTTATTTGCTACATGTTTTGTATACCAGGTTTCTTTCTCTTTTTTTTTAAATTCTTTTTTTTTTGTGTTTTCCTATTTGTTTGCTTTTCTTTTTTTGTAGGTTTTTATTTAATGTTTTCTTTAAATATGAAAGGATATTTTATTTTTTTCTTATTTTTATGTTACAAATTTAACATCTCTGTTGTATCAACATTTCAAAATATACTATTATGATTTATGAACATTAGTATGTCAACTTACTTTTAGCACCGTTTGTGTTCCCAACACGGATTGGTGGTTACATTCTAGTTATATGCATTTTGATTCAGATACTTGATATCACACAAGCAATTTCCATAGTTTAACATAAATATTAGAGTTAATCTCGGTTTTGGTCCCTGTGTTTTGCAAATTGACTCCACTTGAGTACCAACGTTTATTTTGTCTCTATTTGAGTACCAAATTTTAAAAAAGTTGTCTGTTTCAGTCCTTTTGACTAACGGTGTTAACATTTTCTGTTAGATTTTTTTAAAAAGACCAAAATACCCCGGTTATAAAAATATCACCATCTCCACCACACACCGCATACCACCACCACCACCACCACACACCACCGCCACCACACACCACCGCCACCACACACCACCGCCACCACACACCACCGCCACCACACACCACCACCATACCCTAATCATCCCTCCCGTTTCTCCGTTTGAAATTGAATCAAAATCTACACACAGAGAAGCTTCGACAATGGCGGGCTTCTCCTTCAACACAAATCCATCATCCTCATCATCGCCATCACCATTCTCATTCGCACCATCATCATATTCATCTCCATTCTCATTCTCCTCAAACCCTAGCTCCTCCTCTTCGCTATTCGGCGCATTGGCCCCCTCTAACCCTACATTCGGAGCACCTTCATCATCCGCTTCTTCATCTCCTTCGGCCCCCTCTAACCCTACATTCAGAGCACCTTCATCATCCGCTTCTTCATCTCCTTCGTTCGGATTCGCCTTTGCGTCTTCTTCATCTTCCATATTGTCCTCCACCGCTCCCGCTGCTTCATCTCCCTCTTTTGGCTTCGGTGCTTCCTCCGCCGCTGCCACCGGGTCAACTTTCGGGTTCGGGTGAGTTCTCCCTTTACTTCAGGCTTATTTGGTGTAATGACCGGCTGTCGCATGCACTAGTCAAAGATAGTATTTGTATAGTTCCTTAGTACCAAAACTATGTAGCAAATGGTAAGAAGGGTGTCGAATCACAAGGAGTATGTGGTTTGTGTTTAGAATTGAATTGGACTATCGAGTTAATTATGAAGCTTGCTATTTTGTTTATAAAAGTTTGATATGTTTACTTGAAATGGTGTTGAAACTTTGTCCAACACAAGGAAATGAACAAAATACAAAGGTTACTTAAAATGATTAATAAAACTTGGCAAACTTAGAACAATGGTTAACAAAATAACGTTTAATAATAAGGTTCACCCCCGGTTGATATCCTAAGGTTATGGTTCTACCAATCCAACTAACTTGCATCAAAGGTATGATTTATGCTAATGAGTTCATCGTTACAAGGTTTAGGTGTCAAGAATTGTCAACGTTAACACGGACAATAATACACTTCATTACACAAGAACATTCAAACTCTACATATACATAGCACACATGAACAACTTCATTTCTCAAAGACAAATTTCATAATCATTCATTCAATTTGGGAATTCAAGTTAAGATCAAAATACTAGCATAAATGTTTCAAGCAATCAAATACAAAACACAAAGATGCAATCTAGTTTTCAAAGTTAACAAACCATAGTCTTACAATATTCAAACCGGGGGAAAACCCAAAGAAGATTAGCCTCTCATGTTGTTTGAGGCTTGGATTCCGGGTGATGATCTTGTTTGCAATTCCATGTCACTTGGATTTTGCTTGAATTTGTTGATGATGAAAATCTTCAATTGCAAAAGTTTCTCTCCAAAGCTTCGTGGATGAATGTTGATGATATGAAGATGATTCTTGATGATGAAAAATGGAGAGATGAGATGATGGTTCTTAGAGACAAAACAAAGTGAGTGGATGATTGAATTCTTTTGGATCCACCTTTTCTCCTCATTTCCCTCCATCTTGTATCCACTTTCCAGCTTTTCATTGAAGATTCCCATTTAAACAAGTCAAACAACACAAGTGGGCATTAAAAATCCGATATAACAATCTAGAGGGCGTCGGCGACACCCTATTAGGGCGTCGGCGACTTGCTCCAGAAACAGCATTTTTTTCCTTTTGTTTGTTTCGCGTATCCGACTGTTCCGGGCTCCATTCCGACATCCCGTATGACCCCCGAAGTGTACTCTTAATTGTTCCGGACCTAACAAACACAAAACACATCAACATAGATCATTTGAACTCGAAGTTATGCTATAAATATACCATTTTATGCTTTTAAACCCGAGCTTTTACCCGCGTATCACATCCCCACACTTATCTTTTGCTTGTCCTCAAGCAAACTTCAATACAATATTTTTCAAAACATTACAAGACATTTAGAAATTCTCACCTTCTATCAAGTTAAGGTCCAAAGTCATACCCGCCCCTCAAGTCCATAAGTGAATGATATATGTAATAACAAACCAAGACTTGCCTAATTAATTCTGCCATGCTTTAAACTCTTGCACACATATTTCATGCCCCTCACAATGATACGCTCCTCTCGGCTATTTTGTGGACTAGCATGTGATATGCTAGTATGTTTTTCACTCAAAACCATATGCAATAATGTGAGCATAAGCTTGTAAAGCAATCGTGCCTCCACCGCTTTAATGGAATAATTCCCAGATCAAAGGTCTTTTATGGTTTTTGGGCTTAGGCTTGGGTGAGGAATAAGGCTTTATTTAGTGGCTAATGTGATGAGAAATCCAAAACAATACAAACTACTAATAATGGCACTCAGGTAATTTCTATCCCAATGCTTTTCTTATTCTATTTTTTCTTTTTCTTGACATTTTTTTTTCAAACACAATGTATATATCTTTTTCGTCATTCAATTTTTTTTTCCTTTTTTTTTTCTCATATATATATAACTAAAGAACACTAATTTAACTAACACTTAAACAAAATCAATTGGATTCTCATCAAAATTTTCAATAGGATAACTCTTTGATGCTCGGCTAGTGGGTTGACAAACGAAAGGACAATTTATTACACATACTTGTGTTCACATAAATAGGCTCAAAATTGGCAACTAGGGGTATAGTTTTGTAATCTTTATGGGTAATAGGGAATAATGAGGGATCCTAATGCCTTTTCATCTCCGTTCACATATTCCTTTGCGGTCTTAGCACGTATCAAACCATACAAGTTCTACCAATTAATCGTATAATGATCACACTCAACAAATGAACTTTTATATATGTAAGTGATCTAGCAATCTAGGTAAATATGGCTCAAAACTCACATGATTGAGGAGAAATGGATTGCCGATATGTAGCATGTGTGACTATTTTAAAGCATGCTAAAACTAGTTAGGCATCTCACTTAAAGTTTTCTTTAAAGGCACTTGATGAGACTATTTGGGGCAACCATGACTAACGACCTTTTACCCAATTTTCTCGGTTTGAAAATCTTTTGGTGCCATTCTAAGTTGTTTGCATAAAATGAGGACCAAAAAGTATTTGAAAATTTGAAAATTTTTCGATTTTTCCCCCATCCCCACACTTGATGTTGACATTGTCCTCAATGTGGGTGAAAATCTTTTCAAAACATAAGAGATGTGATACAAATTTCTTCCCCAAAGGTTTCCCCGTTCTAAAACAACGTTCCACTTATTCAAGATACTAAGATAATCATGCTAAAAGGAACATGTGCACCTGGATTTCTTCACTTTTTCTTGTGATTAGCTTTTCAATCCAAATAGCACAAAACCTGCAATTGTTAAAAATTGTGTAGAAGCAAGCTTCTCACCTCCTTGACAAACACTCAATTAGCATGAATTGTGGAACTCCCATAACCACTTAATAAAAACAACTACAGAATTAAAAGGAACAGAAAAAACAAACACACTCAAACATTTATATAAACTGTACGAACACATAAGAAAGGAGATTTGGAAAAAATGTTGATTTGGTGTAAAAATCCGGAGGGTGGGGGTTTGGGTGGTTGAGAGTGGGTTAAAAATTGAAGAAAAACCCAAAATTTTCCGATGGTGTGAAGGGAGGGGCGTCGGCGACGGGGGTTCAGGGCGTCGGCGACGCGGCTTCGATTTGCAGTTTTGGTCTACGGCTTAAATTACTGTCTACGGGGGTGATGGTCTACGCGAGGGCGTCGGCGACGCGGGTTTTGCCCGTCGGCGACGGGACCTAGAAAAGTCCTTTTTGAATTTTTTTTTTTTTTTTTTCAAATTCATATATAAATAAATAACACACAAAAACTAACACCTACTTAACACACATGAAATATGTAAATATGTAGATATATATATATATATAAATTACATACTTATATATATATAAATATTAACACATAAACATTAACACATAAAGAATTTACATACTTATATATATATATAAAAATCACACCTAAAATATAAAAAAAATTAACACACGCACACCATAAAAAAAAAAAATAATAATAATAATAATAAAAAAGAAAATAAAATAAAAAATGTAGCTATATATACCTTATACCTATATATATATTACCCCTCCGAACACACGTGTATTGTCCCGAATACACACAAGTCGCACGCGCAACATGATTTTGTGACTCGGATTCGGATTGGCAATTCTAAAAAGGCTGAAAAAGTTTATACTAAACTAAGCAATGCAAAGCAACAACTATGTACAAGTTACCTCTCGTGGGTTGCCTCCCACACAGCGCTAAGTTTACCTGTCGTTAGCCGGACTTTACCTGTCACCACTCATGGTGGTCGAAAGTAGTGTTTGCCTTCTGAGAGTTCTATAACTGTTTGCTTTTGTTGATCTAGTGGGTTCCCGACGTCATCCAAACACGGACCGAACGTTGTTTTCTTAACTCGAGCATTTTTATGATCAGGTGGATCACCAACTTTTTTCTTCCATTTTGGCTTCTTACGCTTTATTTCCATCTCTACCACTGGCTCTTCGTTTTCTTTTGAATCTACAAACTCTTTCAAGTCCACCTGCATATCCCTATCATACTTGCAACCATTATCAAAAGTTATGTGCTCGCTTACATGTGAGATGTAGGGAGGAACACACATATTAGTCACATTTGCATCAAAAAAATTATCATTAACAAAATAGGTGATTGACTTGGAAAATACATCAAAACGTAACTTACGAGTTTCACATGTCATATCAATTGTTCCATCCCGACAGTTGATTTGAGCATTGGCAGTTGCCAAAAATGGTCGTCCTAAAATAACCTTTTGTTGCTCGTTTGTTCTCACTGATGCATAGTCAAGCACCATAAAGTCCACCGGGTAGTAGAAATCTCCCAACTTTATTATCACATCTTTTACCATCCCCCTAGGGCGTTTGCAGGTCAAGTCAGCTAACACCACGGTACTGTCAACCTCCTGTAAAGGGCCGAACTCATATTGATCATATAACGCACCAGGCAAGATACTAACACCTGCCCCATAATCCAAGAGTGCCATTTTTATCTTAAACTTTCCTACTTTTATTGGAATGATGGGTTCTCCTGGGTCACTCTCTTCTACTCCATCGACTTCATTTTCCTTACCTGCAACTTGTTTTGATAAAAAAGTAAAGTCGTCAGTGAAAACTTTAGAATTGGGGAGGATACTAACCGAATTAATGTGGACATTTTTCATGTTCTTTATGTTTGTCCCTTGATGTTGTGGATTCATGATCGTATCACTTGGTAGCTTCCCCGGATCTTTCTTAAGAGCTGCCACTTCTTCTGCTAGTTGACCAACTTGCTTGCTCAAGGCCTCATAGCTCTTGTCTCTCACCTCATTTGATTTCTTCATCTCCTTGATGTCATTGTTAGATTCTTTCACCATGTTCATAAGAGCATCTAACTTTGCATTCAACGAGTCATCTCCACCACCTTGGCTTCCCGATGGTCCACCTTGATTATTGTTGTAATTTCCTTGGAAGTTACCATCCCGATTGTAGCCTTGATTACCTCCTTGATTGTAGTTGTTCCTTTGGTAGCCACCTTGGTTGTAATTTCCCCCTTGATTGTTCCCTTGGCGGTTTTGATAGCCTTGTCCACCTTGGTTTACCGGTTGGAAGTTTGGGTTCATTTGGTTTGAAGGATTACCATACCTAAGGTTGGGATGGTTCCTCAAACCCGGATGGTAAGTGTTGGAGTTCATGTCAAAAGGCTTCCGGTCTCCATAAACTTGATTCACCTCTTCGGTTCCGTAAGCCATGTTTACTTGACAACTATCGGCTCTATGACCAATGTCCCCACATTCTTCACAAACCGCGAATTGAACCGCATTTACATCTTTCTTCTTCATGCGAGCTAACTCCCTTTCCAACGCGGCTATTCGATCCTTTGCACTTGAGTCAATGTCGGAGGTGGATTTTGGAATAGGGTGCTTTGCTTTCCTATCCGCGGATTCTTCGGCTCTTGAGTTCTTACTCATCCTTTCAAGGAACTCCCAATCCTCTTCCTCGGGGTTATTCAACAAGGTTCCATTGCTAGTAGACTTGAGGTATTTTCTTTCTTCTTTTGTCAATCCGTTCACAAAACTCTTCACTAGCTCCCAAAGCTCAATTTGGTGGTGTGGACACTTTCTTATCAACTCTTTAAAACGAGTAAAAGCTTCATGAAGTGGCTCTCCGGATTGTTGTTGGAATGTCCGGATCTCGTCCCTCATTTCATCCGTTTTGGCCATTGAATAGTATTCGTCAAGGAAGACTTGTTGCATTTCTCCCCATGTTCGAATACTATTAGCCGGCAAGGTTAAAAACCATTGCTTTGCCTTGTCCTTCAATGAAAATTGGAACAATCTTAAACGCACCTCATCTTGTGAGAAGTTGTGTCCTCCAATTGTGCCACATATGTCGGAGAATTCGGATATGTGTGTGTAAGGCTCCTCCGTTGACATGCCATGAAAATGAGGTAAGATGTTGATGTAGTTGGGCTTACAATCAAATGAACGCCTTCCCGGAATCGGTGGAACAATAGGAGAGACATTGTCCGATATGATAGGTCGGAACCTACCATTTACACCTTGTGTTCTAGCTCGTTGAGGTTGTTGGCGTGGAGGACCATTCACTTCTTGATGTATTGGGTATCTTCTTTGTGGTCCTTGATTAGCTACACCGACAAACTGAGGAATTTGGTTTGGGTTGGCATTCATGTTTGGATTCCTAAATTGGTTGTGTCTATGTTGACGGTTGTAGTTGTAGTTCTCATTCTCCATATACCCATGGTTCCATTCATCATAATTATCACCTTGGTAGCCATAATCACCATCATACCCTCCTTCATTGTAGAACCCCCCATTGCCTTCATTGTCATACTCATAATCATCACTATCACCCGTGTGATAGGTGTGAACACTCACCCGTTCGGGTGATTGGTAAGATGGAACACTAAATGGCTCATCCTCATGAATAGCATTTCTTAGCTCATCTAAGTTTGGTGGGCCAAAATGACCCATGGGGTTTTGGTTCACATGTTCAAAAAGTGGGTTACTATGGCTATGAGCTTGTCTACGGTTTGGGTTGAGGTTACGGTCATTAGTGGGTGGTGGTGGTGGATTTTGTGGAATGTTGTGTTGTGGTGGGGGTCGGTTGTTACTACCTCCCTCCATTTGGTTGGCTCGGTTCCTTCTTGCAAAGCGTTCAATTTCCGGTTCAAACACCAACGGAGAGGTTCTTCCGGATGCTCTAGTATGCATGCACTACCTGTGATCTACACAAATAACACAACCAGCATAACAAGGGAAAAAGAATGATGCAAAAATAACCAAACACTTAAACAGAAAATTACAAACTAGTCAACGCAATTCTACACACAAAGCGCACTACTCCCCGGCAACGGCGCCAAAATTTGACCGGCTGTCGCATGCACTAGTCAAAGATAGTATTTGTATAGTTCCTTAGTACCAAAACTATGTAGCAAATGGTAAGAAGGGTGTCGAATCACAAGGAGTATGTGGTTTGTGTTTAGAATTGAATTGGACTATCGAGTTAATTATGAAGCTTGCTATTTTGTTTATAAAAGTTTGATATGTTTACTTGAAATGGTGTTGAAACTTTGTCCAACACAAGGAAATGAACAAAATACAAAGGTTACTTAAAATGATTAATAAAACTTGGCAAACTTAGAACAATGGTTAACAAAATAACGTTTAATAATAAGGTTCACCCCCGGTTGATATCCTAAGGTTATGGTTCTACCAATCCAACTAACTTGCATCAAAGGTATGATTTATGCTAATGAGTTCATCGTTACAAGGTTTAGGTGTCAAGAATTGTCAACGTTAACACGGACAATAATACACTTCATTACACAAGAACATTCAAACTCTACATATACATAGCACACATGAACAACTTCATTTCTCAAAGACAAATTTCATAATCATTCATTCAATTTGGGAATTCAAGTTAAGATCAAAATACTAGCATAAATGTTTCAAGCAATCAAATACAAAACACAAAGATGCAATCTAGTTTTCAAAGTTAACAAACCATAGTCTTACAATATTCAAACCGGGGGAAAACCCAAAGAAGATTAGCCTCTCATGTTGTTTGAGGCTTGGATTCCGGGTGATGATCTTGTTTGCAATTCCATGTCACTTGGATTTTGCTTGAATTTGTTGATGATGAAAATCTTCAATTGCAAAAGTTTCTCTCCAAAGCTTCGTGGATGAATGTTGATGATATGAAGATGATTCTTGATGATGAAAAATGGAGAGATGAAGATGATGGTTCTTAGAGACAAAACAAAGTGAGTGGATGATTGAATTCTTTTGGATCCACCTTTTCTCCTCATTTCCCTCCATCTTGTATCCACTTTCCAGCTTTTCATTGAAGATTCCCATTTAAACAAGTCAAACAACACAAGTGGGCATTAAAAATCCGATATAACAATCTAGAGGGCGTCGGCGACACCCTATTAGGGCGTCGGCGACTTGCTCCAGAAACAGCATTTTTTTCCTTTTGTTTGTTTCGCGTATCCGACTGTTCCGGGCTCCATTCCGACATCCCGTATGACCCCCGAAGTGTACTCTTAATTGTTCCGGACCTAACAAACACAAAACACATCAACATAGATCATTTGAACTCGAAGTTATGCTATAAATATACCATTTTATGCTTTTAAACCCGAGCTTTTACCCGCGTATCATGTAACATCCTGTATTTTTATGTTAATTAAAAGATAACGTCGTTTAATCTTGTATGGACTATTGTTACCAAGTATGAAACTTGTGAGTTACTTATGACTATTTTCTGATTTATTTATTTATTTAAAACTTAATAATGTTAATTATTACTTAATAAATAATAATAATAATAATAATAATAATAATAATAATAAATAAAAAATGATAATAATAATAATAATATTATTATTAAAAATAATAATGTTAATAATGATAATATTAATAATAATGAAAATATTGTTATTAATAATAATTTATAAATTGATTTAATAAAGTCCAGTGGTTGTTTTGTAATTTTTGAAACATGTTTTACAAACTTAAAACATGAAATAATAAGGTTTTGAAACCACAGGGACCATTCTGTAATTATTTTAAAAACCACCCCCCCCCCCCCCCCGCCGTCGAACTCCCCCTCCGGCCACCTTCTCCGGCGATATTCCGGCCAAACCATAACACCAAAAATACGCGGTTTTAACCCAATTAAACCGTCCCGACAACTCCACATGGGAGATTCGAACCTAACCCACAACACAATTCGAATAATGTGATCAGAGAGTGCGATCTAACCACCCACGTGACTGTCGGCCCCTTTTCCAGTAAATCGATCGCACTACACACTAAATTAATCAAATTAACCGCACATATACTATCATATATTTTTGTCTAATCTGTCCTAGTTTCCATTTACATCTGAAACGAATCCAAACACCCCATTTGATCCTCTCCTCGGTCGCGGACCTGCATCTTGGTCGAACACCATCTTTGGAGCTGTATGCACTTAAATTTATTGAGGGCTTTCCATCCCCAAGTTCATTAGATGCTACCTGCACAAATAATTTGATTATCATCATCGTTTGAATATCAAATCTGTGATACGTGTGTCGCGACTGCTCATCCTTCTGTGCTCATCAAATCCGAACAAAATTAGGTACATTAAATACATGTAAACACTCGCTTTTATGTGGGGATTAAAAGCCCCAAACTCTCATTGATTAACAGGATGAAATTGATGGTCAATTGAATCGATTTGGGCGATTTGGGAGTTAGGGTTCATACGAATTGGGAATGAGTTTCGATTGATGCTTAAAAGGTTTTAAAACCAAATCAAACCGCAGCTGTATGCCTTGGTTTGCTGGTTCCATGCTCACTTCCCCCACTTAGAGGTCACGGGTTCGAACCCGGTGACCTCCAACATTTTTTTAAAAAACGTTTTTGTATCCTTAAAAATTGTATAAAAAATTCTAAAAATTATTGAAACCAGTTTTATAAACTTTAAATATTTTTCTTTACATCAAATCAATTTCTACAAATTCATTTCTTATAATATCTTAATATTTTATTTTATTTTATTAAAACAAATAATAAAACTAGTTAAATAATTTATAAGATAGACTTCAAAAGTTGTTTATCTTAACAAAACATTACAATTAGATTATTTTCATGTTTTAGTTTACTAATTATTATTGTTTCAAATAATGAATGATTATTTGTCTCAAATAATAAATAATAAAAGTTTTATCATGATAATTGTAGAAATTATATATTTTATAATTTCATAAATTATTCTAAAATATGTTTCTCTTATAAAATATACTAACTAGAGGTTAGATTAATAATTTGTTATTAACCAAAACGTTATTCCAATTAATCTTAAATAATTATAAAGTTTTATATATATTAAACCTTATCAATTTTCATACTTAAATTCATTCTTAAAATACTTAAACACACATATAAAATTCTCCTAATGGATCGAAACGCGAATAATTACTTTATAAATTTAATTACTCGACAAAACCTCACAATTCCAATTGAAACCCTAGTTCACGTCTAATTGTTAATCTTATTATCATACTTTAATCTTGTAATAAATATGTTTAGGTGCCTTGTAAAAGAATCCGTTGGAACGTCGTTTAATCCTTATTATCACCTTATACACCTATACGTCATATGAGTTTTCCTTGCCCCCTTTTACTTTATTTCACACCATTTTGGGGTGAAACATGATATTTATACATTACACACTTATAAACGTTGAGACTTGTAAAGCACTTGCAATTCATCTTTATATCTTGTCATGGTTATTTGTATGTTGTAAGTGATTATATGAGATACATAGTTTGTTACAATCATTAACTATTGCTAGCCTGGCGACGTCTTAGATCTTTGGGCCTGACAAGCCTATTTGGTGCTAAAGTCGATGTATTGCCGACTCCTAGGAGCCGTATGCTTGTGCACTAGGGAACCAAATACACTTAGCCAATCTTATATACTTGTAATCAAGTCGAGGTTTGATTGTAAAGATATGTGTTTTATAACCTTACTAGCTTATAACCTATGACATGAATTGCTACTTATAATCTTTTCGTATTATGTATGAAAACCTTGGAAACTCACCAACTATTTTTAGTTAACCTTTTATTTTTATCATGTTTCAGGTAACCCCCGAGTTTAAAGTGGTCATTTGAAGCTTGCAATAAAACTAGGATGTGGACCTAGTTAAATAAATGAAATGTTATGTTATGTTTGATATTTGCTTGAATGTATTTCATGATTGAGACTTATGTTGTAATTCCTGTTGAAACTATTAATTTGAATATTTACATTTAAACATAGCGTTATGTGGCTGTGAACAATCGTATTCCTCACACCTCGACGTTTCCGCCGTCAAGGTTGGGGTGTGACATTTGGATCATCAGCCTCTTCAACTGGAACATCTGCTGTCAATTTTTCTTCAACTACATTTGGGGCTTCTCCATCAGTTGCTTCATCATCATCAACATCATCAATTTTATCGCCTGCTACATCTTTCCCTAGTTTTACTGGTGCATCATCGTCTAGCTCGATTTCTAATACAACTACAGCTCAAGCTACTGCATCATCCTCCCCAGGGTTTCGTTTCTCAGCTCTTCTTCCAGCTCGAGCTCATTTACAACTGCATCTGCTTCTTCAGCTCCTAATTTTTCGTTCCCAAGTGCACCATCCTCTGCTCCTTCGTTTTCGTTTTCTACGAGTTCAGCTTTCGGGAATTCTACTGGTAGTGTTGGCAGTAGCGGTTCTGCAGGGTCTACTACCGGTTTGTTTGCTGGTTCATCATCAGCAATTGAGTCCGAATCAAGCGACGGAGATAAAAAGCTCGAATCTTAAGAATTCCCCAATTGATTATCAACAATTCTATCATCTGGGTGTTGCTCAAATCGATCTAATTGATCAGGGTTATGCTCAAAATTCGTAGAAGAAGTGGAATTAGGGTTCGTTGTTGCAATGGGCTTCCATGGCGGAAGCTCTGCGAGCTTATCAATGGCGGTTTTAGCTTTCTTAATCAGCCAATCGACATCTTTTCCATGGTGGTGTGTGGTGGCGGGCTGGCGGCGGTGGTGTGTGGTGGCGGTGGTGTGTGGTGGCGGTGGTGTGTGGTGGCGGTGGTGGTATGTGGTGTGTGGTGGAGATGGTGATATTTTTATAGCTCTTAGGGGTATTTTGGTCTTTTTAAAAAAATTTAACAGAAAATGTTAACACCGTTAGTCAAAAGGACTGAAACAGACAACTTTTTTAAAATTTGGTACTCAAATGGAGACAAAATAAACGTTGATACTCAAGTGGAGTCAATTTGCAAAACACAGGGACCAAAACCGAGATTTACTCTAAATATTATATAAAAAGGTACAAAAGGTGTAGTTTGGTAATTTGTAGACAGTACTTGTAGTATGTCACAGACGATTACAATACATTAAGTTGAATATGTTTAAGTAAAGTTAACCCTAAATTTAGCTGTGAATTTCATAACATACAAATTACAAAATACCATCATGTAAGACCATGTTGACCATATAAAAAGAAACTCGCTTTTTTTAATTTAAAGCTCAACGTTTACAGATATTTTAATATTTTATTTTTACATTTATGATTTTTCTTAATTTTTTTTATATCTTTACATTGGTAAGCTGTAGATTTAAAATGAAAAGTGAAAACATTTCTATCTTTTCTTGCAATTTAGTGGAGGGAACACTTAATATTTGTGTTGTCATATGACAAACACATTAGTGTTGCTAATTGCTTTACCCTATTATCTTTCGTTAGCTTTATTAAACAAATAAGTAGTTTAATTAAAGTAGAAAATAAAACCTAATTTTAGATTGGACCAAGATCCATATTTTTACTATACTTTTTCATATCTATAAAAATAATCATAGTCACGCACAAATGAATCAAATTTTGCGCTATGATTTCTGGTTGATAAATTATTTATTTTCGATCAAAATAGTAAAACGTAATATCTTCTTTAAAAGTACACTCTAACGGATCTAGTTATTTAGTGTTTCTATATAAAAATTTTAATGAATGTGTCCCACTAGAGTATATAGAAAACAAGTATCAGATATTATCTAATATATAGTTTTGGGTAGTATAACATTTCATGATGCAAGCAAGACCTATGTAGATCTACTACTTATGTTGGATAACAGATAAAGTAATTTGGGAAAACAACGAAGTTGGGGTGAAACATTCTTAGATAGATATATATTTGAATCAAAGTCGTTGAGGGTTTGAGTATTAGAAAAAAATTTATATGATGCGGGTTTTTTTTTTTTTTGAACAGCAAACATATCTTACTTCTACTCTTAAACTACTTCAAATTACATCATTGCCTGGGTTTGAACCCAGGATCTCACATTTAAGAGGCAAAGCTGTTGAGGGTTTGAGTATTAGAAAAAGTTAATAGGATGTATTGTTAATTGCATCTCTTTTGATTAGCTAAATATTTATGACGTTTTGAAGGGTCAAAATGTGATGCTCCATAATGTCACAATGGATGTTGGCTTATATTCATTAGGCCCAAGAAGTCCAATATCGAAACTAATAACTTCATGTGTCCATTGACCCCAAGGCATGGCCCATGTCAATATTGTGTATTTGTGTGTCAGTTTAGAGTTTTAGCTCAACGAGTAGTTAGATCCCAAAGTGCATATAGGTGTAAAAAGTGTTGGAATGGTGTCATTGAAATTGTTGACGGTTTGAGTCATGCTATGGAAAAAATGACAAATGATGCAGATTTAAAGTATGTTAGTAGGTATTGTATCTGTGTGAGTTCGTTGTTCAAAAAGCTCTGTACTTATATTATTCAGGTTGTAAAATAGCAGGTCAACTAAACTAAGTGGTCTAGGTCGTAAAATGTGTTAAGCGAGTTGCCAAGTTGTGATAAACGGGTTACATGGGCCGTAAAGGGGTTGACTCCAGGTTTACTTCTAATTAAACATGTATGTCTGAATACTATTGTTTATTAAACAAGATAGACATAACACTTTGACTTAAAAATATCGATTCCTTATAGTGTGATCTCTGAACATGGAATCAATGATCCAGTCTAAACTTGTTTATATCATCCTCAACTGATTTAACACTTGGTAAATAGATGATATCCTGCAAAGTAGAAAATACATATACAATAGCTTAGAGAAATCTCGTGAAATTATGTTTCATTAGGATTATCTAGCCGTATCAAGATTATGGGTATGTGAGTTTTTTAAGTTAGTTTTATCAACTTTAACATAGAGTGGGATTTTACAAGTTGTTATAACATTAATTGTTGACATAATCACAAATAGAAATGCTTTTCTCATGAAAATACAAGATTTAGTTACAATATTGTAAATTTTAACAGAGATTGTATTTTGGTAAAACTAATCCAAAATATAAATTCGATGTATTAATTAATCAAATTGGTCAACAATGGTTTTGAATGATAAAAATAGTTCTGAAGCATAAAACTCGGCGTTTGTATTCCGTAAATTCAATGACCAGTCAGTTGACACGGATGGGGAAGATGAATCACGACCTGATGAGTGTCTTGTGGGTATATATTTTCTATGTTACCTTTTCGCATGTGTCATCTCGATAGTTGTTGACATCATTGGATCTAAACAATGACCCAAATTATGTGTTAAAATGATTAAATAATCATTTGGGATGTGAAGATAAAAAGATATCTTACATTGTTTTGATGTCGATTAGTCATTTCTTTTTTATGTCGATTAGTCATTTCTTTTTGCTTGAACAATATGTATGAAATTTTATAGATGAAAACTTATAAATATGAACAAATAGGTAGAATAAAAGGGGCATGGTTGATATAAAGACATTCCAAATATTACACGAAAATAAATGACTTATGGTATCTTTCAGATGATACACAAAATTTAATAGGATATGCATGTAATCATTTATAATTGTATACATATAAGGGGAAACATATACATACATATAGCTGACATATGAAATAGATCATGTATTTCATGACTTTTTTGGTGAGTAGGTAAAAGTATATAAAGTAGATAGTCTATATAGCCGTATTAAGATTATGTGTATGTGAGTTCGTTAAGTTAGTTTGACCAACTTTAACATAGAGTTGGATTTTACAAGTTGTTCTAAACATTAATTGTTGACATAATCACATGTAGAAATGTTTTTTTGATGAAAATGCAAGGTTTAGTTACAATTGTTGTAAAGTTTAATAGAAATTGTGTTTTAGTAAAACTAATTTAAAACAGAAATTCAATGAATTGATTAACCAAATTGGTTAACAATGGTTTTGAATGATAAATATAGTTTTGAAACATAAAACATAGTGTTGTATTTCATAAATTCTAGTCAGTTGACATAAATGGTGGAAGATGAATCACGGGTTGATGAGCGTATTGGGGGCATATATTTCCTATGTCACATTCTCGCATGTGTCATCTTGATAGTTGTTGATATTGGATCTGCATGATGACCCAAATTATATGTTAAAATAATTAAATAACCATTTGGGTTGTGGAGATAAAAAGATAGCTTACATTGTTTTTAGTCATCTCCTTTTGCTTGAACAATATGTATGAAATTTCGTAGATGAAGACTTATAAATATGAACAAATAGGTATAATAAAAGGGTCATGGTTAATATAAAGACATTTCAAACATTACGCGAAAACAATGACTTATGTTACCTTTTGGATGAAAACAAAATTTAGTAGGATATGCAAGAGCGTAGTCATCTATAATTGTATACATACAAGGGAAACGTATACACGTATATAGCTTATACCTGAAATAGATGATGCATTTCATGATTTTTTTGGTGACTAGTACATGTATAGAAATTAGATAGTCTATCTAGTTCTAAAAACTTAACGGCAATTGTTAATGAGAATAACAATAAACCTCAAATCCCTCTTCTTTATGGTAATCAAAACTTGCATTTATGAATCCATTATTCTTTTTAAACAAAGAGATATGAAACAAATATGAAAGAATGCTACCTCATACACAATTGATTCAACCGGATGGTTTAGAATTCAACAAACAAAACCAAATGATATGCAGGTTACAAAACAGTAAGAAGAAACTATCTTTATTATTTTGGTATTTACGCTTCTTTCACCGATGTGAGTGACACATGACTTATTGGGAATATCCTTATCGAAAAGAAACTCATGAAAGATAAAAATACAATGGTACATAGTGTCCTTTTTACAAAGACCTAGGTCTTGACATGGACAAAAAGAACATAAAACAGGCTCAAAATTTGCATTTGTGTTAAAGAGTATAAACCAAAAACAAAAAACTTACACATATAAAAAAGGCAGGATAGGAGGAAAACAGCAAGAGAGAAAATATGAGTGTGCTAAAACCCGAGTACCGATGGAAATTATAGGATTTTTGATAGGATGGTGTTACATTGTCACACGAGATGGAGATGTGAAGAGATATTATCCTCTACTTCTTAAGCACTTCGAGTACATGCTTTCGTGTACGGATATCCTTGGTCTTACCAAAACTTCTTTGTGGTTTAAGTATCTGACTTTGCATTCTAAAGAAGGAAATTTGACACTATTCATATGCGCTCCATTTTCTAGCATATGTTTGCATGACACTCTTAGAGTCTTATTTCATATAGTTTAACCTACCTATTTTGCTATCCTCGTTCTTATCTTAGCTTCTCGGTTAGTATGACATACTTACATTCATTTCCTAGTCTTGCTTTCTTGGTCGGCTTTCAAGCAATTATTTTTCTCCAGTGAACACCTTTTAAATGGACATATAACTTTCGAGTTTATCGTTTCCGGTCATCACATACTCAAATGAAGGCATATCTAATTTCATTAATAAACTTTTAAGTAAAACATTTTTAACAAGCATTTACCTTTTAACTTCTAAATTGATAAACCGGTGTTGATTTTTCATATATTTTTGAACAAATCAACTCCCTTTTACTCATAGGCTTATAGCTATAGTCAAAATCATAAACACATTATCAATTTCAACAACTCTTATCATGCCTTTCTTCGAAACCATTAATCAAATCACGTTCAAACAGATTCAAACATCACTATCTACCCCAAATAACCCTTGATCTACGATCTCTCTGTGTGTGTGTGGGGCACCAAACAATGCAGAAATGGCTCAGCAGAGGCAATCAGGAGGTAGCTTCTTCGACAAGCTTCGTACCGATCAAGTTTCCGTCGGAGTTCGTACCGCCGGCGCCGGCGCCGGCGGCCACCACTACAAGCAATCGCGCATCGGTCATCACCGCCGATTCCGACACCGAAGGGTTTCTGTTCGTGCGTTTGTGCTCGTTGTTCTAACGCTCATATTCGTCGTATCTGCTTCTGTTTTGTTCTTTCTTTCTAGAGATGATAAAGGTGTGTTGTTTTCGTCTCTGTGGTTTGGTTCTAGAGTTTGTGTGGATTTTGAATCTGGGGTTAGTTTGATTTGTGGTATTAGTTGGGGATGTTGAAGGGGGATTGAGGCTGTGGAAAGTTAATGTATTGTATCTAGGTTATGCTCTGTATATGAAGATGATGGTGATTTGATTTGGGTTTAGTGGGGTTGTTTCTCAGTTTGAGAATTTGATTTGTTTCTACCAAATTTAACTTAGATTTTTGCTATTGGTGGGAAAATGCTGAAGAAAATATTGAATTTATTTCAAGTTTTTGGGGCTTAAAACAGATTGAAGAAGGTGTTTATTTCTTGGAGACATGGGGAAAGGGGTGTGGGGGGTGGGGGGATTAAATCTTTCTTCTTTGAGGTATGACCAATCTAGATGCTTGATGGTAGATCTAAGATGTTACTCATAGGGACATGTTCATTTGACGGTTGACGGTAATGCATTTTGTTAAGAAAAATAACAACTTTGCTTAACATTTATATTTCTGTGCAGATAAGGATGATATTACTGCTGAAACTGATGAATATGGGAGTGATCTGGACTTCCTTGCAAATGTTACACGTACACGAAGATCAAAGATCCTCAAGTTTGGTCATGGTTTTGTTGGGCATGGCCGTGACTCTAGGTATTGGGATAGGGATGATAGGAGAAGAGATGAAGATTATGGTGAGGATTTAGCGGGTGATTCTGAAAGTGGTGTGCCTGATGAAACTCTTGTTAATGACAGTTCAAAAATAGATGATAGAAGGAAGAAGCTATCTGAAGAAAACAGGAGGAGGTCTAATCACAGGGTAACAGGTTTGTATAACGAAGCAGGGCGTAATGAGCTGAAGATGTATGAAGCAGAGTACGAGGCCTCTTTAAAGGGTGTCTCAGTATCTAAAAAGGAAGGGAAAAGCACAAATCATCTGCCAGATGATACAAATAAACAAAAACAAGATGAAGATGATTTGGATGATGAGTATAATGATGAGATTGATATGCATGACATTCAACTTGAAGACTATAATGCTGGTCTAGGAAATGACCAACATTCTGTTGTGAAAGTATCTCAAAGTGTAGATGGTGGAGGGAATTCAGGCAAGGATGATACTGAGGTGCCAATTGACGAAACTGACCATAGTTTATCTGTGGATGATTTGGATTCGGACAAACTCAAGACTAATGCCAGTGTGGTTGATTCCTCAAGAAGGGTCATTTCTGAGAGGAAAATTGCTTCCAAAAAGAGGACAAAGCGACGGAAATATTCAGGTGTAGCATCTCCACATAGTTTAGGAAAAAAATCAATGCTTTTCATCTTCTTTTTGTAGGATAGGAGGAGGGTTGGGGGGGCATAGAACAATTTTAGCGCTTCTATATTTCATATTTTTTTGTTGTGACTGTTCTTTTTTGCTTTTTGATGTTTTTTGCATTACTAGTGGAGGAATTGCTTTATTTTTTGTTTTGTGTGGATATTGTTTGGAATGAAGTCTTCTTGAACCTATATATTGGATTCCCTAGTTGCAACAGAAATACACTTTAAATTGACATCATACTCATGGTATCAGGGCTGTAAATCAAATTTCACTTTTATACCGTATATTAAATGTTTTTGGAATACAAAATTTGAGGAATGGTAATATTTTGTGTTAGATGTTATGTATAACCACATTAACATTTAGCTAATAAACTGTTTGTTTTATGTTTATGTTGGTCATCAATTTTTCTAATACCGATAGGTGACTGCTTATCCAAATTATATAAATATTACACAACTCCAGTTTTTTCTTCTTCCAAATACTAAAAGATGATAATGCTGTTTTCACTTGCTCTGCATACAACTATGACTCTATGAGAATCTCTTGCTTCTTAGTTGGTCTTTGTTATGTATAGAGGTGAATTTGAAAGTACAAACAAACTAATGTTTCAAAATGTTCAAGGATTGACCAATATGAACCTTTATAATGTAGCATTAGTTGTTATCTTTTTGGCTTATTCTGAGGTGAATTCATTTTACTCTTCTTCAGTTGTGCATTACACTTTATTTGGATCTTTATATCAGGTGCTTGTGAGATGAAAGTACTAAATTCTACCATGAAGCTTGTGGAGCCTCCTGAAAACCAGAAATTTGCAAGATTTTCATTGAAGTACACAGAACTGGAAGAGAATACAAACAAGTTGGAACCATGGAATCCTCGATTTGCTGGACATCAGAATCTTGAACAAAGGGAACGAACATTTATCGCACATGATCAGACACTTAATTGTGGGTTTGTAAAGAGTCCTAAAGAATATCCCAGTACAGGATTTGACTTGGATGATGAGGATGAAACATATATTAGTAGTTGCCATATTGCTGTCATTTCATGCATATTTGGAAACTCTGATCGTCTTAGATCACCCATGGGGAAAACGGTACCACACATACGCCCCTTATCTTTACACAATATTTTCCCTTAATTTTCAAGTAGCTAGTTCTTTAACAATAGTAGTTAGTCATGTGACATAGACACATATAGCGGTGAGATATAAACTTCACATTAAACCCTTTGATAGGAACCTTATGTGAGAAATGGCAAGTTACTCCAGTAAGTGAAGTCCCTTCGGCCTATTAAGTGTCAGTAAAGACACAACTAAAGTATTATCTATATGGTTAGTGTATTCTTTGCGTTGCTAGTACTTGTACTTGGTACATAGCTAAAATGGTGATAATGTTTTAGCGATAAAAGTTTCTTTCATTCATGTATGGGCTGTAGGCCTCCAGCTGTAGGCCTGCTGATTGATATTAGGCTGCCAGTAGAGGGTGCAAGCTACGTGCTGTATGTGTCTTCTCTTCTAGTTCCTCAAAGTATCACAACTTTTGCTTCATGGTAGATCAGATTCTTCCTGACTTTGTTTGCATCACACAAATCGTAACCTTTCCTACATCACACAGCAAACCTCTTCTTTTTCTTTACTGATCTGAATCACACAGACTTTGTCTCTAGTGCTTCTCGCACTGCTTTGCTTTCCACATTGAATCACTAGTTTTATTTTTCTTTTCAATAGAAATCAGTCCCTACTGGCTGATTATGTTATGTTGTGGGCTCTGACCCATCTCGGGTGGGCCCGGTGGGCCCGGTATTAATTTTAGACAGAATTAGGAAAGTTGTAAACCCTAATTGTCTAGTTAGTATATATACATATCTCTTGTACTTGTAAAGTTTATCACTCAATAAAATAAGAAAACCCTAGTTGCCCCAAGTGGACGTAGGTTACACAACGTAACCGAACCACTATAAATCTCGTGTCTCGTTTATTGCTTTCGATTATTGTTCTCGTGTTTTGTGTTCGTGTGTTTGTTTGAGCGATCTGATCCTAACAACTGGTATGAGAGCCAGTTCAGGCTCTTGTTTACTATTCTCGTGTTTTGTGTTCGTGTGTTTGTTTGAAGATTCTGTACACACGATCAAGGGTTCCGCCGTCGCCGCCGTTAGCCGCCGTCGCCGTCGTTAACCGCCGCCGCCGCCTAACCCCGATTAGGGTTAAGCCGCCACCCGCCTCAGCCTTCAGCCGCCGCCGAACCCCGATTAGGGTTCAGTCGCTGCCGCCTCAGCCTTCAGCCGCCGCAAAACCCCGATTAGGGTTCCGGCGCCGCCGCCTCAGCCTTCAACCGGCGCCGCCGCCGCCGATTTAGGGTTCCGACGCCGCCCACTGCCGGAATTCCTCCCCTGTGGCCGCCCTGAAACAACTACTGCTGTGTTTTCTGTTGCTGTTGGTTCTGTGTTTTCAATTGAAGGTGCTGTTACAAACTATTGCTCGCAATTTTTTGAAACTGATTTCATAAAACAGTGTTCAATAGAACAACACGCAAGTTCAGGCAGCCGGCCAAAGTTGTGTTTGGCACTGTTTTTCAGTTTTGACTCGCTTGTTGAGCATTTAGGTTGGAATAATGGCTGATGACGGGAGAACAAAGATTGATAAATTTGATGGACATGATTTTGGGTTTTGGAAGATGCAAATTGAGGATCTGCTGTGTCAAAAGGATTTGATGGCAGCCTTGGATGAGGAGAAACCGGAAGATATGACTGATAAAGATTGGAAGACGTTGGACAGGAAAGCAATTGCTGTTATCAGACTCTCACGAGCAAAGAACGTTGCGTTCAATATAGTGAAGGAAACTACTACTCATGGTTTGATGAAAGCCCTATCGAATATGTACGAGAAGCCGTCTGGATCAAATAAAGTTTTCTAATCAGACAGCTAGTTAACACCAGATTGAAAGAAGGTGGTTCAGTTTCCTCTCATATCAATGATTTCAATAACATTATCTCTTGCTTGTTATCTGTTGATATCAAGTTTGATGATGAAATTTTAGCCCTGTTATTGTTATCATCGTTGCCTGAAAGTTGGTCAGGGACAGTTACTGCAGTTAGTAGTTCATGTGATACTGCTAAGCTCACCTTTGATGGGGTCCGTGATTTGATTTTCGGGGAAGACATTAGAAGGAAAATTCGGGTGAACCATCTAGTTCTCTGTTGAGTACTGAAGGAAGAGGTAGTAGGGAAAAGAAAGGGGTAGTAGCAGGGGTCTTTCAAAGTCTAGAAGAAGAAGTCAGTCAAAGCCCAGAAAAGACATCCAGCGTTGGAACTGCAAAGAACATGGTCACTTCAGAAGCCAATGCCCTAAACCATCTGTTTCTAAAGACAAAAAGGAAGTTAATCTGGCTGAAGATAATTCAAATGATGTTCTTATCTGCTGTGTTGAAGATTCTACAGAGTCATGGGTCATGGATTCAGGAGCATCGTTCCATGCTACATCTAGCACGAAGTCGATGAAGAATCTACAAACAGGCAACTTTGGTAAAGTTCATTTAGCTAATGGCCATGCTCTTGATATCACAGGGATGGGGGATGTTGTTTTGAAGACTCCATTGGGCACCACATGGATATTGAAAGATGTTCGGGTCATTCCAAGTCTCAGGAAGAAGTTAATTTCTATTGGGCAGTTGGATTGTGAAGGATATGATGTCATGTTTGGTGGGGGACAATGGAAGGTCGTGAAAGGAAATCTTGTGATTGCCAGAGGTTCAAAGAGGGGCACACTGTACATGGTTGAAGTTCCTGTAGATGGGGTAAATGCAGTAACCAGTGGCATGAGTCAATCTAATCTGTGGCACCAACGACTCGGTCACATGAGTGAAAAAGGTATGAAAATGCTCGTCTCCAGTGAAAAGCTTCCAGAATTAAAGAAGGTCGAATCAGAATTCTGTGAGCCGTGTGTATTCGGGAAAAAGAAGAAGGTGTCTTTTGTGAAGACAGGAAAGCCACCGAAAGCTCAGAAACTGGAGCTTATTCACACGGATGTTTTCTGACCTACTCCAGTTGCTTCTCTGGGAGGTGCTTATTATTATGTCACTTTCATTGACGATTCGACACGTAAGGTATGGGTTTACTTTCTTAAAAATAAATCTGAAGTTTTTGATGTTTTTAAGAAATGGAAAACTGCTGTTGAATTGGAAACTGATTTGAAGGTGAAATGCTTGAAGTCGGATAACGGAGGTGAATACATCAGCAAAGAGTTCCAGAACTACTGTGCGGAGAATGGTATTCGAATGATTTATACAGTCCCGGGCACTCCTCAACAAAATGGAGTCGCAGAACGTATGAACAGAACTTTGAATGAAAGAGCCAGAAGTATGAGAATCAATTCAGGGCTTCCAAAGATGTTCTGGGCAGATGCAATTAATACTGCTGCCTACTTAATTAATCGGGGACCATCTGTTCCGTTGGGCTTCAAGTTACCAGAAGAAGAGTGGAAAGGTGAAGCTGTTAAATTTGGGCATTTGAAAGTATTCGGGTGCAGTGCCTATGATCTAGTGAAAGACGGTGACAAGCTTGATGCTAAAGCCAAGAAGTACACCTTCATTGGCTATGGTTTTGACAGTATGGGCTACAGACTTTGGGATTTTGAAAACAGAAAATTGATTAGAAGTAAGCATGCTACATTTAACGAGGCTGAGTTATACAAAGACAGAAACATAACCACTTCAGAGGTTCAGAAAGAGCAAGTTGAATTTGATGTTGATGCTCAGAAACAACCAGATCCAGAACCTGTTTATGAACCAGAGATAGAAACTGATGATGATACAGTTCCTGAGTTTGAAGATGGTGGTATGGGTGGAGATGAAGAGACAGTTGAAGCTTCTGATAGTGGGAGTTCAGATTCTGAAGATGAACAACATCCACAGACTCCAGACCAATCTCATTGGGTCAGGAGATCCACCAGAGTTTCTAAGCAGCCTACCCGGTACAGTCCTTCAGTTAATTATCTTCTTTTAACTGAGGATGGTGAACCAGAAAGTTACTCAGAAGCAGTTAAGTTGAAAGATTCGCTTCAGTGGGAGCATGCAATGCAGGATGAGATGAACTCTTTAATGAAGAACAATACATGGGTCTTAACTAAGCTTCCGCTAGACAAAAGAGTTCTACAGAATAAATGGCTCTACAGAGTCAAGGAAGATCACAATGGTAACAAATGATACAAAGCAAGACTGGTCGCTAAGGGGTTTCAACAGAAACACGGGGTTGATTACAGTGAGATATTTGCTCCTGTGGTCAAGATGACTACAATCAGATTGGTGCTTAGTATTGTTGCAGCAGAGAAATTACATTTAGAGCAGCTAGATGTGAAGACTGCTGATACAATACCACTAAAAGTCTATTCTAGAAGGCATAAGCGGGACAAGTCAGCTAAGATGGGTCTTAACCTTATTTTTGGAAATATTCTATATGATCCATTCATCCCAAAAATTGGTGGTCAAAACATTTAATGAGGAGCAGTTTATGGTGGTCAAAATGTTTTCTGGGAAAGAGCAATCTACGAGCAAGAAATCAGGAGATCATGAGTAACTACTATGATTATAAATACCAGGCTTATTTTTCACTTTTAGGCAGTTCAGATTATGTATTTTGATTTTCCTTTGTTTCTTTGTATGGAGACATAGCCCCTCTCGAATCGGGCCTATCATTTTTCAATAAATTCAATCTAATCGCCTGCTTGTCTTTGAGTCTTTATCAACTGCGTTTCTGCATGGCGATCTTGATGAGACTATTTATATGGCACAACCAGAGGGTTTTCAGGTTAAAGGAAAAGAAAACTTGGTGTGTAAACTACAGAAAAGTTTGTATGGTTTAAAACAGGCGCCCAGACAGTGGTATTTGAAGTTTGATGGCTTTATGGGCAGAAACGGGTATAGGAGATGTGAGATGGATCACTGTTGCTATCTCAAGAAGTTTAAAAGTTCCTATATCATTCTCCTGCTTTATGTTGATATGCTGATAGCAGGTTCAGACATTGCAGAGATTAACA
The DNA here is from genome assembly GCA_024085815.1 of Flaveria linearis. Taxonomy (NCBI): domain Eukaryota; kingdom Viridiplantae; phylum Streptophyta; class Magnoliopsida; order Asterales; family Asteraceae; genus Flaveria; species Flaveria linearis. The sequence continues at coordinate 47,173,671 of CM044016.1, forward strand.
AGTTGAAGAAACAGTTGTCTGCAGAGTTTGAAATGAAAGACTTGGGTCCAGCTAAGAAGATACTTGGTATGAGCATCATCAGAGATCACAAGAACGGTTCTCTAACTTTATCTCAGGAGAAGTACATTCAGAAGATATTAGAGAAGTTCAGAATGAATGATGAGAAGACTACTGCTCGAAGTACACCATTGGCAAGTCATATTAAGCTTTCAAAAGATCAGTCTCCAAAGACAGAGAAAGACAAGGCCGAGATGACGAAGGTTCCTTATGCATCGGCTGTGGGCAGTCTTATGTACGCAATGGTATGCACAAGGCCCGATATTGCTCACGCAGTGGGAGTTGTCAGCAGGTATATGTCTAATCCGGGGAGAGAACACTGGAGGCAGTCAAGTGGTTGCTCAGATATTTGAAGGGTACTTCAAAGATGGCATTATGTTTCAAGGGTAGAGATGCTATTCTCAAAGGTTATTCTGATGCTGACTTGGGTGGATGTAATGAGACCTACAAGAGTACTACAGGGTATGTGTTCACTATGGGTGATACAGCAATTTGTTGGATGTCTAGGCTCCAAAAGAGCGTGGCACTTTCTACTACAGAGGCTGAGTACATGGCAGCCGCTGAGGCTAGTAAAGAGCTCGTTTGGTTGAAGAATTTTCTGGGTGAGTTAGGCAGAAAACAGACAAAGTATCCATTGTACTGTGATAATGAAAGTGTTGTTAAACTAGCAAAGAATCCTTCTCATCATGGGAAGACGAAGCACATTCATATCAGATATCATTTCATCAGAGGTCTAATCAGCAGTGGTACTATTCAGTTGAACAACATCAAGGGGAACAAGAATCCAGCAGACATGTTCACTAAGTCTGTCATGCTGGATAAGCTGAAGCTTTGCAGGGCTTCAGCTGGCCTTCAGGAATAGTTGAGAAGGCGGGGGTAACTAGGAGGAGCTAAACCAGTTCGGGTTTATTTATAAGTACAAGACAATGCAGTTGAAGACATTTTGCGCATTCAGGTGGAAGCAGGTTGAAGTGTCTGACGCATTCAAGTGGTGGGTTAGAGAAGATGTCTCGAAGCCCAAGTGGGAGATTGTTATGTTGTGGGCTCCGACCCATCTCGGGTGGGCCCGGTATTAATTTTAGACAGAATTAGGAAAGTTGTAAACCCTAATTGTCTAGTTAGTATATATACATATCTCTTGTACTTGTAAAGTTTATCACTCAATAAAATAAGAAAACCCTAGTTGCCCCAAGTGGTCGTAGGTTACACAACGTAACCAAACCACTATAAATCTCGTGTCTCGTTTATTGCTTTCGATTATTGTTCTCGTGTTTTGTGTTCGTGTGTTTGTTTGAGCGATCTGATCCTAACAGATTATACTCACCTCAGGTCACCTTGTCTCAAGTGGACCAATACTGCAATTCTAGTTGCTGATATCATGTTTCTTCATCTTGATACAATGCTAGAATACTAGAAATGCACATGGAAGATAAGAAAGTTGGACATGCTTTAATACATTCTTGATTCTCATTCTCCTTTTAATCATATACTATTGGTTGATTTCTAGAATATTAACAAATTCTAAATTTTCTAATTCATCTACTTATTATTTTGCTTTACTAAATCAAAGATGGATACTCTTGAAGGATAGAGAAGACATATCTATTTTTTTTGAATGATGAACTCACACCCTTCCCCTAAATCTACTCCTAAATCCACCTATTGCCCACTTTGTGGGACTTGAACCTGCACCAAGTTGGTTAGGATAAACATAAGATGCTACTAGGCCAAGAGACCATTGGCAGCAGACATGTCTATTATCTTTATGATTATTATCAAGTTAGTTGAAATGAGGAGAACTCACTAACCAAGGAGAACTCACTAACTAGGCCAAGAGAACATTATATTTGTGTGTATATCATTAATATATCATTTTTGTGTATTCGAAGTTTAGAAATTCTTTTGAGAAATAAGCTGGCTAATGTCATCTCTTTTTTATTAGCATTATACAATGCTTTCTCTTTGCTCAAGAGGTTAACTACTTGGGCTTTGTAGTCCAAGAGGATGTTTAAAGGAGAATTGATGAAAGTCTAAATTTTTTTTTCGTTTTTGTGTTTACTTGTGTTGTCAGTCAAACAAATAAGAGAAAAGCAATAGAGATTCACATACAGTTTTGTTGTGTTTCTTCTTTGGTTTATTAATTATCCATCTAATGATAATAAACATACCTCTCTGAACATATTGTTCCAAAAGGCTTGGATTTATGTTAACATTAGTTTATATACTCCATTGATTCACTTCTGTTATTTCCTCATTCCAGGTTTCTCGTATTTCAAGGAGAAACGTGTGTTTCGTCATGTTTGTAGATGATATTACTTTACAAACTCTTTCTTCTGAAGGATATGTGCCAGACAGAATGGGTTATATTGGTATATGGAGGATCGTGGTCGTAAAGAATCTTCCATACACTGACATGCGTAGAGTAGGAAAAATACCAAAACTTTTGGCACATCGTCTTTTTCGAAACGCAAGGTAATAATACTGATTCTAATTGTATATTTACTTATTTTATGTTGATCTTCGCAAGAGTTTCATGTTCATAACAATAATCTTGATGTGACAAAGTAGAATGTTGACTCCATTTACGAGGATGTTTTTTATAACCGGGTATGGATAAATGTTCCATTTTGAGCATGTTCATTTATATTTAGCATCAAAAGATGGTTTCAGATTAAGAACAATGCTTAGTGCTATGATGACGGTAAAAATCGTACAAGAATTTTACCAGTTTAATTTTCTTAAACCGCTAGCATATTAAAACTCTAAGTACATTCTTTAGTAACCAGTAGCCAGCTTGAATCTTTTGTCTTCAAAATTAAATGATTTTCTGAGCTGGATAGTTAGCAGTTTAAAGTTGGTTAACGTAAAAGTTTTCTCAAGTGTGTGTGTAAATTGTTGTCATTTTAACGAGTGTTTAGTGTACAACTCTCTTTTTCTGTGAAATCCTTGCAAATCAAGCTAATAGTTGAGACAATTGTAGTTAAATTATACTTATTATAAAACAATGAAGTCTTATTGGCACTATTTCGGTGTGATAAGTAGCCACAATATTGTAATTTTAAGCACCTAAGTATCCAGTTTAAAAAGGTTGTTTACTTAGATTGAAAAGGTTGCACTGTTGATGTGCTTTTGTTGTTTGCTTAATGTTAATGTTGAGAGGAAGTCACTTTATAAAGCATGCCTGAACTTCTATGAAATTATTCTAATCCTGTATGTGCACTGCAATAAAATTGATTTATGGCAGTTTGAGATCAGAAAATATAGAATACCGAATATTGAGATCAGTCCCAATACATAAACAATAATGATCACATATATGGTATTTTGTTTTAAATGTATGACTATTGTAATCAGAGATAAGATGAAACTATTGAATTGAATACTTGTATATTTCTTACGTCTATCTACATCTTAGAGTGGGCATGTATATATAGAAGGGGGATCACCTCTAAACTTAACCCTAAGGTCCATAAGGCTACATATTGGTCTAGTATATAATCTCACAATATATCAACACTTCCCTCAATTTTGATGCTCAACTCGGTACAAATCTGATAAATTTAGCTTTTGGGTAAGGGTTTAGACACCAGCTAATGGTCTCTGGTTCTGACAGAGGTGTAATTGTCACATATACAGCCTGGAAATGACAATCAACTTTGTGTTTGGTTCTTTCATGGAATACTGGATTATTTGCAAATTGCAATGTGAATGAATGACTCATTATCCCACCATAGGTTTAATGGTTTTGGGTGGTAAACCCAATCTCATTAAGCATATTACAAAGCCAAATGAGTTCACAAGCAGTGTGTGGCATAGCCCTATTTATTTTTAAATCTCTTTCAAGAGACAAGATTACCCAGGACGAGAATACAACTGTACTGGATCTCTTGTGTGTGGATCTCCGCTATAGTTGGCAAATGTAAGTCCTATCATGCGATGGGCATGGTTTTGATATATGAGCCAAGACGGGAGTCCTTTCTCGTATTTGAGAATAATCCCAACAACTTCTAAATTTGAAGTTCTTGGTGATGACATATCTTGACTTATCACACTTGGTGAAAGGAAATTATGAAGGTAAGTTAGCGTCCAAAAAATCCTGTACACTTCTCTTTAAGAAAGACTCATCTTCCTATTTAGTCAAAGGCTACCTAGGCGCTCACAGTCCAGAGTAGCCGAGTAGGCAGTGATTGGCTCTGTCAGGAGCTAAATCCAGCCAAAAACCAGCCTGAATTGGTTTCCGTAGATACAATCCGAGCACAACTTATTGTTCTTTATTGTGACTTGTCTTCCTTTATGGACATCACCCTTGCCAATTTTTTTCACAGGAAAGAATATGGGATGTAGAAAACCAAATTTCTTTTACCTCTTTGACTATAATGTAGAAAGGGTTATATCAGGTTTTTTATTCTATTTGTAGAGTAGTATTAAGTTTTAATTTTCTATGCCTATTTTATATATTTATTATATTATTGCACATTTTTTGTGCGTGCTGGACCTTTGCACCTTGAGTCTGCCTTGCGCTTTGACTACCTTGAGGGAGAATATGTAACATGTGATTAAAGAATAATTTTTGCATATGAAGCATCTTATTAGAAAGAATGCATGCTTTTTACAGGGTACGCAACAAGAGAGAATGCCTTACGCATATGTAACACATGACGAGAGAATATGTTTCATGCATATTACAAGTTACATATGATAAGAGAGAATGTGGTTTGTGTATGTACAGAGTAAGCATTTCGTTCCATTTGATGAGAGAGTGTATGCATAGCATATAGTCATACACAACATATATAGTATACATATTTGGATTAGAATCTCTCTAAAATGTAATCTTTTAAGACAATATATTATTATTATTTTTTTAATTATTTTAAGCAAGTAGCTATTGACATAAGCAACTTATGGTGTTTTGCTGGCAGCAACAATGTTCATCTGTCGCTACTCCTTGATAGGATTTAGGAACAATTAATGGATGAGGATTCGAATATTAGCTATGTAACAGAAGGAATCTAGAACAATCAATATAGAAATAACTTGTATTGCAAAAGATGGTGATGATAACAGAGAATGAAGAAGATGATGATAACACAGTCACCGCCACAAAAGCGTCCAGGGCTAGGCCCTTCTCAATGCTATTGCAAAGAGCCAACAAACCTACTAATTCTCCTCCCCCCTCACTAAGGGTTTACTAATACCTATATATATAAAATATAAGTTACACTAAACACCCTCCTAGAATAGACAATTGACATTTCAACTAAAGAGTAGCACATGATTCCTATCACTCCTGAACGAGTGTTCCGTGTCTTTGTACTTACCAAATTCCATATGTCCCACCTGCTTGAAGTATAAAACAAATAAATAAAACACTTAATAACCTGATATCATCTTGAAGTTTCTGCTGTTTTTTTCTTTATTTGAGCAGGGATCTTTAAGCATTTGTATGTATCAAATCTTTCAGGTACTCCATTTGGTTGGATAGCAAGCTCCGGCTCCAACTGGACCCATTACTCGTGTTGGAATATTTCTTGTGGCGAAAAGGTCATGAGTATGCAATTTCTAATCACTATGATCGCCATTGTGTCTGGGAAGAAGTTGCTCAAAACAAAAAGCTCAACAAGTACAATCACACCGTAATAGATGAACAATTTGCCTTTTACCAGGCTGATGGCTTGACAAAGTTCAATCCAATGGATCCTCAAAAGCTTCTTCCAAGCAGTATGGATTTCTCCTCCTTTTTCTCCCTTAAACGTTAACTGTTTTTAATATATTTTGTTGTAACTTGTAACTTGTAACTTTCAGATGTACCGGAAGGTTCTTTTATTGTAAGGGCACACACTCCAATGTCAAACCTGTTCTCGTGCCTCTGGTTTAACGAGGTTGAAAGATTTACACCTCGTGATCAGTTAAGCTTCGCATATACGTACCAAAAGCTAAGGAGGATGAACCCAGATAAGCCCTTTTATTTTAGAATGTTCAAGGTTAGATATGCTTAGCATTCAATACATTATGGATCATATCAATTTATTATCTTTTACAACACACTTATAAATTTCATGATCTTTGCAGGACTGTGAGAGACGAAAGATAGCAAAGTTGTTTCGGCACAGGTCAGAGGAGACACGATACACAGTTGCACAAGAGATCGAATAATTCTATTTTTTGTTTTATTTTTTTTTCTTTCGTTTTTATACTTGAATCACTGTTTCTCGGTGCTCAAGATCGTGAAGAGACGCGTATCTGCTGGTAACGACATCAATCATTGTATATTTTTCCATCTGAAGAAATAACAGAAGTGAATGATCCATTACCAGTAAAGATCAAAGAAGAGGCTACACAAATTCCAGCTGGATATTCTGTTCAATGCACTGATATTAAGTGATGAACCCTAGTGCATACCACTTGGTGCAGCTGTGTTAAGTTTTGTACAAAATATTGGCCATGGCTTTTGTAAACTTTTTTTTTCTTTTCAAAATTCTTTTTGGACATTTTTGTTCTGTGTTTTATAGATATAACTAGATAGTTGGAAACTTTTGTCATTATGTAAGAATTTCCAGACTGTAAACTAAGATCAATTTGTTTTTGGTCTTGCTGTTGTATGTTTTTGGTTGTTTGAATTGGGAATTGGACTACGACATATGGTTTCAAGATAAGGTCATATCCAGTGCTTGACTTAGCTCTCACTTTGCGTGGAGGTGGAGGTTGGGGATGGAAACAACCTTACCTATACACTTTAGAAGGCAAACTATGCTATTAGACTAGTTATTTTATCTTCACGATTTATATGCCTTCTAGGCTATAGTGATTACATGGTAAATTAAAACGATATTCCTTTTAATCTTTTATGAAGATTTTTTGGTTGGTATTGAGTTGTTTTTTGGTCGTTTCTTAACGAAGTTGATACAATGACTTGAAATGGGTCTTGGAGTTATCATAAAAAAAGACGGTGTATTTACCAAACCCAACCGTTATTAAAACAAATCCACTACATCACACATCGGCATACTTATGTTAGAACTAGTGTTAATTTTTGTTCAATAAGATGTCTTTGAATTTGGTGATGGTATTGAATCCCTAGATCACACATTCACCTCATTGTTGAATGTGTGGATTCTAACACATATGGTAAGAGATTATTAGTATACTTTAATCTCTATTCTTGTTCATAATTCCTTCCCAAGTTTGCTTTTTGTTTCTACTATATAATGAGTGACTTAAGAATTAAAATGAGAAAAAGGAGAACTTGTGATGGTAAAGGTATTTATCTTTCTACCAGGTTTTTTTTTATTTTTTATTATCGTATTATTGTATTTTGTATGTTATAGATATATATCAATGTTATTTTGTCATCTTTTCGAAAAGTACGCATTTTTGTTGTTTTCTTTGCACGTTTAGACTATATGTGCGTATCAATGTATTAATAATGTATGCACATGTGTATAACAATGTATTTTTACTTTATGTAGAATTTAACCAGAAATGTTTGGATGTCTATAATGACGAATTTTTTCCACATATGGTTATCAAATCACTTTTTTCCTATCCTTAATGGCATATAATTCACATATATATTACCTAATACAGGCAAGGATATTTTTTCTAACTAAAGTCTTAAAAGATGATAAATTGAAGTCTAAAATGGAAACCAATCAATAATTTATCTAATTATAGAACTGAATATTAAAACAAAATGTAGAAATAGAAACTTCAATATAACCCAGATAAGGACAATAGAACCGAATATTAAGACAAAATGTAGAAATAGAAACTTCAATATAACCCAAATAAGGACAATAGAAGACATACATCTAAACATATTAAAGTTCTAAACCAGAAAGCACTCAAACGATCAAGTGCTGAATTAATAATTTAGATAAGAAAATTTGCATCACATCTCTTTAGTTTACCACCAAGTCTGCCTCTATTCTCCAAAAGAAGTCATGACCGAATTAGTTTCATGCGGAAAAAATTAAACAATAAATACTATAACAAAAGCAAAACAAAATTTAAACGTCTCTAAAAGTGTTAAAAAAAATAAACTTTCGCTATAGTCCACCAAATTTTTTAGGACACCAATTAAACACATTGATATATGGATATATAAGTAATATTTAATATAAGTAATATTTATGTAAGTTGCTATTTTATTATATTCTACAACATGTTTCTCTTTTTTAGTGATCATGTATACTTACTGACTTAAGATCATCAAGTTCAATGCTCGTACCTTCACCTTTTTATTTTATACATGTTTTTAATAAAATTTTAATTCTTTCATCTTTTGTATTTACTTTTATTGTTTATATGTTTTTTTTATTTTTTATTTGTCTTTTACATGACATAATACGATTATTCAGCTGAACAAGTCTTGGAGGTATAAAGTATCTAATTTTCTTTAGTGGTTAAATCACCCAACTTATTATAATAAATCAGAATATAACAAACACCAGGCGGTCATTGCAACTTTACTACGACTCCATCTTGCATATTTATCATCCTTACTCCATAACATTTGTATACAATATCCAAATGTTTTAACTGATCCTCTGATACAAGAAGAAAGATGTTTAAATATAAAAGTGTATCACTACAAAATATTTGCCCATTAGCTGCGACATAAGTCGCCGCTAATACCCTATATTGTTGGCGACTTGTCGCCGCTAATAGGTCGTCGCTAATAGTTCGTCGCTATTGATAAAATAATCGCCGCTAAAAGTGTCCCGCTATTAACTAAAAAACCGCCGCTAAAAGTGTCGTCGTTTAATGGTTTTTTAGGACTATTAGCGGCGACAGTTGTCGCCGCTAATGCTATTCTTTTTTTTAATGTTTTTTTTTTGTTTTTCCAAAATTCTGTTTTCAACCAAAATGAACCTAGGTAATATCAAAAAACATTCAAAGTTCCCTTTAATACAATCTTGATTACGGAATATTACGCAATCATAAATAAGTAATTCAGTCATAATTAAAAGCTAAAAATCTAGATTACGCAATATCATACAATCCTACAATACGCTATTCATACAATACGCTATTCATCCCCCTCGTCTGAATCGTCTTCTTCGGCTTCATTTGAAGCCTTTTGCGAAGCAATTAACTGCGTCATTTGTGACATACATTGCGTATTTTGGAACAGACATGAAATTTGCTCCTGCAATTAAAAATATATATTTATATTTTGACAAAGTATATGAAGTGTCAATTAATCATGTTGAACCAAACAACTATGATGAACTTAACACACTCAAGTATAGGTCATTTTGACCCGTTTAAACTTAAATCATGTCGTTTTCACCCATTTTGACCCGTTTAAGCTAAACTTAGACTATTTTAGCAATAAAAAGTCATAATAAACCTAAAACAACTATGATGCCCATTAACACACCCAAGTTTAGGTCATTTTGACCCGTTTAAACTTAAATCATGTCGTTTTCATCCATTTTGACCCGTTTAAGCTAAACTTAGATAATTAAAGACTATTTTAGCGATAAAAAGTCACAATAAAATAACTATGATGAACTTAACACGTCCAAGTTTAATTCATTTTCACCTGTTTAAACTCAAATCATGTCGTTTTCACCCATTTTGACCCGTTTAAGCTAAACTTAGATAATTAAAGTCTATTTTAGTGATAAAAAGTCACAATAAACCTAAAACAACTATGATGAACTTAACACGTCCAAGTTTAATTCATTCTCACCTGTTTAAACTCAAATCATGTCGTTTTCACCCATTTTGACCCGTTTAAGCTAAACTTAGATAATTAAAGTCTATTTTAGTGATAAAAAGTCACAATAAACCTAAAACAACTATGATTAACTTAACACATCCAAGTTTAACTCATTTTGACCTGTTTAAACTCAAGTCATGTCATTTTCACCCATTTTGATCCGTTTAAGCTAAACTTAGATAATTAAAGTCTATTTTAGTGATAAAAAGTCACAATAAACCTAAAACAACTATGATTAGCTTAACACATTCAAATTTAAGTCACTTACCTGTGTAAATGACTGAGGAGTTTGTTCGTGATCATGAACAAAAGAACTTGTCCCTACAGATGATGATGGTTTACGCCCAATCCCCCGAATATGGTCACGCCGTTGTCCCAACACCGACTCAAAGATATCGACTTCATCTCGCGTTGATGATCCACTTTCTTATTTTGGGTTTGAATTAGCTCATCAAATCTTTCCTTTAATTGGTTCTGTATTAATTAACAAAAATATATTAACATATTAATACATACATAAATATATATTTAAAAATTATACTTTTAAGAAATACTTACATATTGTTGCTGTGCTACCTCGCTATCAAATGTCCCATCTTTACCCGTATGAGCATCATAAAACGTCTCAAGTCTGCTTTTATTCTGTTTTTAGAAAGTATATTATATATTAAAAATTACTAATATATAATACACAAATATATAAATCTAAATCATTACATTCTTATAACAATAACTACTATATGTATATATTTGTTGTTGACGATTTGCTTTGTTTGAACTTGACACATTCCTATATGCGTCACTCATAAAATAATCAACGGTTTTGCTCCAATTGTCATGATTCATTCCTCTTGGAGGATTCACCCTTGCTTGTTCTACATTTTCGTAGCCTCCAACTCGATCAAAATGTTTTTTTGCCACATTTTTCCGATCTCTAAATCGTTTGAGAAACACCGAACGGATTCCACCCTCTATCTGTGCACGCTCACGATCTCGCAATATCTCATCAAAGTCAAAGCGTCGCTACATTTAAGTTAAATACAATAAAAGTTAGTTATGTAAAATTGAATAACAAACATATAACTTATAAAATTTTACCGCCATATGCTCTTCCAAAGCATTCTTCTGAGCATCGGAAAGATTTTCATACGAACGAACATTAAAAGGAAAATTAGCTTCCATGTATATCCCCACCTCGCGAACAAACATATCATTAAGTTCGCCAATGGGGGTATACGTGGCAACTCTATCAAATGGAAGAGATAAAGGTCTTCCCTTTTTAGCTAGCTCTTGCTGCAATTTCTTATTTTTTGCCTTGCCTCTTGTTTTACGAGAAGGCGTGCCTGTAATTAGATTAAAAAATCATTAATTGCATCATATATTAATAATAATTGAATAAACATATTAATAAATTAATTATAATAACCATTACCATCTAACGCGTGACTGCCGGGACCGTCAAATGGAGGTAGTGGTGGATCCCCCGCGCCATCACCTCTATGGCTCATAACATCAGCCATAAGGTATGCAAAAACAATCCATAATGAAATCATGTCTTGAAATATAAGATTTAGAACATAATGTTAAAATAAGAAGAAAGTGTTGTAGTCAACATGAAATACAAACAAAGGTTTAGATAAATAAATACATATACAAATCCTAACAAATCATAACAATTTTTTCAATCAGAGTCACCCTCATATACTTCAGTATCTTCGTCAGACTCTTCGGTGTCATAATCAGAATCGTCCTCATCATAATCAGCCTCGTCTTCAAACACCTCCTCAGCGATGACAGTTGGCGGATTAACTTCACTTGGAGTCTCGCCTTCGGTGACATAAGTAGGCATGTTATGAAAATATTGTGTGAAGTCAATGAAAAGTACGCTATTAGATGAAGAGTGGTTGTGAACAACTTCAAGATCTTCTGTCAAGTCATTGTCAACATTTTGAATGTTCTTCATGACACCATCATTGGTTGTAGGGCGATCCCAAATTTTTCGATGATTAACATTCTCGACGACCCACCGGTGATTATTGTTTTGATTTCTTCGAGAAGGTTCTCGGATGTAGAACACTTGTTTAGCTTGGAAGGCAAATATGAGTTGATTGTCTTTGTCCCATTCACGTTCTGTGTTGATACTAATGATATTATTGTCGTATGAAACACCCCTTCAAGTATCAAACCATTTGCAACGGAATAGGACAGTTGAATACCCATTTGCATAATGTAATTCAATAATCTCCTCAACTTGCCCATAATATTTCTCACCATTCTCTCCCTCCACTAAAACACCGGAGTTTTGCGTTATGCGTTGCGCGTCACGATCAATTACCATAAACCTAATACCGTTGACTATGCAAGCAGTGTAAGTATAGACATTTACATCCGCACCCATTGAAAGAGCATACAACTCTGAGTGAAATTTTGGAGAATTTTGTATTTTTATCGAATAAACCTAAGAAAATATAGACTAACACGTGTTATATATGGATTACCTAACAAATATATAGTAACACGTGTTAGATATATATTACCTTCTCGAGGAACCATGTTGGAAATTTGATTTTAAAATCCTCATGTGGACATTTAGATTTAAATTCACTACAATATTGATACAATAAGTGAGAAATGAAATATATTTAATTAATGATGCAAAGTTAAAGATATGAAAATTTACTTCATATAATCTCTGACTTCTTGACAGCTATCGAGCACAAACCATTCTAACTTAAGCTTTTCACTTGGAGAAAGGTATTTCATCTTTGTTGCACTAACCGGACGACATTTAGACTCAAATGCATACACGTTTCTTTTTGGGATAATGACATTCTCGTTTCTGTCCGGGCGATTAAACTAAGTCTCAACATCTCGAAGGTATCTCGAACAAAATGATAAAGCTTCTTCAGCAACATAACCTTCAGCTATACAACCTTCCGGCCTTGCTTTGTTTCTGATATAATTTTTTAATTTTTTCATATATCTTTCAAACGGATACATCCATCTCATACATACAGGACCACCACGAATCGCTTCATCAGGTAAATGCAAAATTAAATGAACCATAATGTCAAAAAACGCCGGAGGATAGATCAACTCTAACTTGCACAATATTATAAGAATGACATCCTTAGCTTTCTTCATATCCTCGACCAATAGTTTTCTTGAGCAGAGTTGCTTAAAAAACGTACAAAGATCAACTATTGGTGTATAAGTATCTTTGGTTAAAAAGCATCTAACCCTAATCGGTATTAAACGCTGCATGAGAATATGACAGTCATGAGATTTCAACCCACTAATATTAGTATTGTTATCTACCACTCTCTTCCTGATATTAGATCCGAATCCATCAGGCAATTTAACATCCTTTATAAACTCACAAAATAACTTTCGATCACTGATCTTCAACGAGTATTTTGGGTGTGGACTATACCACTTGCCATTCTTTTTCTCCAACCACTGCATACTCCGAATATTTAGATTTTTCAAGTCAACGCGTGCATTTGGCGTATCTTTGCTCTTTTCATTCATTAGAAGAGTACCCAACAAACTGTCACACATATTTTTCTCGATATGCATCACATCTAGGTTATGTTTTAGCTGCAGAGAAGACCAATACTCAAGTTCAAAAATATGCTTCGTTTCGACCAGTTCAACTCAAACTCCTCCTGCTTTGATTTTACATCTCCAAAATCAGGATGTTTACTCGGCAAACGATGGCTTAGACGACTAAGTTCAAAATCAGGATGTTTCGGAGGGGCTCTGATCTCGGGTTCTCCGTTAAATTCTAAACTTGTTCTCCACTTATGGTTAGCATCTAAAAATCGCCGATGACCAACATATACAACTTTATTTGTAACACGCATAGAAGGAGTGTCTTCGTTACAAGTCAGGCATGCTTTGTAACCCTGCCCGCTCCAACCAGATAAACTACTACGAGCTGAAAAGTCGTTTATAATCCATAACAACGCCGTTTTCATTGTAAAGAACGTGTTTTTCGCCGCGTCTTTAGTACGTACGCCTGACACCCACAACTGCTTAAGCTCATCCACCAACGGCCTAAGAAACACATCCATGTCTTTCCCCGGTGATTTAGGGCCAGTAATCAACAATGACAACATAAATGAGGACTCTTTCATGCGTAACCATGGAGGCAGATTGTATGTGGTGAGTACAACCGGCCACGTGCTATGAGCTGAACTCATGTTACCAAATGGATTAAAATCGTCGGCTGCAAGCCCTAGGCGAACGTTTCGTGGTTCACTCGAGAAGGTCGGGTACCTTATGTCAAAATCTTTCCATGAGGTGCCATCAACAGGATGTCGCATCGTGCCCTCTTCTGATCGTCCGGTACTATGCCAAATCATATCTTTTGCTGTGTGCCTTGAAGAATACAATCGTAGTAGTCTCGGGGTTAAAGGAAACCATCGTAACACCTTGTGAGGTAACTTCTTGCCCTTTGTATTCGTATCAACCCACCTACTCTCATTACAAACGGGACATTTTTCTAACAAAAGGTTTTCTCCCCAGAAAAGAGCACAATCATATTTGCACACATGTATCGACTCATATCCTAAACCAATCTTTTTTAATGTCCTTTTTGCTACATAATGAGAAGGGGGATTTTATTACCCTCAGGATGTGAAGATTGTAACAACTCAAGAAGCTCATCAAATGAGCTATTAGTCCATTTATTCTTCACCTTGATATGCATAAGCTTTGCTAAAAAATCAAGGGAAGAAAACTTAGCACAACCCGGATATAATTCTGATTGAACTTCTTCTAACAACTTCTCAAAATCATCATGGATACCACTACTCTGCTCATGGAGACCGCTACACTCCTCCATAACGTCTTCGATAACGTCAGCCATTTCGTTCGTTGGCGCAACGTTATCCACAACTACAACTTCAGGAATTAAACTTTCACCATGATAGATCCAATCTTTGTACGATCGGCACATGCCTCATATTTCTAAATGATATTTCATTTTAACCCATCCTAATAATACGGTATTCTGACATTTCATACACGGACATCGAATTTGACCATAACTGTCGGTAAGTTTTTCGCACATATCTATAAAAGAGCTGAGTCCTTGTTGATACTCAGTGATCTGCGGTTCGGATTAAAAAGCCAACTTTTATCGACAGGCATGATTATGGAACTGCAATACATATTAGGATTTAAGTGGATGAAAATTTATCCACGAAACATGATTAACAAAAAGTAGGACAACGGATTGAGAATTCAAAAGGGTAGGCTGCTATACCCACTTTTTGAATACCTTATCTCATATATGAACGTGCCTCACATGATTGTTTGTTTAAAAAAAATTCGGCAGCATTTCCTCTTAGCTCCCAAGTATATATATACATATAGAAATATATACTCGTGGAGCAAAGAGAAAATAAAAACCAAATTTTTCTTAAACAAACAATCATGTAATACACATTCATATCCTAAATGAGATAAAATATTCAAAAAGCAGTCCCAAAACAGGGACAACCCGAAATTAATTACTAAATCAACTTCGGACGGGTATTTCTAAGCTCGTGATGATTAGCATGTACCCACTTTATGTGGTTATAAAAAAGAATCATCATAATTTTTGTTAACCCTAGTTTATATACATATGCTTACATAACCTATGCACACGATCCACTTACATCCTAGGAATTTAATGATCATACTTTGTGAGTTTATAAAATTAACATAAAATCTACTGTAATAACAACAATATAATGTGGATGGTTTAATATGACCGTACCTACTTTATGAGGTTATAATTAACCAAAATACATTTAAATGAGTCAAAATTACTTGTATTCACTATATTTGGTTATAATAAACAAAATACAATTTAACATCATTCCATAAACAACTCAATATCAACTGCTAGCACGACTCTTTGTATAACATAAAACACAAAGATAAAGCTAATCAATAATATTAAGATAAATTGGATTTTAATGATCCACACAAACAATCATGATTAAAATATGCAAACAATTAGCATACAATTAGCATAATTCATACAATTCATACCAAATTACTAATATTATAGCATAATTCATACAACTAAAACCTAATAACACAACTAATTTAAAATATGAAAACAATTAGCATAAATTCTAACTATTTAGCATAATACTTAATAAAAGTAAAAGAAAAAATTATAAAAAAAGCCTCAATAGCAGCTTCAGAAGACGATTTAGCAACGGTAGTACCCGCGTGACGGTTGACAGTTGAGCTAGTTAAACACCATATACATAGATCGGGGAAAAATTATCAGAAAACCATGAACAATTATAACTAAAAATATATACATAGATCGGTGATTAGAATCTTACAAACGATGATGGTGGTCCGTTCGAAGCCTGCTGCGCGGTGGTGAGGCTAGCTGGACGGTGGAGGATGGAGCTGCGGCGTGGGAAAGGGGGAGGGGGCCGGATGGAGCTGCGGCAGTGGGGAGCGCTCGAGGGGGAGGGGGCCGGATGGAGCGGTCGGCGGTGGGGAGGGCAGGGCAGGGCGGTGCGCGGGGCTCGGCGGTCGGCGGTGGGAAAGGCGCGCAGGGGAGTCGCGGTGAGGGCAGGAGGAATAGGGGGCGGGCGCGAATGATCGGGGGAGAGGGAAAAGATCCCGGGTAATGACAACACCAATAGCGGCGACATGTCGCTGCTATTGCTGTCGCCGCTATTGATGTGTACGACACAACCCCAACCGTTAGATCGGGGTAGTAATCAAAAGGGCGTACCTGGTGCTGCAAAGAGCTCCCGCGTTTTCGCAGGGTCCAGGGAGGGTCCGTCCCATTTAAGGGAAGATGTACGCGGTCTTTCCCCCACATTTTGTGGGGAGGCCGTTTCCACGGATCGAACCTGAGACCTTCGGTCCCTTAGGAACAGCTTTTACCGCTGCGCCAAGGCCCGCCCTCAGATCGGGGTAGTAATCAATGGACAAAATTAAGTGGCTCGGATCGGTAACTATTAGCGGCGACACGTTGCCGCTATTAGTGTCGCCGCTAATAGTGTCGCCGCTAATAATAATTGTCGCCGCTATTCAGGTCGCCGCTAATGGTAGAAGTTCTTGCATTGTATTTTTGCTATAAAGTATGAGTAGATATAATGAGTCAAAAAAGTCACAAAAAATTATATCTTATAATCTAAATCTATTTTCAAAAAGTAATTCCAAGCTTTTGTTCCCCTAACCGTCCTCACTAAGAAAAAAAATAAACGAAAAATAAAAAATTAACGTTTTTTTATTGTATCATTTATGAAATACACAATGACGTCATTGTGTAATTATGAAAAACAATGAATTTTTTATTTTTTAATATTTTTTTCTAAAAGAGGATGACGAGAGGAACATAGACTCTGAAGTACTTTTGAAATTCGATTTAGTTTATGAGATATAATTTTTTATGTAACTTTTTTAGCCTCGTCGTGTCTTCTCATACTTTGTAGCAAAAATACATTTTATAAAATCACATCGCGCTTATCATAATATATTGAGTCTGACTTATTTGAAAAAAAGATCTTTAGATCGATCTTTCTCTCTCTTTAGGCCTCAAAAATTACCGAGCTAACCATGATAGATGGAGATGAGGAGCGATCAAAAGTGGTGACTGCGAGGCAGGAGGACAACAAGTGCACTTGATTTTCGGGGTGTATTAGTTACAAAAAACAATATGTGTTAACACTCATACTTCTTTGGAGGATCAGAACCAAAACAGTGAAAAAATTAAAAGACTGATAAGTGTAGGGTAAGGATTTAAACCCTCGTCCTTTGATTTAAGAGGTGATTGTGTTAACTACTCAATCATGTATCATCCTTAAATCTTATCATCTCCAATATTAGGCATTATGCTTTATCACTCGATCGTAGTTTACAAATATAACATATAAAGTTTCCTTTTTTACGAGTTTCGTATGATACTAGTTCGTAGATGTATGTCCTAACTAGCATGCATTGCCTTTATAGAGTTGTCGATGAGTTGGAACCAAGAATATTCTATTACTAATTAATCTATTTGGTTGGTGAGTTTTTTGGTTTTTTTTTTTTTTTCTCTTTTGGTTTTGTTTGTATGTGTTAGGTTTGTTTTGGATGTGTGTTTGAGGTTTGGGGTTGGGGTTTTTTTGCGGGTTGTTGTCGGTTTTCTATTTTGGACTTTGTCGTATTCTTGCGATTTGATGTTCGTATGTTTTGTGTATGGTGTTGGGCTTTGATTTAGTTTTTAGTTCTGTATGTTCTGGTGTGTTATGGATTTGAGGTTTTGATGTGTTTTACTTTGTGTATTTTGCTGACTTTTTGGTTTTGAACATTCATTTTGATTTTGGTTTAAGGTTACACTAAAACTCGCATAGACGCGGCAACTATTTTAGTTTATCATATAATAGTAGTAGTAGTTCAAATTATATCTATCTTAAAAACTTTATTATATAATATTACGTGTTTATTTTAATGTGTAAATTTTGTTTTGAACGAGTTGCGTCAAATATTATAATTTTATTTCGTTGATATAAATTCGAGTTACACTATGTTTTGATGTAAATTTTGCTAGAAAATGTGTTAGAGCGAATGTAATCTATGTTTTATCATGACGCCTTCTTTCCCGCACTTGCTTATTTTGATGTACATTTTGAGTTGTTATACGTTTTAACGTAAATTGTGCTTGAAATATAGTCGATTTAAATAAAATATATTTTCATTTGATTGTACAAATTCGTGTTACTCCATGTTTTATGTAAATTTAGTTCGGAAACAAGTTGAGTCGATTATATTTTATACTTGATCATGACACGTACGTTCGCCGCCGTCGCCGTCACAACGCGCGACGAGTAAATTACTAGTTATGAATTATACGCTTTTCTTGTGACTCTTAAATTATTTTCTCTTTCTTAATTGAAATTCCTGTATGTGTGCGTGAGGGAGATCACACTACTAGAAAATTGTACTTACTCTGATGGAATAGGCTGTCGTATTCACCAACAAAGTTCATTATTATTATTATTATTATTATTATTATTATTATTATTACTTATAAATTCCATAAAAATCAACATAATTTATGTTTTTCGCATAAATATTCTTACCAATTTTTACACATAAAAACATAGTTTTGTTAACATTATAATCTTTTCATTTGTTAAATTTGGTGAAAATTATAAAAAAATAAATTGAAACCGATACATTTGTTATTTTGCTTACATGTACTTTTTTTCTAACTATGGTTTACTCTGCACGTACTAGTTAAGAGTGTACTTCACACAACTAATTATATAATTATATAATTATATAATTACATAATTATATAATTATATATATATATAATATATATTAAAAACATTGGTCGGTAACTACAGGGCAACTCCAAGTTTTCATATTCTAGCCATCGAAATATTACTATTTGCAAAATGGTCCCATCCATGCATCAACTCATTCTCACTTCTCTCTCTCACACACACAAAAACGTGATGGAGGTAATCGGAATTTGGCGAAACAGAACGACACGGTGATGGAAGATTGGAGCGACGTATCTAATCTAGCATTATGATGATGATGAAGCCAATGGTGGTGTGTGTCGGAGTAGACGAGGCTGGATTATATATGTTGGTGTATTCGACTAATTTCCTTGAAGGTTCATGAGGTAATCTCGATGAGGTTCTTTTAACTGGTAATTTCGATTGGTGTTATTTAATTTAGGGTTTGATATTTGAAAGAGAGTTTGATTTTGGTGAGGTTCTTTAGTTTAGGGTTTAATAATTTTTTAGTGAAATTTGATTTTAGTGTTAGATGTTTGGGGTTATACGTATTTGTGTTATGTGGATTTATGTTTTCATCCATCTGAATTGATAAGTATTTTTCATAATATGTCATTACGTGCTTTTAGTTTTGTTGATTTTGTGTTTGTTAAAGGTTGCTATAGGTTTGTTGTTTATTGATTAGCCGGATTTGGTTGCTTTTTTATCGGTTGTAATAGTTTGATGGTTCATATATTTTGTGCATTGTATGTTGTTTTGGGTTTATGGGTGTTGTGGGTCTTCATGATGGCCTCCTTTGTTAATCATGTTTGATTCTTTTTTTCAGCTTTTAGGTGTAGTTGCTATTTCCATGTTCAACGAACACCAGGTGGGTTTAATTGCAGATTAAGGAAAGGTATGATCTGGTCATTGTGATATTATAGGTTAAGTTCTAATTGTAAGTAGCCAGATGATTTTTACTTCGCTCTCATATAGGCATGTATCATGATCTCAAACCTAATTATACACATATGACATACGTGACAACTATGAGTTACTAATTTCATAATTAGGTCTATGTTGTTGCAATCTGTTATTCACTTTGAGTTTACCAAGTTATCATAGATTTGTATGTAATTAACTTTCAAACAAATTATCATATTTCATCTAAACAAATACTATCATCACCCTAGTTCCACTTGAATACTCAATAGTCAATAATTATTCATTTTGTGCAATTTTTAACGATTCTCAGTGGTGATTAGTACGTAATTAATCCCTTTTTAGACTAATCACTTCCCTCTCATGTAAGTATGCATCATTATCAAACTAGGTTCATTAAAATTCTCAAATGTCAAAGCTAACTGTACACAAATATCATAAGAATGAGTTTCAGATTTCATCATTTGGTCTGTGTTTTAGTTTTTAGTGTTTTGATTTTTAGTGTTTTGATTGCACTTTTGGTTATATAGACTACATTAGTGCTCTTCAAATATGTTTTCTGAACGTTGATTGTTGTGATATTAAGACACTTTGAGGTTTTCTCTTAACTGGCATGTAAACAGGCACCTTATGCCACATTATTAGTGTATTTGATTTTGTTAATAGTCACATGTTAGTGGATTCTCGCCTAAAACAAAAGGCCAAAGAGAAGCATTGATGCACTTTTCGCATCCCAGACTCGACTTTTACAACATTACATCATGCAACACGAGGTGGAAAGGCAATGGTTTGTACCCGCGGCTAACTATTTGCACCTTTTGAAAATGATGTTGCCTCCCACGCCAATTGTAGACTGTAAAAATACTACAAGTTCCTAGTCTTTTGAGAATTATGTTATTAGCCTATGACTATCATCGTTCTACTTTAACAAAAAATATATGTAATTTGTAACTAACTCTTTTGTAACAACTGATTTGCCTAATTTGTATATAAAGCGAAAAGTACTCCCAAGTTTTGACTATAATACAATAGCGAACAAAAGTTGGGTCGCGGCAACGCGCGGCATTAACTTCAAGTTAAAAGATATTACTAATGTGTTGGACAATCTACTTACAATGAGATTTACTTTCGCAACTAATCTTGCAATGGAGTTTATTTGTAATGTGCAAGTCCTTTATAGTTAACACAAAGATGCATTTTAATTCGGTTATAGGTTAATCAGCTATGGCAAACACTAAAACCAAAACAAACAACCGCAATTTTTGGTTAATCAGTAATGGCTTAACTAAACCATTGATCGTTAATTGTTCGGTTCGGTTAGGTAGGTTAATTTGGTTAATGTTTGAAAAATTATTGAGTCAGTTTTGAAAAAAAAAAGATAAAGTATATTGGTTTCTTTATTTTTATTCAACTGCTTTTCATAAATGTGATTTACAGATTTAGAAATATAATTTGAAGATTTATTAGTAAGGATTGATTGTATCAATAACCTATACTTCTGAAAAAAAACATTATGAAATTTCTGTTTAAATTTATTAGTTATATAGGTTTAGAAGTTTATTGAGAATTAACTGTTAAAGAAAAATCAAAACTTATTTAGTTAGATAATGAAATAATTTATGTAATCTCATATTAATCACTAGGTTATAGTCCCGTGTATTACACGGTTTTATATAATAGCAATTATAATTTTATAGTAAGTAGAGGATAAAAATAATTTAATTATACACAAAGAGAAAGTAAACCATAAGCTTCCAATTAAGTCAAATCCATATCCAATCAACTAATCTTTTGAGCAGTAATTACAAATATACAAATTTGTTTAACATTATACAATTAAACTTAGGGGCTGTTTGGTAAGATCTGAATCATTAAGTGCTGAATGGTTAAGAGGTCTGAATGGTTAAGAGTCTCTGAACCAGTAAGTGCTGAACCAAAATCTACTGTCTGGTTAAATCTCTGGATGACTGTATAAAATGACAATTTTACCCTTCTGAATTATTTTGTGATGAATAAAATGTATCTGTTTGGTTGACTGATCCCCAATTTCACAAATCACTCCCTTAATTCAATAAACTAGAATTCCATAAACCCTAACTTCTTAACAACACTATAGTTCAACGAAAGCAACCAACCAAAGCATAAAAAATTCTACATCAACTAATCAACTTCACATCGAACACCAAACGAAGCGTTTTCACTACACCGATCAAATTCATAGCCCTAAAAGTCAACTTAGCACTAAACTTCCATCTAGAACAGCAAATCATAACATAAGCAGAACATCAAATCTCTAAGATAGCGGAGACGGGGATGGCGGAGGCGGCGGGCGGCTCTCTAAGATAGCGGAGACGAGGATGGCGGAGGCGGCGGGCGGCGGAGGGAGCTGTGG
Organism: Flaveria linearis; assembly: GCA_024085815.1. NCBI lineage: Eukaryota > Viridiplantae > Streptophyta > Magnoliopsida > Asterales > Asteraceae > Flaveria > Flaveria linearis. The sequence continues at coordinate 47,196,031 of CM044016.1, forward strand.
TCGGGGCGGTGTTCTGCGGGGGTCGGGGGTGATCTGCTGTGCGACCGGGATGTTGTGCGACCGAAGGGTTCTACGGTCGGGCTGAAGGGGGCGACCGGGATGCTGTGCTACAGGAGGTGTTGGCCGGCCGATGGTCGGACGGCGGTGCTGCGGTGGAGGTCGGCGGCAGATGGGGTGAGGGGGATTACGGGAGTTGAAGATGGAGTTGAAGATGGGGTTAGGTTTTATGAGGGTATTTGTGTCTCAATTTCCATTCAGCATCTTTTCATATCTGAACCATTCAGCACTGAATGGTTCAGTTCAGAGCCTCCTTTTTTTTAAACAAACACGTAAGCCTCTTAAAGGTTCAGAGGTAGCCTCTTAATAGAATCATTAAGAGGCTACCAAACAGCCCCTTAGACAACCATACAATACCCTTCACACATGGTGCATGACACCTAAATCCACTTAACGTTAGAGAAAATCTCATTCACTAGTTTTAACTAAAAGGAAAACAAAAATTAAAAACCTACTGTAGGCAATAAATTTATTAAAAAATTCACCAAGAACTATAACCCCGTGTATTACACGAGTTAAATAAGAAAAATACCAAATATTTATTAATGGAGAGTTATGAACTATAAAACGTTAAGTATAAAATTACTTTGATTAACTAATAAAACACTTTTATTATTTTAAAACTTTCATTTTAAAAATTATTGCTTTGACAAAAACTCGTTTTTTTAATCAATATCTCATTGTTTAGAAATTTAGGGTTTCTTTTGTAAAATATATTTTCATATAAAGCTTATATTTTTTATTAAGATTGATTTAAAAGTTTTTCACACTTTCAAAAAGTTTTGTTGTCTTAGAAAAAAAATCACCGTATTAGCCAATTTTTAATTTAAAAAGGTATATTTTTATCAAAATATTGAGTTTTTATTTTATGCAAATAATATATTTAAATATTAATAATTAAAATATGACTTGAATTTATAATATAAAGAGAGAAAAGGAAAAATTTTAAAATTAGTTATTTAATTTTTTAAAATAGAATAAATAGTATGGGGAAAAAACTAAGGTGAGAAGACGTATAGAAATGATATGTGCCATTACATATAAAGAATTATTAGTACAGATTTATATTTTAAAAAATAGTTTTTACGAATCCGTGAGTGGTGAGTTTGTAATCCACTTCGATTATAATAAATAAATAACTAAAAGTTTTAACAACTAAATTTTTAATACTAGAGGTCTCTATTGATAAATCATTTTGAACTTCTAATTTTTTGTGTAATAATCCATTTTCTATTTAAAAATAATCTGACCTCCAATTACATGTTTGATGTTAACCACATGATTAAATAACTATTTAATCCTTCAATGTGCATAAACTTATTAAACCATAAACTATTTTTCAAATAATATTTATCTTAAACTTTATCTTTTATATCCAATCTTTATAGAAATATTTATCATTTTTCTCTCATTTCATTATCTATTTTCATTTTATTTTTTATTTATTAAATACTACTAACAATAAATGGATTTTATAACTAAAACATATAAAGTCAATAGTGGCGAGAGTGTAATACAACTTATTATTATTTATTAACTAGCTCACTTGCTAGAAATTTTGTTTCTTAAATGAATTTTTTTGAGTTCAAACTCAGATATGATTTAATTTGATGTAATTTAAGAGTAAAAGTAATTTAACATTAAAAAAATAATCATAAATACTTTTTTTTACTAAGGATATGAAATTAACTTTTTCCAACATAAACAAAACATATATGTTTATTTGTTTTTTTTTTTCTCGCGTTTAATTGGATTACTAGTTGAGGCAATATCTAACGCAAACCATGTGTAAGATTCTTATGGAACTTGTAATAGTATGGATGATTTATAAACATGAGTGAGATGAGAATTTTTTTATTTATGGGGTAAAATTTAAAAATATATTGACTTGGGGGTTAATAAAATAAAAAATTGACATTAGGGGTATCAGCCGGCGTGACTGGCGAGGTCTCCCTTTTTAAAATTCGTGCCCTGCCAAGATTCCAAGGCGTTTGTCTTTTTCCTCAGAACCCGCCAATGGTACCGGCGAGTTCTGAGGAGGATTTGACACATAAGAGAACCCGCCAATGGAACCGGCGGGTTCTTTGTTATTAGGGTTTCTGGTCGGATAAAAACCCATCAACCATCTCATTATCCCGAATCCTCAAACAAAAAACCAAACCCTTCTCAAACCATACTATCTTCACTTAAAAAAACTCATCCTCAAACAACTTAAACGAAAACCTCTTCAAACCAACAATTTTCATCATGTCTAGACCTTATTTTATCCAAATATACTGGGGTGGTGATGTTTTCTTTGTGAACGGAAATGTTATGTGTGATGCTTCTACCAAAAGTACCACTATTGTTCTTCAAAAAATTTCGTACGAATTGTTTGTTGATTTCATTTACGATCATCTTCAACTTTCACGAGAATATTATAATCTGAAGTTTAAACTATTTTACACGTACGGTGGTTTTTCTCAAACATCCGAAATTTTTAATGACTCGAGTCTTGAAGTATTGTATCAATTGACAGATTATGTGGAAAATTTTATTGGAAATATTCACATAATTTTGGATCCAATAATGTCACTCCAACAATCAAATTGTATGGATCTCCTACGAGGGATTTCTGTATCCGAATTACCTGAACAAACAGTTACTACCTTTCCACGCAATGCAAGTCCACGTGATCATCAAGCCGGTCCGTCAAGCAATTTTAACATGGGGTATATTTCAAATCATCAATCAAATGTTGATCTAAATGACGATGAACACGGAGGGTTTGATAACTCGGATGATGATTGTTCACAAAGAAGTGAAGATACTGAATCTGTTTCGTCACGTGATGAATCAACCGACAATGAAGATGGCTACGAGATTAGTGAGCACCATAACTTTGTGGTTAACCAAGGAATCTCTTACGGGGAGGTGACCTTTTCTGAAGATCCTCGAGAATTAAGAGATTATGAAGCTGCTGATTTTAATGATGAAGACTACATGGTGTATGAAATAAAGAAGCAAAAGAAATCCATGTGGGCATGTTTTTTAAATCAAAATATGATCTGACGCATGCGGTGCGATTATGGAATGTTGCACGTAACCGGGGAATGTTTGTTGTTAAAAGTAATAGTGATGCATAGAGAGCAAAATGCTACACAACTAGCCCTAATTATAGCAGTGATTTTCCATCATCCTGAATGTAATTGGTTTATGTATGCTACCAAGCCTAAACATCACAACATGTGGAGAATATCTAGATGGGTCAATGCACACAATTGCTTTGGTAGTGTTGTTGGCAACAACAACAGAGGTTTGAAATATAGAAATATTGTAAATCGCATCATCCACTTTATTCGCCAAGATCTTACTTTTCCCGTCAAGCAAATTCAGGCACACATAAAAGACATGTTGAATGTTGATGTTTCATATAATAAGGCGTGGAGAGCTCGAAAGGCTGCTATTGAGATAATATACGGAGCTTGGGACAATAATTTTAAAGAACTTCTAAGGTACATCAATGCTCTACAAGAAACAAACCAAGTTATTATGGAATGGTTACATCATCTGATTAGTTCATCTCAATATCATATGTTTAAATATGTGTTTTGGGCATTTGATCCAGTAATCAACACATTCAAGTATAGTCAGCCTGTGATATCTGTTGATGGTACTTTTTTGAAGGGATCCTATCAAACTAAGATGTTAATTGCAGTTTTTAAAAATGCAAACAACTACATAGTACCGGTAGCTTATGCAATCGTTGACGAAGAAACGACAGATAGTTGGAGTTGGTTTTTGCAGCATTTGTGGTCCCATGTTAGATTTTATCATGATTTTGTTGGAAGAGGGAAAATTATATGTTATTTCTGATAGACATAAAGGAATTATAGCCTCTATGCAGAATGTTGAAGATATGGTAAACAATGCGGTTCATCGATTTTGTCTTCGACACGTGCGTAGTAACATGATGCACAAGTTCAAGGTGTCTACTTTAAAAAAGATCTGTTGGTTGATTGGATGCACCTCCCGACAAAGGAAGTATGATTTATTTGTAGCTGAAATGCAAAGTCTCAATCCTGAAGCTTGGGAATATTTAAAAGCTATCAAAGAAAGAAAATGGACGATTGTACATGATAAAAGTCAGCGTCGTTGGGGTAACCTAACGACAAACATTTCTGAAAGTTTTAACAACACACTGCGGGGAGTAAGGCTTATGCCAATTAAAGCCATTATTAATTGCACGTTTGAGAAAACTGTTGATCAATATAAAAAACACCAGGAAATTGCAACAACTTCCAACACATGTTTACCCCCCGTTTGTGGCGTTTGTTTGAATCCCGTGATCTTATTGGGCAGCAACATATCATAACAGATTTTAATCACCACGAGACAAGATACATGGTTTTGTCAAAGATAAATAATAATCAAGCTGGTGGAAATGTTTATACTGTGGAGTTCAATGATAACGAGATGGATGTTCGTCATCATCCAGATGAACCCGTTGTACGTAAATGTTCCATATGTAGACAACCGGGTTATAACATGAGTACGTGTCGAAACTCACAACCATAAGTACGTGGAATGATTATTTCTCTATTGTTATTTTAGTAATTTTGTGCTTGTGATGTTTGAACTTTTTATTAACTACTTCTTGTTATTGTGTTTATTAACTACTTTTGTTTATTGTGGTTGTCCTTATATAATATATGAGTAATTAATTAGATAAAATATTTGATAGATAAAACTTGCATAGCATTTATATAATAATTAAAGCATCCATACAATAATTATAACATTGATACAATAATTAAAATCGTTGTGAAGGCTGAGTAGGATTAGGTGCATCGGAATCTTCATCTGTCTCGGTTGCTTCATCATTTAAGTCTAATCGGTTTGACGGATTATTTGAAAACCGAGCAACAACATCACCAGTCTCTTGGAAATGAGGGTAATATGGTAATGGACTATCAAAAAGGTTTAAAAAATTTATTTGCGGGGATGAGTTATTAGATGAGGGACCCACCTCATCAAAATTTTAGGTGCCCATTTAAAAGGGAGGGTAAATTATGATGATCTAAAGTCTTGTCCCATGTGAAAGGCTTCCAGTTAAACTAATACAAAAACAAAATTTAAATTGTTAAAGTTCTGATAATATATATTTGTGATTAATAATAATAAAAAATTAATACCATGTTATTATTTATCGAATGTAATGATGATTTATATGCGCTCAAGCAGTTTGGAGTGGTTGAAATATAGCTAAGTTTTCCACACTGCCATCTTTAAATATAATTCAAAACTAAAATCGGTTAAACAATAATAATAAATATAAATTAAAAAAAATAGGATAACATTTATTACTTGATTTTAACATACCTTGCACCATATGGTAATGCGTATGGTGTATTAGGGTCAAGGTTACGGTCATTAATCGGAGAAAGGGTAGGTAACCTTTCCCAAGCCCATAATCGTAACAAAGATAACGGTCCACTAAAATCAGTAGCTGATATTTTTGTTGCCTTACATAGTTGTCTGTACAACCATGCTAACGTGGATCTTCCCTAACTTAGTTGGCCACACTCTTCTAAATCTTCTACATGTGTTAAAAAATTAACATGTAGCCAGTTGGAAGATGAATCGGGGAATAAAGTCGCCCCAATCATGTATAATATTATTAATCGAGCACGCTGCTGGCATTGCTCAATAGAGACATTTGTAAGAAAATCTTATTCTATTTCTTTTAAAATGGCAACCAAGTTTATTTTTAAACCTTTTATATGATGGAGATCAAGAAAACAACATGTCAGAAGCCCGAACAAATCTATTATTTCAGTTTTGTTAAACACCGCATCAGTGCCAGTAATTGCATCACCATCAACTTGCAAACCCCATAAGACTTGAACATCTTGAAGCTTTACCATGCATTCTCCCATAGGTAAATGAAACGTGTGGGTTTCAGGCCGCCATCTCTCCACCAAAGCTGTAATCAAACCACCATCAAGCTTACGGTAACCGCAATCAATAATACCACCAAAACCCGCCATCCTTATATAAGACATAACATTACTGGGTATAGGCTTGTGTTGATGTGTCTCCAAAAATTGGCATCCCCCCGTCTAGGACGCAAGACACCGTTATCGCTCGTTTGATTCTGAAAATAGTTAGCAACTCTATGCTCACCAACCAAAAATAACAATTTCCTATTCAAAGGACCCGATGTAATACCCCAATTCGCAATTGAATCAAATACGTGGGTTTGTTGAAAAATAGAGAAATTATGGTGAAAGATGTTTGTTTTGTGAAATGAAGTTATGAGTTGTGAAAGAAATAGGGTGGTTTATATAATAGAAAAAAAAGTTTTTTTTAAACAAAAAAATTCGTCCGACCAAAACCCTAATTTACCCATGAACTCGCCCGTCCCATTGGCGGGTTGGCTTTATATCTTGTCACTGTCACACAAACCATAGACCGGTCAGTCAAAGTCGTGGCCAGAACTCGCCGGTGCCATTGGCGGGTTCTGAGGAAAAAGACAAACGCCTTGGAATCTTGGCAGGGCACGGATTTTAAAAAGGAAGACATCGCCGGTCACACCGGCGGATACCTCTAATGTTAATTTTTTATTTTATTAACCCCAGGTTAATATATTTTAAATTTTACCCTATAAATAAAAAAATTCGTCAGATGACATACTTTCTCTCTCCTGCCCGGTAATAAACCCAAAAATTATACTCTTTCTTCTCTCTTTGTTTTCCTCTAACATACATGTAAAATGTTTTTTCAAGTTCATACATATAAGCTTTTATTTAATTTCTCTAATTCACCTTATCATCTCTCTCTTACAACTCAGACTCTTTCACCTATGAAAACTTCTAGAAACACATCATTCGAGATGTTCTAAATATAATCCTTATATTTTGTGGCTACCATTTTTTCAAATTTTCATATATCATCCTTAAGTATGTTTTTTAAATGCGTTATTGGTATTTTTATTTTTTACAATTTGTAAGTCGTTATAAACAGTAACTGATAAAACGTTCGTAAGCTTTTTAAATACAAAATACAACTCCTAGAAAATATTACTGTTTTATTATTAACTAGCTTTAGTAAACCCGTGTATTACACGGGTTGAATAAATAAAATATTAATATAATAATATTTATTAATTATAAAATGATATTTTAACATATAATAAAATAATAATATCAACTTTTTAAATTTTTTTAAACTTTTTTCTAAAAATAAATAAAACAAATCGTATAAAAATATTATTTTTAATAATTTTCCCATTATAACTCTCAAATTTGATTATTTTTTGTTTTTAAAAAAGTGACTTTTTAAAAATAGCAATTTTAAAAAAATTTGTATTTAAAAAAATATGCTTTAGAAAAATTTATTATTTTATAAAAAAATTATTTATTTAGAAATAATATTAATAAATAAATTTATTTCTTAATTTATTAAATCTAAAAAGTTGTTAAGGGATATTATTAATAATTAAGGTAATTATTTAATAGGAAAGAGAGGCGGGAAAAATTTGATGAGAATGATTATGGTGCTGACACGTGTCATCTTAAGATACATTTTTATTAGAGTAGGTAGATTAATTTTGAACATAATTTATATTATGCTATAACTTTTAAAATAATTTCAAATACACCAGTATAACATGTTTTTTATCAAAATTTTGATATAACTTTATTTAAAACTGGTCTTAGTAAAATATAATATAATTTAAAAAATTTTCATAACATTTGATATTTTTTAAATTCCAAAAATATTGTTACGACGTGTTGATATCTACCTACATTTTCATATAAATTTGGTCTAAAACCAAACTGTAACAACACGTGTAAGGTGAATACTAGTTAGTAACTAATATAATAATCAAAGCAAATAGCCAACTAATATTAGACTTGAACTTAACATATGAATAATAAATAAATATTATAGATTAACTAAAAGATAATTAGTTTAAATTTATATATATACATGCACGCACGCATGCATACGAAATATGTGTGTGAGAGAGAGATGATTAAGATAACTTTCCTTAGACCACTAACAACTATCTCGTTTCTTTGTTTTTTCTCGTGTGATACATCAGCACAACATTAGTTTTTCTTATTTTCCTAAGTTTTTTCTCGTTTTACATAGTGTCGTCGTATTTTTCCCAGATTTCCTACTTTTTCAAAGTAATTGATTTTGTAACAATAAGCTATTAATTTCCCATATAATTAAGTTAATCAATAAACATAAAAATATAAAAAAAATACTTAAATGGAAATTATATTAAAATATAATTTTAAAACATTTGTTCCATTAATTCTAATATTAAAATATAAAGATTGCATGCCCACCAACCATCTTGTGAAGATTGCATTAACTACATTTAGTATATATTTTTTTCATTTGTTTTCCAATTTTAAATACTAAATAGAAAAATAGTAGGTGAAAATTATATTAAATATAAAGATTGCATGCATGTCTACCAACGTACCACCACCACCTAAACATTACATGCCCACTATCCGCTTCAAGATAGGAAAATCCCGATGATTCTTCACCGGGTCTAGGAAAAATAGATCTAGGGGCATGGTGTTCCTAGTCGGCTCTGGTTTTCCTGGGCATTCACCGCCTAAACCTCGTCTTTCGTGTGCCCTTAGTGAAATATATAACCGGAACCCCACCACCTTGTTTTTTGAAATTTTAATAATTTTTTTCCTATGTTGTCATTTTTAACAAAAATAACATAATAATGTATTTTTTCATCGTAATATTGTTACATAAAAAAATATTTAACGTGTCAAAATAGATTCGATAATACATATATATATATATATAAAGATATTGTATGTAAGAAATATGATAATATTATGTATTTTAATATTATCATATTACATATATGTAACCATGTCGAATCACAACCTAATAAACCAATAAACTAAACTCAAACAGACCGTTAATTCCCTAGCTAGTCAATATAAACTTAAATATTATCATATCACATGAGAACCAACAGAAACAACCAAGAGAATAAAATCACACCACATACGTCAAATAAGTCCTATAAGATTTTATCTAAATTTCACCCATAAAAACGCCATCACACGTTGAAATCACCGATTACAACCTGCACATCATTCCTTTCAATTTAAGCGATAGAATCTTTAATTTGATTCAATTCCCGAATCATATTACATGTTAGCTTTAATAACTCGTGTATTATATGGGTTGAATAAATAAAATGTTATGTAAAATAATTAATTATAAAATAATATTCTAAGATAAGATATGATTAAAATTACGTATAAGTAAAGTATATAAGCAATAACTTTCAATTTTAATCATTTTTGGTTAATAAAGATTTTACGTTATAAAAACATCAATTTTTAATATATTTAATATTTTTAAAAATGTTTGATGTTTTAGAAAAAATATTATTTTATAAAATTTTGTTTCTTTAGAAATAACATTAATAAAAGGACATCTTTCTTAATTTAATAAAACCTATTTTTAATTTAAAAAATTAAATATATTATTAGTAATCAATTAAGTTATTTAACATAAGAGAGAAACTAGAAATTTTGATGATGAGAAATGTAATGTTGTCACGTGTGCTTAGTTACTATTTACTAGAATAGTAAAATATATATAGTATCATATATATAGTAGCATATCAGGTATACGTTATATGCTATTGCATGCATGTATCATGTAATATGTATTCATTGGTTTGAGTATTATGTATTCATTGGTTTGAGTACTGAAAATTTTAGTTCCTATTAAAAACCGAACCGAATTTAACCAATTAAAAAATATACTCCCATTTAATCTGTTCATTTCATTCGGTTTGTTTATCCGATAATGATTAAAATGGATATCATCTGGTTTATTCGATTGCATCCAGACAAGCTCATAAAAAAAGGCTTCAAAAGTAGAACTACGAACTGAAACCAGTACCTACATGAATCGGTTTCGAACTGATACAAACCATAGGTTCCTAAACAATTTGTATTCCTTAGCAAGACACTGGTTTAAAACCGGAACAGAACCATCTAAAAGTCGCTCAAACAGGGAACAAAGCTTGTAAAACAACCGACTAAAACCGGTCAACTACCCGAACCAAATCGAACCAAACCGATTTTACTTGGAGCCGGTAGATATTGGTTCCAAACCAAAATCAATTTTGTCCACCTCTACATTTGGTTCATTTATCTGAATAAGAAAGATTGTGGAACTGTTAACTAAATCTAAGCAAACTTAGAATATGAATACAGTTAGAAAATTGAATCGAAAGGTTTTTCCGGTTAAGGTTAAGAATACGGTTCACATTTTGATTTTATTTTTATTTTTTTCACACCTCTGTCACGACCTCATTTCTTTATCTGAACTTTTTTTCGCACTCCTCCACTCACCTTAAACTTTTCCTCCAATGAGGAAAAATGGTGACCTCAGCTTACTTTTGTTTACAAATGCACATATATATCGAAGATCATGTTCTTACTAAAGGCATAAATCATTATGCATGTTGCAACGTACGTATCTCATGCAATTTCAAACCTCAATTAGCATTTTGATCACTAAAACCAAATATATAATGATTTAATATGTTAACATGGTTTTAAAAATTTCAACTATTTTTCCTTTTAATTCATGAGTCTGATGTTGAACGTGTAACGATATAAGATTTTCTTTTTTTCTTGGAGATAACTCGATCATCACACCGCCCGGCCTGTATGAACATGACCTATTTGCTAATAGATCAGTAAACATCCATCATGTCCATGTGTCATCTTCACGTGTTTGAATTTGTTCGAGCGTGTTCACCTGTTTGCCAGCTAGTTGCGTTCGCGTAACAAAAGACAGAGAGCAAGACACAAGTTTCGGAGTACATACAGTTATAGTTATTGTTAATTACTTCAACAATGCATCGTCGCTACACATAACGGATGAACAAAATAACCAAAATTAAACATTGTATACAGAAATTACCATATTGGATATGAAATTTGTGATACTAGACTACATAAGGAGATCTCAACATCAAGCATATATGATATTATAACCCACATCGTTACACGCGAAGATGAGGCGCACAAACAGGTGGACACATGAAGAAATTTTCAAAACCATATCAACATGTGATATCAGTGCATGTGAGGAGACAATCGCGTAATTATCCTTATTTTTAAGCAAATATGTTTCGATTCTAAGTGTATGTTGATCAATTGATCACACTCCCGGGCGATGACCTGGGTGTGTTGGGTTAATCTTGATCAGGTCAAGTCGGGTCAAGTTACGGGTCATGGGTCTAGTATTTGAGTCATGTTCTGTTTAAAGTATGCAGCAAGTTTATAATTTGAAATATTAGTCATATTAGTTGGCATGTATTAGGGATAGTGGAGTAGTGCCACGTAGTGCATGTTTATTTTCTATATAATGTAACTTTTGAAGTATTAATGAATGCAAGAGTTGAGTATGATCTTGAGCCTAAACCAACATGTGTCTGTCATAATGTAACGATTTAGGAGTATTCCTCTTTCTCATACCCAAGTTAATTACACATACAACAATAAAATGAAAACTCAAACAAGTTGCATAACAAGTACCATTTTATTTATGCCGATCTTTTCAGGTAACACTTTAACTTAGGTAACGACATGCGAATCATTTTTACGCACAACGCAAACACGCTTTAAGCAACTGTTTACGCTTTTAAGATCGAGAATTAAGTTTGAAAACGACATAGAATCTTAGTGCATTGCTGCACCAGAAACCTTTGCAAGAACCACATCTGGAGGTGGTGATGGAAGCATGGTGAATGCTAATATTCCACTTATTGCTGCAGCCACTGCTCCTGCAACAAATGCTGGTAAGTTTCCACCCCCAAAGAATGAATCCCATGGTCCACTTACTGCTGATACAAACATCTGTAACAACAATGTAATGTCTTTAATCATTAAAAGTTAACTTGATTACATATTAATAATAAAAAGCCTAAATCAACCATAATCGACGTTAAGCTAGCGATTAATGTCTTTTCCTAGGTTAATGTATGATCATACATCATGTTAAGTTACTAGATTTTTAACATGAATTTTTTTCAAATAAACGTCTTAAATTGTTGTGAACTTGTACACACGTTTACTACAAACTTGCTGATAGCTCACTTACTACTGCTAGCATACGATTGCGAGGTAATTAAAAGAGCAATGAGACAAGAAAACTTAAGTTTACTAAAAGATACCTGTGGTACTTCACTTAATAATATAACAATTAGGAGCTAAATCATATATTAACAAGATTAGACATAAATGATAATAGCTTAAGTTTATGCTTAAACTAATCATGCATTCTTCTTTAAAGTTACATATAGGGTGATCATACCTGAGGTATCACTATTGCAAGGTTAAGAATAGCTAATGATAAACCTGTAGACAACAAAATTAACATAGTAACATGTTACACGTTAAATATAAAAAAAAGCATGATAAAAATTAGTGAGTTTTACCTTGTCCAACTCCAGAATCATTAGAAAAAATTGAAGCTAGAGCACAAGGTATACTGTATGTCACCTGAATAACAACACAAAGATTAGAAATAGAAATAGAAATTAAAGATTTGAACATACCATGACTTAATTTCTCTTTTACCCCTTCCGACTTAAATTGATTCGATAATGATAGTTTTAGGTAATTTCACCATTTTTATAGTAATCTTCTAAAATATAAATACACTCACAAAGATAGACCGGTTACTATATAAAGTAGTTTTCTAGCATACGAAGTATCCTAGACACCACACGTGTATTTTAAGTGAGATATATGCTTCATATGATTACAAAAGCTTTTTACGACCGCTGGTAATGTTTTAGACGGATAACTGTTATCGTATTTTTTTACACTGTTTTATTTTTTTACGAAATTTGCTATATATACACTTACAAATATACTTTACATATATGTAATAAAAGTTAAATATTCAAACTTGATTCTATTTTATACTATTTTATAAAAAAAAGTATAATGATATTTAAGTTTTAAAAAACTGATAAAACTATTTAAATTTAACTTAAAACCTAATCCTTTTACTCATATTAATTTTCCTATTAATTATACTCTTGTCATCAATTCAACATTAAAGATGATAATCCAAAACACTTTTCACAAAAAGATTTCAATTTTTATTTCATCTAAAAAATTCTCTTTATCTACATTAATTATATCCAAACGCATTAAACCACTTATATTCCTAACATCATATTTCAAACCTTGAAAAATTATTCATCGTATTCATAACGCATTTAAACCCCAATTTAATTCCTTGCCTCCAACCCAAAACCACAAAACAAACATAAATAATTAATTCTACTAATTATCCTCCGTCTAAGTAGTTAAAGTAAAATACCCATAAGATTAAAATACAAAAATATGATTGATTCAAGTCTCCTCTAACTAAAATTTTTAGAGTTGATTCAAAAGATTTTTCTAACAATAAATTTGCTCCTGAAGAGGTTGAGTGTGCGATTCTAGATAAAGATCAAATAAGATTTTTAGAGTTGAATCAAAAGATTTTTCTAACAATAAATTTGCTCCCGAACAGGTTGAGTGTGCGATTCTAGATAAAGAACAGATAAGATCGATTGAAATAACATATATTCTTCAAAACATGATTACACATTTACTGTTATAAATATAATTTAATAATCATAAAATAATAATTTAATCTCACCGATAGCGGTACGCCGAGCACCGCAAACAACGCCAATGCACCACCCTTAACTCCGGCCGACGGTGGCTGAGGCTCCACACCACCACCCCCCACCACAAACCGCCGCGACCCCTCCGCCACCTTCGTTATCACCACCGTCATCGCCAAACACACCGCCAGCAACAAATTCACTCCGCCCCACAACCGCTTCACGCCACCACAACAACGCGCCAACCGCCCTATCCCCAGCGACACCGCCCCAGCCACCACGGAGTTCAGCAGCAGCCCCACCGCCCCCGCCCGCACTCCGGCGCCGTACACCTCGCCGGACCTCACTCCGCCACCGTACACCTCCCGCCCCATCCAATCAGTATCGTATATCAAAAACGGAAACCATGCAACCCAGTTCAAACACGTCACCAATAATAATATCCACGTAGGCTTCGTCATCCCCTTCATCGCCCCTATCATCTCCCCGAAAAACACCATCTTTCCGGCACCGTCATCTCGCCGGAAAACATCCTCCGGCACCGTCGTCACGACCACCACCGTTATCGTCAACAATAATGCGATCGATATGAAGAAACACGTCTTCAAATTCGCACAATAAACATCACACGCATGTGTTAACGTAAAGGGTAGGATTCTATACAGTTTAGTGTACGATCCAGCAGCGTACCCGAGGATGTTTCCTACAGCCATAAAGAACGCAAAGAGGTTGTTTCCGGTTCGGATCCTGCCGGAGTCCGACCCGGAAAGATCCGCTAGCAGAGCTCTACATGGGCCTTGAAGCATGTTGTTAGCGACGTCGAGGATCCAGAATCCGACGACGAAAACGGCGATTGCTCGTGGTTTTGGGGAGTTGCCGACGTGGTCGCCGGAGCTGACGCCGATGTCGACGGAGTAGCCGATGAGGACGACGGCGACGGCGACGAGGAGGGAGCCTCCGGCGATGAAGGGGCGGCGGCGGCCGAAGGGGGAGGTGCAGCGGTCGCTGTAGAATCCGACGATGGGTTGTACGATCATGCCGGAGATGGGACCGCAGAGCCACATGGTGGCGGACCACGTGTGTGGGATTCCGAGGAGTTGGATGTAGGGGGTGAGGAGTGACAGTTGCAGGGCCCACCCGAATTGGACTCCGGCGGCGATGGCGGCGACGGTGACGATCTGCCATAAGGGGCGGTGGTGCGGTGGCTCCGGCGAGGGCTCCGGTGGCGGAGGAGGGTGGTGGTGGAGCTGCTTGCAGGTGATGATAGTGATATCAGTGGTGTTTATGGAGTCTGCAGCCATTGGAGAGATGATGAAGGAGATGATTGTTGTTGTTGTTGTTGTTGTTGTTTTTGTTGTTGTTTTTGTTGTTGTTGTTTTTTTTGTTGTTGTTTTTGTTGTTGTTGTTGTGTGATTTGGTTGGGGGAGTGAGGGTACTTATGGATAAAGTGGGAGTAAATGCATTCACACATGCAGAAGAGTGAGTATTGAGTGAAGGGTTTGGGGTTTGGATTTTTGTAAGTGAAGAGGTGGGTGGGTGATTGTTTGTGTGGTTTTTGAATAGAATAATGTTTTTTGAAAATATATGCATGTGTGAAGTGGTTTTGACTTTATGATAGTAAATGGATCATTATCCAAATGAGGATTAACCAACGTTATTGTGAAGTCATCATTATATTTTCATTTAGTTATTACCTAGGTTGATTGTATCTTTATGAGTTTTTTATATATTATATAAAATGATTATGAGTGTATATAGGTTGTAATTAAATAGATGAGATAGAAAATACTGTTTATTTTGTGTATTAAGAAATTTTTTATTCCTATTAATTTTTTAATATTTTATTAAAGTGGTTCTAAGTGGAGAAAAATAGAAAGAATAATAATAAAGGTATAAAAATATTATTTAATTAAAATTAAGAGAAAAAATAATAATTTATAGTGTAATTATAAGGTTAAGCACTACAAGAAATGTCAGTAATAGCGGCGCCTCTATTAGCGGCGACACGCTTATTAGCGGCGACACGCTTATTAGCGGCGACAGCAATAGCGGCGACACTATTAGCGGCGACATGTCGCCGCTATTTCTCGTCAATCCGTTTCCAATTTTTTCCAACAGATCTGACCGTTGATTGTGCAACAGATCTAACGGACAGGGATTGGTCGTACTTAACCAATAGCGGCGACACTATTAGCGGCGACTAGTCGCCGCTATTGGTTAAAAATATACCCAGGAATTACGCGACTTCCCTCCACATTTCCATTCCCTCCATCTCCATGCTAACTTTCCCTCCATCTCCCTGCTGCCGCCGCCGACCACCACCCTCCGGCACCACCCTCCGGCCACCACCCTCCGTCCACCACCCTCCGGCCAACACCCTCCGGCCACCACCCTCCGGCCACCACCCTCCGGCCACCACCCTCCGGCCACCACCCTCCGGCCACCACCCTCCGGCCACCACCCTCCGGCCACCACCCTCCGGCCACCAACAGATCGCGACCCCTTCCCTCTTTCTCCTCCTCTTGCCGCCGAGCACCACCCCCACCGAGCACCAACCTCCGGTCACCGCCCCCTTTCTCCTCCTCTTGCCGCCGAGCACCACCCACCGAGCAAATTTTTGATTTAGTTCTGGTAAAACATTATTTAGGTATGAATTTTGATTTAGTTGTGTTATTGGGTGAATTATTTAGGTATAAATTTGGGATTTAGTATGCATTTTTGTTTGATTTTATCTTTACAAACCTGATTTCATCGTTATTTCCATGATTTTCACTTTATGTTTGTGGTGGGATTCTGTTGATCTTAATGAAATAGGGCAATTGAATGTGCTGGGTTTGCATTCATCTAAGTTTTTGGATCAAATGGAAAAATTTATGTAATGATTTGGCTAATAATTGATTAAACATCACAAATCGGGGGAGAAAAGCATGCAATAGTAACAAGTATTAATGCTGTTTCACTAAAATTACACATACTTAATAGTTTAAACACTACAAAAGTTTCAGTATTATTCAATTGTTATGGAATTTTTCATAAGTAGTTACACTGAGTGATCTGAATGGAACATGCAAGAAACTTGGTTACTGTCTAGTAGTTTTTTGTATGGTTTTTAGCTTTAACCTGAAAAGAATAAGCATTGAATAGTAATCAAGTTTACAACTGTTAGTTATAGGTCACTTAGTTATAACCATTTATGAAGAATTTACAACAATGAAGCAGTACTGAAGCTTGAGTGGAATATATATGTTTTAGAATACAATTTCACATGGTAACTGCATGACGCAGAGTGTGTCTGTGACTAGAAACTGTTAACACATTTTCTCAAAGGATTCGGATGTCTATACTTGTAGGATTGTGTTGTGAGTTATACTCGCTACGTGTTACTTCACTCTGTGATTGATCTATGAAAGTTTTATCTTTTTGTTGACTTTTTAAAAGAGTCGATTACTGAAAAAGTTAACTTAAAGAGTATTCTAGAAGGCCTTTTGACAGACATACCTAGCTTAGTTACAGTAGATCTTTAATCTAGATATGCCACATTCTCTTACAAACTCGTATACATGGGTTCAATTAATCTTGTCATGTGCAAATTGTTGAAACTTGATCTTACGACATGTTATCCAAAGAATGTTTATGTGGCCTTTCTATCTCTCAAGATTATACTTTGATAAAGATTAGATTATACTTTGATGGACAAATGAAAAAAGATAGCAAAGCAAAAGGTTTTGATAAATCTTTTGATAAATTATGTTCTAAATCTTATATTTCAAGACATAAGAAATAAGAATAAGAAATTACTAAGAAAATCAAAAGAAACTGTGGCATTATGTTCTAAATCTTATATTTCATGTTGTACTATAAAACTTTCTTCTTATTTTAACATTATGTTCTAAATCTTATATTTCAAGACATGATTTCATTGTGGATTGTTTTCGCATATCTTATGGCTGATGTTATGAGCCATGGAGGTGATGGCGCGGGGGATCCACCACTTCCTCCATTTGACAGTCATGGAAGTCACGCGTTAGATGGTAATGGTTATTATAATTAATTTATTTACTATGTTTATTCAATTATTATTAATATATGATGCAATCAATGATTTTTTAATCTAATTACAGGCACACCTTCTCGTAAAGCAAGAGGCAAGGCGAAAAATAAGAAATTACAGCAAGAGCTAGCTAAAAAGGGAGGACCTTTATCTTTACCCTTTGATAGAGCTGCCACGTATACCCTCGTTGGCGAACTTAATGATATGTTTGTTCGCGAGGTGGGAATATACATGGAAGCTAATTTTCCTTTTAATGTTCGTTCGTATGAAAATCTTTCCGATGCTCAGAAGAATGCTTTGGAAGAGCACATGGTGGTAAAATTTTATAAGTTATATGTTTGTTATTAATTTTTACATAACTAACTTTTATTTTATTGAACTTAAATGTAGCGACGTTTTGACTTTGATAAGATATTGCGAGATCGTGAGCGCGCACAGCTAGAGGGTGGAATCCGTTCGGTCTTTCTCAAACGATTTAGAGATCGAAAAAATGTGGTAAAAAGACATTTTGATCGAGTTGGAGGCTACGAAAATGTAGAACAAGCAAGGGTGAATCCTCCACTAGGAATGAATCATGAAAATTGGAGCCAAACCGTTGACTATTTTATGAGTGACGCATATAGAAATGTGTCAAGTTCAAACAAAGCAAATCGTCAACAACAAATATATACAAACCGTGGGGGGACTGCTTTATATAGTAGTTATTGTTATAAGAATGTAATGATTTAAATTTATATATTTGTGTATTATATATTAGTATTTTTTTAATATATATTATACTTTTTAAAAACAGAATAAAAGCAGACTGGAGACGTTTTATGATGCACATACTGGTAAAGATGGGACCTTTGATAGCGAGGTAGCACAACAACAATATGTAAGTATTTCAAATTAAGAATTTCGAGTTCTTTATGTATGTATAAATATGTTAATATATTTTTGTTAATTAATATAGAACCAATTAAAGGAAAGGTTTGATGAGCTAAGTCAAACCCAAAATCAAGAAAATGGATCATCAACGTTGAATGAAGTCGATGTTTTTGAGTCGGTGTTGGGACAACGGTGTGGACATATTAGGGGGATTGGGCGTAAACCATTCTCATCTTCAGGGACGAGTTCTTTTGTACATGATCACGAACAAACTCCTCAGTCATTTACACAGGTAAGTGCATCATTTTGTTTTAGGATAATTATGACTTTTAATTATCTAAGTTTAGCTTAAACGGGTCAAAACGGGTCAACATAACTTAAACTTAAACTTAATTATACTATGTTGAACAAACCATTCTCATCATTTTGTTTTACTTATCTAAGTTAAGCTTAAACGACTCAAAACGGGTGAAAAGAACATGATTTGCGGATAAACGGGTCAAAATAACTTAAACTTGAATGTGTTAAGTTCATCATAGTTATTTTAGGTTAATTATGACTTGTAATCGCTAAAATAGAAATTAATTATCTAAGTTTAGCTTAAACGGGTCAAAACAGGTGAAAAGGACATGATTTGTGGTTAAACGAGTTAAAATAACTTAAACTTGGATGTGTTAAGTTAAACATAGTTGTTTTAAGTTAATTATGACTTTTAATCGCTAAAATAGAATTTAATTATCTAAGTTTAGCTTAAACGGGTCAAAACGGTTAAAAAGGACATGATTTGTGGTTAAACGAGTCAAAATAACTTAAACTTGGATGTGTTAAGTTCAACATAGTTGTTTTAAGTTAATTATGACTTTTAATCGCTAAAATAGAATTTAATTATCCAAGTTTAGCTTAAACGGGTCAAAACGGGTGAAAAGGACATGATTTGTGGTTAAACGAGTTAAAATAACTTAAACTTGGATGTGTTAAGTTAATCATAGTTGTTTTAAGTTAATTATGACTTTTAACCGCTAAAATAGAATTTAATTATCTAAGTTTAGCTTAAACGGGTCAAAACGGGTGAAAAGGACATGATTTGTGGTTAAACGAGTCAAAATAACTTAAACTTGGATGTGTTAAGTTCAACATAGTATTTTGGTTTACACTTCATATACTTTGTCAAAATATAAATGTATTTTTGTTTTTGCAGGAGCAAATTTCAAGTCTGTTCCAAAATGCGCAATTTATGTCACAAATGACACAATTAATTGCTTCGTAAAAGGCTCCAAATCAAACGGAAGAAGATGATTCAGACGAGGGGGATGAATAGCTTATTTTATGTTTGATTGTATGATATGTTTGATTGTATGATATTTCGTAATCTATGTTTGAATAGCTTATCTACGTTTGATTGTATAATATTTCGTAATCTAGATTGTAGTTTATGTTATTAGATTATGTTATTAGAAAATCTAGGTTTATTTGGGATGAAAACTGGATTTTTGAAAAAAAAAGTAAAAAAAAAATAAGCATTAGCGGCGACATATAGTCGCCCCTAAAGACCTGTTTCCTTGTAGTGAAGGATAATGAAGCTAATGTAAATGCTCTTGGTATGCATAACCGATTTTGGGTAGGTGCTAATGGTTTATATTTTACTTATTGTTATTTATTAGTTTAGATGTTTAATAGGAAATTAGAGATATATATATTTAACATAACAAATTTTATTTGGAGCTTGGATGATAAGAGACATGAGAGATATACTAACAAGGAAGTTTATGTAAAACGATAGGAACGAATGCAAATAGCGTTGAGCAACATGTGGTTTGGAACTTTGTCGTTGGATTGAAAATTATACTGTCATAGGACTTGGTTTAGGTTGTAGCTTTTTTCATTTAAAGCCTTGCTTTAGGGCTAGAATTGCTTAAATTGACGATTACCGAATTGCATGATAACTAACTGCAAATGTAATATATAACGGCTCATTAATGATGTAGGTTACACACACGTTAAAATGTTGTCGGTTTAAGACCTACAGTGAGCTGAGCATAAAGACATACATAATCACAATGGTGCAAAGCCCCAATTATCTTGGCTTTCTCGTTTGATGATATATTCCAAATTCCTCTGAGTTTTCCAAATGACAAAACGAAAAAGAAAGCATACATGATCATAGCATACACCACCTGCTGGATACTGTGGAAGGCACGCAACAGTCTCCTCTTTGATAAGTACAGATGGTCTAATCAAAAGATTGTTCGGGAAATTAAAGCTATGAGTTTTCTCTGGGTTAAGAATCGGGCTCGGCTACCTTGTCTTGATTGGGACAGATGGTGTAATTTTGGATTCTAAAATGCGCAATTTATGTCACAAATGACACAATTAATTGCTTCGTAAAAGGCTCCAAATCAAACGGAAGAAGATGATTCAGACGAGGGGGATGAATAGCTTATTTTATGTTTGATTGTATGATATGTTTGATTGTATGATATTTCGTAATCTATGTTTGAATAGCTTATCTACGTTTGATTGTATAATATTTCGTAATCTAGATTGTAGTTTATGTTATTAGATTATGTTATTAGAAAATCTAGGTTTATTTGGGATGAAAACTGGATTTTTGAAAAAAAAAGTAAAAAAAAATAAGCATTAGCGGCGACATATAGTCGCCCCTAAAGACCTGTTTCCTTGTAGTGAAGGATAATGAAGCTAATGTAAATGCTCTTGGTATGCATAACCGATTTTGGGTAGGTGCTAATGGTTTATATTTTACTTATTGTTATTTATTAGTTTAGATGTTTAATAGGAAATTAGAGATATATATATTTAACATAACAAATTTTATTTGGAGCTTGGATGATAAGAGACATGAGAGATATACTAACAAGGAAGTTTATGTAAAACGATAGGAACGAATGCAAATAGCGTTGAGCAACATGTGGTTTGGAACTTTGTCGTTGGATTGAAAATTATACTGTCATAGGACTTGGTTTAGGTTGTAGCTTTTTTCATTTAAAGCCTTGCTTTAGGGCTAGAATTGCTTAAATTGACGATTACCGAATTGCATGATAACTAACTGCAAATGTAATATATAACGGCTCATTAATGATGTAGGTTACACACACGTTAAAATGTTGTCGGTTTAAGACCTACAGTGAGCTGAGCATAAAGACATACATAATCACAATGGTGCAAAGCCCCAATTATCTTGGCTTTCTCGTTTGATGATATATTCCAAATTCCTCTGAGTTTTCCAATTGACAAAACGAAAAAGAAAGCATACATGATCATAGCATACACCACCTGCTGGATACTGTGGAAGGCACGCAACAGTCTCCTCTTTGATAAGTACAGATGGTCTAATCAAAAGATTGTTCGGGAAATTAAAGCTATGAGTTTTCTCTGGGTTAAGAATCGGGCTCGGCTACCTTGTCTTGATTGGGACAGATGGTGTAATTTTGGATTCTAAAAGTATTTTTAGACATGGTGATATGTATTGATGTTGGGTCTTAGCTTCTTGCTAGCCCCTTTTTAACAATAATATTTCGCCTTGCCTTTCAAAAAGAAAAAGAAATAAATGTTCACATGCACGCACAATTATACACAAAATGATTTTGGAGATATACATAACCAGCTTAGCCCATGGTTTACAACCATTTATCGTTGCATTACCCGTTGGTTTTCCCTATGGAAGGTTTGAAGAACGATCAATTATCAATCTGGTGAACCATTTGAAATATCATATGGACTTATACGGTTGTTAAAGATTCGTAGTAATTTTAAAGAATATATAATAACCAATCTGAAGTTACTATATAGATTGTTAGCCACCATTAATGAAGATATATTGATTCAATGATTTAAGGGATCTAATGACAGCTTCTTATATATATTTTACGTGTTTGTGTAGAACATAACAAGTTGAACCCTAATGCATCAAATACAGGCTTCTTAGTTTATATGATCGCTTTTACATGAAATAATTTATTAGTTTAGATGTTTAAAATAAAGGTCTAGAAATATAATTTACATAACAAATTTTATTTTGGTTTTGATGATAAGATACATAAGAGATATACTAAAGGGAAGTTTAGGTAAAAACAATAAGAATGATTACAAATAGGGTTGAGCAATATATATGATAATCTTTCATCTCCGCTCCAACTACAATGGAGCTCGCAACAACAATGGCCGAAATCAACCAGTGATTCTTCGCATTGCTCTCCCAATCCCTTATTCCCAAGTTATCTTAACTAGTTCTTCGTATCTGTCTGTAACGGACCATCTGCCTTTAGCTACAAATAAAGACTCTCAAGAATGTCAGAATTGTCTTAAAGGCTTGAATAATTAAGCATAATCGGACATATTTAACATTGTTTAACTCTCACTGATAATAATTAAGCATAAACAAACTTAAATTGCTTATAAAACCGTAAACACACGTCCATTTAATCTTACTCTTAAACTATACTGTTGTCCATACAAAACAACAATCTTCAGCATCATAAGAAAATTAAGCATCACATATGTACACATCATAAGCCATATCGATTACTTCAACCTTGGTTGATCATAATTGGATCATAACTAACATATGACGAATGTAAATGATGCTAATCATCGTAACCAATATATTTAACATTGTTTGATATTTATTACTGATAATTAAACATAAAGAAACTTAATTAAGGTACATTTAATAAACATAATATTCCCATAAAGTACTATAATTTAACATCGATAATCATAATTGGAGTTAACCTTTAATGTAATCGATATTAACTTTCATACGAAACATATTTGATCCTCACTAACACAAATTATTTATAATTATAATTAATAAATATAATATTTGTTAATATTATTATTATGACTTATAGTTATAATAATATTATAATAATAACAATAATACTTTTAATAACAGTAATGATACGTACATAAATTATTAGTATAATTTTTATTAATAACTATAATTATTATTTATATTAATAATTAATTTTGATTTATTTTAATAATAAAAAAAGTTATTTAAAACCTATGACGACATGTCGTCGCCATAGATGTTTCATAAAAGGCGGGCATCTTTCCCTCCAAGTTATATCTAGGGGAAAAAAGGAAAATAATGGTTTTTCACCTATGGCGACGATGGCGACAATGTGTCGTCGCCATATTTTAATTTTTTTTAGTATGATTTAAAATAAATCAAAATTAAAATGAAATGACCTATGACGATTAACATTTAGGGAAGACGCATGTGTCGTCGCGATAGGATGCACCTAAGGCGACAACATGTCGTCGCAATAGGTCTGCATTGCCAAAAACCTAACTGAATCTACGGTGACGATATGTCGTCGCCATAGATAATCTATAGCGACAAACCCATGTCGTCGCCATAGGTCTTGTCGCCATAGACTCTTTTTCTTGTAGTGAATATGCACTGTGGACTTTGATCATCGGATTGAAACGGTACTATCGTAGGTTATTGTTTTTGGTTGTAGCTTTTCGCTTCCAGTCATGTTCTAGGGCTAGAACTATTTAAATTGTCAATTACCGGAATGCATGATAACAATTATAGTAAACCTAATAAAGTATCATGACCCATAAATGATGTTGGTTACACACACTAAAATATTGTCAGTTTAAGACCTACGTACAATGTGTGTGAATGCGTACTAAATTATACATAACTAAATGTTCATAAGCAGGCACAATTATACACAAATTGGTTGTGGAAATATACATAACCTACTCATCCCTACAGTTTTCATTCATTTCTTGTTGCATTATTTGCTTGTATCCCTACGGAAGGTTTGAAGAAAGATATATTGTCATTCATTGTGCATTACACAACGTGTGAACCATTTAAGATATATATCATATGAACTTACATAGTTGTTAAAGATTCATAGTAGTTGAAAAGAATGTATAATAACCAATTGAAGTATATAAATTGTTAGCCAACATTAATAGAGGTCTATTGATTCATAGATCCTAACATGGGATTATTGTAACATCTCATAATTTTCATTAACTTAAAAAAAAAGTTAATTTTGTAAAATCTTAAAATAATTGATATTAATAATAATAATAATAAAAATAATAATAATAATAATTAATAATAATAACATCAATAATACTAATAATAATAATAATGAACATATAAGTTGTATTAAATCTTATAACTAATAACCTCTTACATAAAATGATAACAATCCAAACTTCAGGGGGTTAAATGGCAATTTATTTAAAACTAACACAAAACTTTGATTTCCAGTTGTAAACTAATACAAACCACAGGGACCATTATTTAAATTTTGTATAATTACAAAACACACCCAACCCCACCCCCATTCACCCGTTTCTCTTTTCCCTCTTTCGCGACCACGATCTCACCATTGTCGACCACCAAATCTTAATAATAACCGAAATTATCAAACATGAATGATCATTTAACTACTTATAATCGACCACCACTCTCAATTTCAATTCAAACAACACATACACCTCCATTTTTTCCGTTTTCTTTTCTTCCCATCGTCGGCCGATTTCTGTCCACAATCGCACACTAAACCGCATTAATAATCAAATTAACTTCACACGAACAACCATCTACCTATATCTAATCTTCTGCAATCCTCAATTGCATTTGAAACACCTTGAAACAACCCATTCGAACCTCTTCTTCATCGCGGACCTGCAACTGTTAGAACACCACAAATCGAGCTTCAAAACTTGCAATTGGCAGAGGGTTTCTAGTCCCAACCATCATTCGAAGCTATACACAAGTTTAATTGGTATATCACCATCTTTCGCATATCAAACGAAATCGACATCGACCGCGAGTTGTTCTTTGGAGTAGGTATCTCCAATCCATCATTATACAGTTAATTAAACATACATAAACACTCGTTTTTACATGGGGAATGAAAGCCCCATGATTTCAGTTACCATCGAAGTCGAATTGGTGGTCAATTTGGTCCGGATTCGAACTAGGGCTCATATGGAATTGGGGTTAATTGAAAACTGTGTTTAAAACAATTAAAACCGAGAATTCATTGCAGCTTAGGCCTTTGGTTCACCGGTTCCCATGTCTCAAGTCATCCGAGAGGTCCCGGGTTCGACCCCGGGCAACCTCGTTATTTTTTTAAGCCTCCTTTTTAAGCTTTAAAATTCCGAAAAAAATCCTAAAAATCATAAAAATGTTTTTACAAACATTAGAAATTTTTAAAACAACCAAATTATTTTCTAAAATTTATTTCAATATTTTATTTATTTATTTTATTAATTGTTTCAAATAAATAACATACCTAGTTAAATTTTTATAAAAAAATAGACTTTAAATCACATCATCCAGTTATTTCAATACATACACCTGTTTAATAATCAAATATAATATTTGTTATTTTTATCTTGACATTTATTTATTTATTGTATTAGTCGTTTAAATCATGATTAAATATAAAAGTTTTATATATAAATCTTTCCAAAATCATTTTCATTTCTTTTAATCATTTAAATAATTAAATATTTTAATTAATTATCACATAATTAATTAATAAAATTAATTATTTGTTTTTCACACTAAATCAAACGATTACGCGTATTAACACATTTATTCCTATTAAGTTCTAAACGTAATCACATTCAATAAATTTATTTTATTTAGTTATGGACATTCAAACTAAATAAAAATTAGTTTATTTAAACTACCATTCAAGACCCAATGGAAATCCTAATACATCCCAAATTCCCAAATCATTATTATTCTAATTCGAGACACCGTTCCTTAGGTTAATCATAAGGAATTATTGGTGTCTAATCTATCACATCCAGATTCTAATCTCATCAATCAGGTGAGTATTCATATCCCCTTTTTATATCATTTCTTATTTGGGGGAAATCATGTGATACAATATATTCAATCATGATATTCTGTTGTTGTTTCATTCTAAATTCAATTCAAGACAGGTTATGTTATTACTTGCAATTATGTGAACATACTATGATAAACTGGACGACAGTAAAACCCTAATTCAATCAATCAATCCTGTTATCAATGGTAGATCTACTGGTTTGGATAACCCACCCCATATGGCTTACGAGTGGTGATTGTGCCAGAGGCAGGAGTCAATCTATGGTGTATGTGTGGAGTCTATTATATGCAAGTGTCAAGTCAAGGGGTTGTTATTGTGTCAGTTTATCTATATGCTTTACTATTGCAATATAAGTCTTAACGTTACCTTGTGAATTGGATTATTCTCAATCAATCAATCAATCTATATGTATACTCAAAAACTGTGATTACTCACCGGCTAATTCGTTAGCTGACTTTATTTTCTCACATGATTTCAGGTTAAGCAAGTTAGTGGACTTCTACATGCTCATATAAGACCCGGACTTAGTCAAAACAAGAGACAATTACTATTTGTGACTTTAACTGTTGTATTTGTATCTGTTAAATTCATGTTATCCTGTAATCTGATTTTAATATTATTTTAACTATTAGACAATCATGAGTTATGAACAATCAATCATTCCCTCGTCCGCTCCGATGATTCCGCCGTCGGTCAGGGTGTGACAGATTGGTATCAGAGCCATGGTTATAGGGAATTAGGTTATTAGAAATGGAATGACCTAGACTATAACTAAGTACCTTTACACATGAGTCCTCTCATGTATTTTATATGCATAGATAGGATTATATGTGCTTTACATGTTTATACTTGATTATGTGATTATATGCCTTATGTGATTCTTCTTATACTTTGAATCTTATCAATGTACATACGAATCTTAAATCATATTCTAAGGCATTGTGTGCCTAATTCAAGTGATTTTAAACTCCAAAACTCGATTGTTATTCATGGTTTTCAAATTCGTCAAAGTCTGTGTCTTACAACTTGAAACATGCTATGCTGGAAGAGTGGGATGCCTGTATCTCGGGGTGTTCTGTCTAGGCAAGGTATTCGTATAAATCCAAATCAACCGATGGATCTGTCTACCTTACCTGGGAACCCTCGGGATGAGTATCTGCTTATAGGTACGCATGTCTTTAATAAGGTTGTGTTGGACATAACACTTTGATTAGTCAACGTACTCGCTTTGATTTACGAATCAAACGATTACACTCGGAACATATCATTATTATTATGTCAGATTCCCGATTATCGTTTTCATGTTGTATAGCTCATATTACCCAATTTTCATAAAATATCTTAATGATATTTCAGAATGGCTTCTCGTCAAATCCGTTCACGGTCTAGAAACTCTGGCCGTAAGATTTCTGCTATTGTAGCACGTGAAGTTACTGCGGTCATCCCAACTCTACTTACCCATTTGAACCAATGCAACAATACTGTTCAAAACCCAACTGCACCAAACCCTCCCCGAACTTGTACTTACAAACATTTCAGTTCTTGCAACCCCACTAAGTTCGGTGGAACTGAAGGAGCTACTGGATTACTACAGTGGTTCGAAAGCATCGAGAACACTTTCCTAAACAGCGAATGCCCTGAAAATCTAAAAGTCCGATATGCCACAAGTGTTCTCCAGAAACGCGCACTTACTTGGTGGAACGGGGAGAAACGAACCCGTGGAACTGAAACTACTCTAGCATTAACATGGGCTGAAGTTAAAAAGCTTATGACTAAAGAGTTCTGCCCAAGAAACGAAGTCCATAAACTGGAAGCTGAGTTCTGGGAGTTAACCCAAGACAGTGGCGAGAACCTAGCATACACTAATCGATTTCACGAACTAAGCCTTTTGGTACCGCACCTTGCTACCCCTACCTCCCAAGCCATCGAGAAATACATTGGTGGACTACCCATGCAGCTTCAGGATACGCTGTTAGGAAGGAATCCTTCGACACTAGAAGATGCTATTAGACTGGCTGCGCAGTTAACCGATAACCATGTGAAAGCTGGTTCTTTAACCAGGAAAGGATCGAAGAAAAATACCGATAAACTTCCTAACGAAACCGTCAAATCCCACCAAGCCGAGCTTTCCAAGAACAAGAAGAGGAAGGCTCAATCTCAAAACTTTGCTGTAATTACCCCTGCTGTACCAATTAATCAAGTCCCTCCAACTCGTCAACCAGCGGTAAACAACCAATCACTAATGAAAAAGTCATACGCTGGACCCTATCCGCAGTGTAACAACTGCAGTTATCACCATCCCGCTAATATTCAGTGTCGTCAATGCACAAACTGTGGTCATTTGGGTCATACATTCAACGTGTGCAAGAGTGCTGCTAAAGCTCCAACTAATGCACCAGTCCACCAACATCCTCCTGCAATTACCCAGGGTCGTGCATGCTATCAATGTGGTGATCCGAACCATTTTCGCAATCGATGCCCTCAACTTGTCATCCCAGTTCCTACGGCTCAAGGACGTGCTTTCAACATTAATGCTCAACAAGCTCAAGCCACTAATGATGTGGTGTTGAATAATTCTTGTCCTTGATTTCGTCTTCCTGATTTAATTCAAGATTTGTAATCGTGATTTCCTTTTGTTACATTGATGTAATTTGAAAATTTCTAAATTTCTAATTGAGATATTTTTCCTTTCGTTGTTAAGTCAAACTTTGAACCGCATGCACCGTAGAAGATACGAGTGTCCTAAATGATTCTAACTCATCAAAACAGGGGTGATTCCCTTACTCTGGTGATGATTCTTCATTCGTTTCAATAAATGGTTTCCAATGATGTGTTTTATGAAATTTCATCCTCTGGATTAGGGCGATTTTCTTATCTCGAGGACTGACTTCAATTATTCACTTTGGAACTTGCATTTCACAAATGACATGATCTCACCAAAATAGGATTGAAACCCGTACTTTGGTGACAAATGTCAATCTTCGATTGTTTTCTTAAAGCTCAATCATCAAGATACGCGTGAAATTCATACCTTGATGATAATTTCATTTTTATGGATTGTATTTTCTCAAATGAAACGGCATCGTCGAAGTAGGAGTGAATTCTGGATTTTGACGAGGAAGTCTATCTTATTATATTTTGTTTTTGTAAAAATTCATCGTTAAGATAGGAGTGATTTCCCTTACCTTAATGGTGAGTTATCTCGTCTTATTTCTGTAGATCCTCAGATCGAACTTTTTGATTGGAAGGTTAGTAGTCATACCTTGAGAGTACACCATCAAGTTAGGGGTGAAAACCACACCTTGATGACTATTCTCATTTCTTGATCTCCAACTTACCATGGTTGTAAATAAGTGATGAGACGCATGTAGTAACTTGAAGGGTGAAATAATACTAGTGTTTCGACCTATCAAGTTAAAGCATGATCTCTGAACTTGAACAGAGACCTGATCGTTTTAGGTTGATTTTGATTCCAACTTGGAACATTTAAATTCTTAAATCGGTTTCTTTCCCTTTGTCCTCATGTTTTGATCTAGCTATATGGAACCATTCATCCCTTATCTATCGACTTTCATTGTGAGTTATCATCAAAACCTGATTACGTGATGGTAGTCTTCTTAAACAATCTTTTGTCAAGTAAAGATATTATCTATGATCGTGATGGTCGCTTCATCTCTCATTTCTAGAAAAGTCTCCAATCAGCTCTCGAAACTCAACTGAATCTTAGCACAACCTATCATCCGCGAACCGACGGTCAGACTGAAAGAACGATACAAACCCTCGAGAATATGCTCCGGGCTTGTGTCATTAATTTCAGTGGATCGTGGGATTCCCATCTTCCGTTGATTGAATTCTCTTACAATAACAGTTACCAGACCAACAGATGGCACCATTTGAGGCCTTGTATGGTTTGAAGTTGGTGAATCACAGATTACTGGTCCGGAATTGATACAATAAACAACCGACAAAATTCGTAAGATCCGTGATAACTTGGTCGCTGCTAGAAATCGTCAAAAGCATTATACTGACAAAAGACGTAAGCCCATGGAATACAATGTCGGTGATCTCGTACTTCTTAAGGTATCACCTTGGAAGGGAGTGATTCGCTTTGGAAAGAAAGGGAAACTAGCACCTCGTTATGTGGGTTCATTCAAAGTGCTCGAGCGAATTGGGAAAGTGGCCTACAAGCTTGAACTACCCCAAGAACTTAGCAATATACATCCGACGTTTCATGTTTCAAACCTCAAGAAATGTCTGACGTTTCATGTTTCAAACCTCAAGAAATGTCTTGCTGATGAAAATATCCACATTCCACTCGATGAAGTCCAGATTCATGAATCTATGCACTTTATTGAGAAACCTGTGGAAATTATGGATCGGGAAGTCAAACAACTCAAACGCAGCCGAATACCAATTGTCAAGGTTCGTTGGGAGTCTAAACGTGGGCCAGAGTTCACCTGGGAACGTGAGGACTAAATGAAATCCAAGTACCCTCATCTTTTCGTTTCAGCCTCCTTGTGATTAAAATTTCGGGACGAAATTTCCTAAAGCAGGGGAGACTGTAACATCTCATAATTTTCATTAACTTAAAAAAAAGTTAATTTTGTAAAATCTTAAAATAATTGATAATAATAATAATAATAATAATAATAATAATAATTAATAATAATAACATCAATAATACTAATAATAATAATGAACATACAAGTTGTATTAAATCTTATAACTAATAACCTCTTACATAAAATGATAACAATCCAAACTTCAAGGGGTTAAATGGTAATTTATTTAAAACTAACACAAAACTTTGATTTCCAGTTGTAAACTAATACAAACCACAGGGACCATTATGTAAATTTTGTATAATTACAAAACACACCCAACCCCACCCCCATTCACCCGTTTCTCTTTCCCTCTTTCGCGGCCACGATCTCACCATTGTCGACCACCAAATCTTAATAATAATCAAAATTATCGAACATGAATGATCATTTAACTACTTATAATCGACCACCACTCTCAATTTCAATTCAAACAACACATACACCTCCATTTTTCCCGTTTTCTTTTCTTCCCACTGTCGGCCGATTTCTGTCCACAATCGCACACTAAACCGCATTAATAATCAAATTAACTTCACACGAACAACCATCTACCTATATCTAATCTTCTGCAATCCTCAATTGCATTTGAAACACCTTGAAACAACCCATTCGAACCTCTTCTTCATCGCGGACCTGCAACTGTTCGAACACCACTAACCGAGCTTCAAAACTTGCAATTGGCAGAGGGTTTCTAGTCCCAACCATCATTCGAAGCTATACACAAGTTTAATTGGTATATCACCATCTTTCGCATATCAAACGAAATCGACATCGACCGCGAGTTGTTCTTTGGAGTAGGTATCTCCAATCCATCATTATACATTTAGTTAAACATACATAAACACTCGTTTTTACATGGGGAATGAAAGCCCCATGATTTCAGTTACCATCGAAGTCGAATTGGTGGTCAATTTGGTCCGGATTCAAACTAGGGCTCATATGGAATTGGGGTTCATCGAAAACTGTGTTTAAAACAATTAAAACCGAGAATTCATTGCGGCTTAGGCCTTTGGTTCACCGGTTCCCATGTCTCAAGTCATCCGAGAGGTCCCGGGTTCGACCCCGGGCAACCTCGTTATTTTTTTAAGCCTCCTTTTTAAGCTTTAAAATTCCGAAAAAATTCCTAAAAATCATAAAAATGTTTTTACAAACATTAGAAATTTTTAAAACAACCAAATTATTTTCTAAAATTTATTTCAACATTTTATTTATTTATTTTATTAATTGTTTCAAATAAATAACATAACTAGTTAAATTTTTATAAAAAATAGACTTTAAATCACATCATCCAATTATTTCAATATATACACCTGTTTAACAATCAAATATAATATTTGTTATTTTTATCTTGACATTTATTTATTTATTGTATTAGTCGTTTAAATCATGATTAAATATAAAAGTTTTATATATAAATCTTTCCAAAATCATTTTATTTCTTTAATCATTTAAATAATTAAAATTTTAATTAATTATCACATAATTAATTAATAAAATTAATTATTTGTTTTTCACACTAATTCAAACGATTACGCGTATTAACACATTTATTCCTATTAAGTTCTAAACGTAATCACATTCAATAAATTTATTTTATTTAGTTATGGACATTCAAACTAAATAAAAATTAGTTTATTTAAACTACCATTAAAGACCCAATGGAAATCCTAATACATCCCAAATTCCCTAATCATTATTATTCTAATTCGAGACACCGTTCCTTAGGTTAATCATAAGGAAATCATTGGTGTCTAATCTATCACATCCAGATTCTAATCTCATCACATCCAGATTCTAATCTCATCAATCAGGTGAGTATTCATATCCCCTTTTATATTATTTCTTATTTGGGGGAAATCATATGATACAATATATTCAATCATGATATTCTGTTATTGTTTCATTCTAAATTCAATTCAAGACAGGTTATGTTATTACTTGCAATTATGTGAACATACTATGATAAACTGGACGACGGTAAAACCCTAGTTCAATCAATCAATCCTGGTATCAATGGTAGATCTACTGGTTTGGATAACCCACCCCATATGGCTTACGAGTGGTGATTGTGCCAGAGGCAGGAGTCAATCTATGGTGTATGTGTAGAGTCTATTATATGCAAGTGTCAAGTCAAGGGTTGTTATTGTGTCAGTTTATCTATATGCTTTACTATTGCAATATAAGTCTTAACGTTACCTTGTGAATTGGATTATTCTCAATCAATCAATCAATCTATATGTATACTCAAAAACTATGATTACTCACCAGCTAATTCGTTAGCTGACTTTATTTTCTCACATGATTTCAGGTTAAGCAAGTTAGTGGACTTCTACATGCTCATATAAGACCCGGACTTAGTCAAAACAAGAGACAATTACTATTTGTGACTTTAACTGTTGTATTTGTATCTGTTAAATTCATGTTATCCTGTAATCTGAATTTAATATTATTTTCACTATTAGACAATCATGAGTTGTGAACAATCAATCATTCCCTCGTCCGCTCCGATGATTCCGCCGTCGGTCGGTGTGTGACAGATTGGTATCAAAGCCATGGTTATAGGGAATTAGGTTATTAGAAATGGAATGACCTAGACTATAACTAAGTACCTTTATACATGAGTCCTCTCATGTATTTTATATGCATAGATAGGATTATATGTGCTTTACATGTTTATACTTGATTATGTGATTATATGCCTTATGTGATTCTTCTTATACTTTGAATCTTATCAATGTACACACGAATCTTAAATCATATTCTAAGGTATTGTGTGCCTAATTCAAGTGATTTCAAACTCCAAAACTCGATTGTTATTCATGGTTTCAAATTAGTCAAAGTCTGTGTCTTACAACTTGAAACATGCTATGCTGGAAGAGTGGGATGCCTGTATCTCGGGGTGTTCTGTCTAGCAAGGTATTCGTATAAATCCAAATCAACCGATGGATCTGTCTACCTTACCTGGGAACCCTCGGGATGAGTATCTGCTTATGGGAACCAATCGCACGAATGGAGGTCATTCGCACAACCCTGTTATAGCTCATTCGCACCTCTGTCGTATGGTCCATTCATACGACTAAGCTTAGTCGCATGTTCAGTCGTACGAATGAGTCCAGTCGCATAGACTTAGTCATATGAAGTGATTAGCTAGGGGTGATTTGATTAAGTTAGGGTTGTTGTTCTAGATCTGCATTGAGAAGGAGAAGTTTTAGCTGCCCTAGTGTATTGGATTGATAACCACTTGCTGAGAACATTAAGGTGAGTTCTAATTGCCCTTTTTATGTGTTAATGCCGTTTGATAAATGTTGTTTGACAAAATCGGGCACTGGCATGCATATAAATAAATAGAAAATGTGAATAAGAGTTGAAGTGGTAAATTGTGGTGAATGGCGAGGTGTAGGTTTGACCCACCAACTATAGACGGAGGTTTGACCCGTCAACGCCAATCATAGACGGAGGTTTGACCCGTCAACGAGCGAGGTGGAGGTTTGACCCACCAAACTATAGACGGAGGTTTGACCCGTCAACGCGCGAGGTGAAGGTTTGACCCACCAAATTAAAATCGGTAAAAAGATGTCCATAAATACCTCGTGGGTATTCGATATGCATATCAATACTGAGATGAATAAATAGACTGATGAATGTTTATGAATCATTCGGTGTTGTAACAGTTGATGAGTTGTTATTATTGAAATGTGGTGTACGTTAGAACTTACCAGTTTATCTGATTTTGTGTTTGTTTTCTTATGCATGCCAGGTATTAATAGAAATGTCCGCGGAGGCGCCCCACCGAGTTAAATTCCGGTTATGGTGTATGATACTGGCTAAATGTTGGGTTTTTGGGAAAGATGTATATGAAGTTTGACAAAGTTTTGAGATACTAGTTGAAGTGTTGTAATAATTGTTAATGATGTAAAAAAAGTTTTTAATATATAAAAATTTCCGCTGCGTTTGTAGTCTCTGAATTATTATTATAACCCAACTCGTAGCACCCTCCTTTTCATATTATAATGTTATGAGATTGAGGGTGTTACAAGTTGGTATCAGAGCCTTAGTTAAAGAGATTTGAATAATTGATTGTTTCAAACTTTAACTGAAATGTGGGAAGTACCAGTATCTACAACCGGAAGTGGGGTGGAATATTGTATAAATAATTGTTAGTGATAATTTAGTCGATTGATAAATAAAAGCAATTGTCTAGATTGAAGGATAGTATTATGTGTATACATGATTCTACGGTTTAGATAGAAATAGAAATAAACTGTGAAAAGATAATGAGAAAAGGTAGGATGGATGAATAAGTAAATAATTGTGAATGTTATGAGCAAAATAATTGATAACACCTGGCCAATGTTATGAGCAATATACATATATGCAGCATCCTGGTATCACTCATTATTTAATTATGGTTTATTTCTGATCGTAGATGGAGGAAACCAGCAATACAAATTCTAGACCTGAAGCTAGGATTTCAGGTGATGAACTTAAGGCGGCTATAGGTGATGAGGTCGCCGAGTGTTGCGTACTACTTTACCTGAAATGTTAAGTGACCTTAGGAAAGGTGGTGAATCATCTTTCCAACCAACTCCTCCCTGTTATTGTTGAGCCTGTAGTGGAGAAACCAGTGTCATATAACATTTTAAAGAATGTGACCCGCCTAAGTTTGAAGGCCAGATGGATGTAGTAGTAACTTATAAGTGGTTACGAGAGATGGAAGCAGCGTTTAAACTTAGTAGATGCAAGGGGGACCGGAAAGTGGGCTTTGCAGTGCATTCTTTTCAAGCAGAAGCCTTGTATTGGTGGGATACAGTAGAACAGGCCATGGGTGAAGCCGCCGTGAGCCAGATGACGTGGGAAACTTTTAAAGCGCTGGTGATAGAAAAATTCTGTCCGAAAGGCGAGATGGACAGAATTGAGATCAAGTTTTTGCAGCTTCAGGCAGGCAGTTTAAGTCACAAAGAGTATACTTCTAGGTTTGAAGAAATGCGTTTGGTACCTCATTTAGTAACTCCTGAGGCGAAGAGGATTACTAGGTATTCAGGGATTACCCCCTAAGGTGAGAATGCTAGTAAAGTCTAATTCTCCTTCTACATACCAAGGCACGATAAATTTGGCTGCGGACATGTATGAGGAAGTCGCTGAGTCCGAGAAACCTGTGGTGAAAGAAGAAGTGGTTAGTCGTCAGGAAACTTCACTGAGTTCTAGGCCTATGTATGGACAGAGTGAGCCGCAGAAGAGAAAGTTTAATGCTAGGGGCTTTGTAGGTCCCCCTCCTCGGTGTTAGATGTGGGAAGTTTCATAGAGGAGAATGTAGATTGAATCACCCGGCATGTCATAAATGCGGGAAGCTGGACATTTCGTTTCCAGATGTCCAGAACTTCGATGTTATGAATGCGGGGAAATGGACATATGAAATCTGAATGTCCAAAGTTTAGACCTGGACGGTTCCTATTCATGCAGTAGGAGGACCGAGTAAAGTCAGTGCGAGTGGTAGTAGCGGTACTGCGGAGGTATTTACAATAACTACGGAGGAGGCTAAGGCATTACCAGATGTTGTGTCGGGTACGTTTCTTGTTAATGATGTACCAGCTAGAATTTTATTTGATTTGGGGGCTAATAGAAGTTTTATATCAATAAAATTTCATGCCTTAATAAAAGTTAAACCATCAAAGCTAGATGTTGTCTTTTCAGTAAAACTGCTCTAATGAATTTATAGTTGTAGTGAGGTAATAGATGATGTTTTGTCGAACTAGAAGGTATAAAATTTCCTGCTACATTACACACGATGAAGTTAGGAGGTTTTGATGTAGTATTGGGAATGGACTGGTTATCTACGTTTGAGGCTTAGATAATATGCAAAAGAAAGATGATTGTGTTGCGAGCACCAGATGGTAATTGGTAACCTGTTTTTTGATGATGATCATGATAGTGTGTGAAGGTCATATCTATGATTAAGGCTGAGAATTATTGAATCTCTCATTGCTTGTTTGATTTTGATCTATATTCAAACAATGAATACTAGATCTGAGTTTTGATAGATTTGTCAATTTTAACATTTAATTCGTACTTTGGTGGAGGATCTATCAACCGCCAAAGTTGGAGACCAAAGCTGATTTTAAATCTGGAAGATCAAGTTCAGAATCATGTGAACTACACAGATTTTGACTTGTGGGAGTCCATCACTCAATGTCCTTATTTCCACCACTCTTGGGCCGGATTATAATGACAAGAATCAGCAATCAGCACTAAGGACTTGCCACCTGATGATGTCAAGAAGGTCAAAGTCGATATTAAAGCATACAACTTGCTTAGTATGGTTTTGCCAGAAGAAATCTTGATCAGGTGTGCGAGAATTACAAAACAGCAAATTCCTGTGGAAGATAATTCACACTCTCTGTGAAGGAGTGATGAGATCAGAAGCATAAGGAAAGACACCCTTAGTCACAATATGAAACTTTTCATCATATTGAGGGTGAATCAATTCCTCAGCAACTCCATAGATTTATGCAACTTGTTACTGAGATGAAACATCTTGGCGTTAAAATATACTACTGAGGAACTGAACAAGAAGATGCTCCACACTTTGCCTGAAAGTTGGAAGCAAACAGTCCATGTTCAAGAACACCATAGATCTCAAGACAACTGGTCTAGATACATTGGTGCTAAGGTTGAGCACTTGAACTGGTATGAACAGTCAAGAAACAAGAGTGTGAGAATCATGTCTCACCTTATCACTTCAAGGAAGCCAAAATGCTGGGAAGTGCATTTATCTCTAATACTAAGGTGATAACTCTTGTACTTTGAGTGATGATGAAGAAGAAGTAAGGTTTTATGCATCCAAACCCACTAAGAAATCATCTCAAAGTAAAAAAATCAAAAGGAAATGGCAAGAACTGCAGAGAAAAGAGAGACATCAGCAACTGCCAAACTCTTCTCAACAGAACAAACAGTCAGAACCAATAACTGTGATATTGGATATCTGAAGAACAAAAAACAGCCTTTGCAGCTTTTAGTTCTAGCTTTCAAGCATATCTTGGAAGTTCACTTACATCACAGCAAACATCTGTCAGCAAGACTGGGAGGAACTCCCTCCTGATGTAGTAGAAGAGATAGATCTACAATGGCAGATGGCCATGATTGCTTACAGAGCTAAGCAATATCTGCGGAGAAGAAAATCTGGCAGCAGCAAGCAAAACATCAAAGATTGGTGTTGATAAGTCAAAAGTCAGATGTTCCAAGTGCAATCTCTACGGTCACTTCTCTAGAGAATGCAACCAACAATTATCTCAGCAGTATCAGCAGCAGCAGCAACAAAATCAGCAGCGCAACAAAATCAGCAGCAACAACAATATCAGAATCAGCAGGTCAACCTCTCAAAGATCTCTGCATAGACAACCTCGCTAACATCCCCACCAGCCACAAATACATCAGCAGGACCAAGCAATCTAAGGAGTCAGGGCTGATCATCCTTCAAGGGAACATGTGACTGGAGTTTGTATGAGAAGGAAGTGATAGAGGAGAATCAAGCATTAATGGCGCATATGGAAAACAAAGTTCCTCCTATGGCCAGAGAGGTAAAAGGCAGGTTATGTTCATCATCATGTGTTGAGGAAGTTGAACGATATAGAGTCCATGCTCAACAATTGGCTGATAAAGTAAAGGAAACTATGATTTTAAATGAATCACACTTAAGAGAACTAAAATTATATCAAATCAAAATAAGTTCTTTACAAAAAGATTTAGAAAAATATGTTTCTGAAAACTACAGTCTAAAAGCCCAAGTTGAGCATCTGACCACTTCCTTAACAAAATCCATGGCTGATCATGCATCCACTGAAGTGAAACTTCAGAAGTTTCAATTATCATCTCAGCAATATGAGAAGTTGCTAAACTCTCATATTGAATCAAAGAACAGGTCCGGGTTGGGTTATAATGCTGTTGCACCACCTATTAATGACAACTACACACCTTTACCTGAAACAATGACTAACAATTTGTCAAATCATTTTGTGCAAAGCACCAAAAATGACATAAAAAACAGTCATACAAACAATATGAAACTGAGATGAGTGAAACTGAATCTACTGAATCAGAATCACTTAAACATAATGAATCAGATTTTGATAAATATGATGACTTGGATGATTCTGATGAACATGATACTGATCAACTGAACATGGTAAGAATGTTCAAGTTGAAACTGGTCTTCCGCGAGTCCTTGAAGAATCAAAGTTGCAGTACCCTCCAAAGCAACGAAACATGCTGAAGACTATTTGCAAGAGGATTGCTGAACTGAATGAAGGATTACAAGAACTGAATCTTCACAAGATTGATAGCTGCGGATCAAGTACTGAAGTACCTTTATCATCTTCAGATAAAGGTAAGAAACAAATACCAAACAAGAATCCTCGAAAAAAGAATTCTGAGGAATCCGTCGAACATCTCGGAAAAAAGAATTCTGAGAAATCCGTAGAACATCTGCGGAAAAAGAATTCTGAGGAATCCGTAGAACATCTGCGGAAAGCAAAAATTGCCAAGTCCGTAGATCATCTGCGGAAGGCAAAAACTACTGAATCTGCAGAAAAGCAACGGAAGAGAGAAACTGATTCTGTGGACAAGGTAAAAAGAGAGACAAACAAACATGCACAGAAAAAGCTAAATATCAAGCAACAAAGGCAGCCAAAGACAAACAAACAACAGCTGATGAAGCCCCCAACAAAAACAAGAAGAAATCAACTGATGCTTCAGCAAGTGAGAAAAAGAACAATAAAAAGAAGGTTGAATCTGAAGAAAATCAGAAAAATATAGCAAATGGTGTGATATGAAGAATCACAATACTGATGAATGCTATTTCAGCAGCTATTGTTCCATTTGTAATATGAACAATCACATGACAGATGATTGTTTCTTCAACAAACACTGTGCCATATGTGACAAAAATAATCATTCCACTCAGGAATGTTATTTTAATAAGAAGAACAAGAAAAAGAGCAAAAGAAGTCACAAGTAGCATCATCCGAATCAGATTCTCAATCCTCAGTAAGTGACAAAGAGACAAAGATTCAGAAAGATCAACAAAAGTCAAAGACAGGCTCATCTGTTGCGGACAAGACTTTGAGAAAGAAAACACCAACACAGGCTAAGACACCTCACAAAAAGGTGGATCTGTCTGATAAACAGAGTGAAGTAATTGATGGTTTCTTTGACAACTTTGCAAAAGGAACTCCTGTGTCTCATCAAAGCAGAAAGATGAAGAAACTTTCAAAACTACAGGATCCTCTTCAAAGTTAAGATACCAACCAAAACAAGCCACGTTGAAGAAAGACTCAGATAAGCATGAAGACACCTAGAAACCTGAATCATCTTCAACAGAATCATCCTCACCACCATCAGATCAAAAAAAACAACTAATACTAAAACTTCAAGATTAATTCATGAAGGAGTAACTATTGTTGACACATCTGGCAAACCCAAGACAATTAAGCCTTGGGTTGTCAATTCTAACTAATTTCCTTTTGTGTGCAGGAACAATCATGGAGAGCTGACAACAAGTGGTATGTTGACAGTGTTGTTCCAGACATATGACAGGCAACTGTGCACTTCTCCATGACTTCAAACATAAACATGCCTCTTATGTGGCATTTGGTGGGGATAAGAAGGGAGGTTAAATTGTTGGTGAGGGAATGGTAACTAATGGGTTTTAACTTTTGAAAAAGTAATTACTGTGAAAATTTGCAGTATAATTTACTTAGTGTTTCCTAAATTTGTGATCAAAATTACTTAACACTATTTGATAACACTAACTGTTACATTCTTAAGCCAGGTTTTACAGTTTCAGCAGACTGGATCCTTCTTAAAGCATCAAGAAAAGGCAACACATATATTGGATATGAACAACACAACACTCACAAATCATGAGACATGCCTGTTGTCTAAATCTTCAGAAGATGAATCTCAACTGTGGCATAGAAGACTAGTCCATCCAACATGAAGAACATGAATAAATGGTGAAAAATGACTTAGTCATTGGATTACCAAAGAAAAAATTCCATTGTTCTAATCATTGTTCTTCATGTTATAAAGGAAAACAACACAGAGTGTCTCATAAATCCAAAACAATTAACACTAACACTACACCACTCAAATTGCTTCACATGGACCTCTTTGGTCCAACCAATGTGCTGAGCATTGGAAAAAGGCAATATTGTTTGGTGATAGTAGATGATTTCACTAGATTCACATGGGTCTTTTTCTTAAAACATAAAAGTGAAACATCTGAAACATTAATGGACTTTGTGATCAAGATTGAGAACAACTTGATTTAAAAGTTAAAATTTTTGGGAGTGATAATGGAACTGAATTTGTTAATGCTGATCTGGATTCTTTTGCAGAAATAAATAAAGGGATAGCAAGACAATTCAGTGCCCCAAGAACTCCACAACAAAATGGAGTGGCTGAAAGAAGAAATAGAACACTCATAGAAGCAGCAAGAACAATGCTAGCTGACTCTCAGTTGCCCATTACCTTCTGGGCAGAAGCTGTGAATACAGCTTGCAATGTTCAAATAGAACATTAATTGTCAAAGAACATAATAAAACACCTTATGAACTCTTATTTAAAAGAAAACCTTTTATAGGATATCTTAGAGCTTTTGGGTGTCATGTGTCTGTTTTGAATACTAAAGAACAATTGGGAAAATTTTCTGAAAAAGCCTATGATGGTTTCTTTGTTGGATATTCATCCACTTCTAAATCATATAGGGTCTATATTCCAGAACATAACATAGTTGAAGAGACTCCCAATGTTTCTTTTGATGAATCCATGTTTACTACAAATGTAAAAGGATCATCTTGGTTATTTGATATAGATGCATTAACTGAATCATTTAACACTAGTTATTTGATCAATGCAGGTGCTGCGGATACATGCTATCCTTTTGTGCCTCCAAGTTTGAATGAAGTGCCCCTGACAGCTGACCCACCAAGGGTACAACTTTCAACTGCACCTCAGCAAGAATCAAGGCAGCAGCATGAAGTTACATCAGTAAATACATCCGCAGATGCATCAGTATCCACAGATGTAAGTCCTGCCTCAGCTGCTGAACTAAGGGATAAAGAGGATGTATTGAATCAACAAACCATGCCTGCAACTCAACAATGTTCATCCGTAGATGTGATGTATCTCCTACGGAAGTACAAAATGCCTCGTAGATGCTGCAGTTACTCCTGCGAAAAGAACAAAATGCTGCTTCCGTAGAACTCCTGCGGAAGAACAAAATGCTGCTTCCGTAGAACTCCTCCTGCGGAAGATAGAGGAGCAACTCACACACAAGCTGATCCAAATGACCATGAGCCTTTTGATTATTTCATCGACTCAACTTCTCAGCTGATACCATCTGCTTCAATGGGTTTCTCAAACTTAGACTCCACAGTTCCAGTTGATGCTGTCTCAACAAGCAGAATACACAAGTCTCATCCAACAGGCAATATCATTGGAGACCTGCATGCTAGAACCACAAGGAGCAAAGGAGGTGTGGCAAACATTTGTTTGTTCACATGTTTTTGTCCAAACAGTTCCTGCAAACATTACAGCTGCTCTAAAGGACAACAGTTGGATTGAGGCTATGCAAGAGGAACTACAACAATTCAGAAAACAGAAAGTGTGGACTCTTGTAGACTTGCCTACGGGTCAACATCCAATTGGAACAAGATGGCTATTCAAAAACAAGCTAGATGACAGAGGTATCATAGTAAAAACAAGGCTAGACTTATTGCTCAAGGATATACTCAGGAAGAGGGAATAGACTATGATGAAGTCTTTGCACCAGTTGCTAGGATTGAAGCTATAAGGGTTTTCCTAGCTTATGCCTCCTTCAAGAAATTCACAGTCTATCAAATGGATGTGAAGTGTGCTTTCCTTTATGGGAAAATTGATGAAGAAGTCTATGTGGCTCAACCTCCTGGATTTGAAGACCCTGATTATCCACATAGAGTATACAAGCTTGACAAAGCTTTGTATGGTCTTCATCAAGCACCCAGAAAGTGGTATGACACTTGTCATCCTTCCTGCTGAAGAATGGCTACAAGAGAGGCACCATTGATCAGACACTCTTCCTCAAACATGAACATCAGATCTTTTGGTGGTTCAAATATATGTTGATGACATAATATTTGGATCAACCAACAAGAAGTGTGCCAAAGCTTTGAAGACTTAATGAAATCTGAATTTCAGATGAGCTCCATGGGAGAATTGACGTTCTTCCTTGGCTTACAGTTCATCAGAAACCAGATGGCATTTTCATCAATCAAGAAAAGTACATTCATCAAATTTTGAAGAAGTACAATCTTGCTGATTCCACTTCATGCAAGACACCAGCATCAACAATAGACAAGATTGTGCCTGACCCTGCTGGCAAATCCGTAGATCAAAGATTGTATAGATCAATGATGTTCTTTAATGTATTTAACTGCCAGTAGACCTGACATAATGTTTGCTGTTTGTATTTGTGCCAGGTATCAATCAGACCCAAAGGAGTCCCATCTGAATCCTGTGAAGAGGATTTTCAGATATCTGAAAGGCAAACCTACATTGGGACTTTGGTATCCCAAAGATGGAGATTTTAGCCTCTACTCCTATTCAGATAGTGACTATGGAGGATGCAACAACAACAGAAAATCCACAACTGGTGGATGTCAGTTTCTAGGACCAAGACTTGTTTCATGGCAGTGCAAGAAGCAAACAAATGTATCTGTATCCACAGCTGAAGCAGTGTACATAGCTGCTTCAGCAGGTTGCTCTCAAGTACTTTGGTTGCAGAAATACATTTGATTATGGTTACAATTCCTTCATACACCAATTCATATTGATAATTCAGCTGCTATGTTTATAACTGCTAACCCAGTTCAACATAGTAAACAAAACACATTGAAATCAGATACCATTTTCTGAGAGATTGCTCTGAAAAGGGTCTAATTAAGTTAGTCAAAGTGGACACAAACAAATCAGCTTGCTGATTTGTTCACTAAAGCAT
The DNA here is from genome assembly GCA_024085815.1 of Flaveria linearis. Taxonomy (NCBI): domain Eukaryota; kingdom Viridiplantae; phylum Streptophyta; class Magnoliopsida; order Asterales; family Asteraceae; genus Flaveria; species Flaveria linearis. The sequence goes on from CM044016.1 coordinate 47,240,189, forward strand.
TTGATTCTGTTAGGTTTAATTTTTCTGATAGAATCTTGGGGATGATTAACTTAGAATAAATCAACAAAAGCATATGACTGACTTTGTGTAGAGTAATAGTTAGGGATGATTTAATGTCTGATAGACATCGGTGCATGCATTATATATGGGAAATGATAGTGAACTATGCTTGGTTTTTAACAAAAACCTCAATCTGACTTATATCATACTGATATGTGAGTAGGTTCATTGAGTGGAAACAAAGCTAAGAACATGCCAAACTAAAAGATTTGGTAACTATCTGTGGGGATTCCATTTGAGAATCAGGAAGGTATGCTCTCCTGCTGTGATCAAATCATTTACACAAGCACACTATGTAAAACTTTTAATCTTCTATCTTTGCAAAGTCATATTCTCTATTTGTGCAAAGACTAGAGAGCTGGATGTCATTCTCCTCGTATGCTGCTGTGATCAAATCATTTACACAAGCCACTATGTAAAATACTTTATAATCTTCTATCTTTGCAAAGTCATATTCCCTCTATTTTGTGTAAACAAAGACCTGGAGATATGCTCCAAGAGTACTACGGAAGTACAAAATGCCTCTGTAGATGCTGCAGTTACTCCTGCGAAAGAACAAAATGCTGCTTCCGTAGAACCTCTGCGGAAGAACAAAATGCTGCTCCGTAGAACTTCCTGCGGAAGAAGATAGAGGAGCAACTCACACACAAGCTGATCCAAATGACCATGAGCCTTTTGATTATTTCATCGACTCAACTTCTCAGCTGATCCCTCTGCTTCTGGGATTCTCAAACTTAGATCCAAGTTCCAGTTGATGCTGTTCAACAAGCAGAATACACAAGTCTCATCCAACAGGCACTATCCATTGGAGACCTGCATGCTAGAACCACAAGGAGCAAGGAGGTGTGGCAAACATTTGTTGTTTTCACTGTTTTTTGTCCCAAACAGTTCCTGCAAACATTACAGCTGCTCTAAGGACAACAGTGGATTGAGGCTATGCAAGAGGAACTACACAATTCAGGAAAACAGAAAGTGTGGACTCTTGTAGACTTGCCTAAACGGGTCAAATCCATTGGAACAAGGTGGCTATTCAAAAAAAGCTGGATGACAGAGGTATCATAGTAAGAAACAAGGCTAGACTTATTGCTCAAAGGTATACTCAGGAAGAGGGAATAGACTATGATGAAGTCTTTGCACCAGTTGCTAGATTGAAGCTATAAGGGTTTTCCTAGCTTATGCCTCCTTCAAGAAATTCACATCTATCAAATGGATGTGAAGTGTGCTTTCCTTTATGGGAAAATTGATGAGAAGTCTATGTGGCTCAACTCCTGGATTTGAAGACCCTGATTATACCACATAGAGTATACAAGCTTGACAAAGCTTTGTATGGTCTTCATCAAGCACAGAAAGTGGTATGACACGTTGTCATCCTTCCTGCTGAAGAATGGCTACAGGAGAGGCACCATTGATCAGCACTCTTCCTCAACATGAAACATCAAGATCTTTTGGTGGTTCAAATATATGTTGATGACATAATATTTGGATCAACCAACAAGAAGCTGTGCCAAGCTTTGAAGACTAATGAAATCTGAATTTCAGATGAGCTCCATGGGAGAATTGACGTTCTTCCTTGGCTTACAAGTTCATCAGAAACCAGATGGCATTTTCATCAATCAAGAAAAGTACATTCATCAAATTTTGAAGAAGTACAATCTTGTTGATTCCATTTCATGCAAGACACCAGCAAACAATAGACAAGATTGTGCCTGACCCTGCTGGCAAATCCGTAGATCAAAGATTGTATAGATCAATGATCGGTTCTTTAATGTATTAACTGCCAGTAGACCTGACATAATGTTTGCTGTTTGTATTTGTGCCAGGTATCAATCAGACCCAAAGGAGTCCCATCTGAATCCTGTGAAGAGGATTTTCAGATATCTGAAAGGCAAACCTACATTGGGACTTTGGTATCCCAAAGATGGAGATTTTAGCCTCTACTCCTATTCAGATAGTGACTATGGAGGATGCAACAACAACAGAAATCCACAACTGGTGGATGTCAGTTTCTAGGACCAAGACTTGTTTCATGGCAGTGCAAGAAGCAAACAATGTATCTGTATCCACAGCTGAAGCAGTGTACATAGCTGCTTCAGCAGGTTGCTCTCAAGTACTTTGGTTGCAGAACCAATTACTTGATTATGGTTACAATTTCCTTCATACACCAATTCATATTGATAATTCAGCTGCTATGTTTATAACTGCTAACCCAGTTCAACATAGTAAAACAAAACACATTGAAATCAGATACCATTTTCTGAGAGATTGCTCTGAAAAGGGTCTAATTAAGTTAGTCAAAGTGGACACAACAAATCAGCTTGCTGATTTGTTCACTAAAGCATTTGATTCTGTTAGGTTTAATTTTCTGATAGAATCTTTGGGGATGATTAACTTAGAATAAATCAACAAAAGCATATGACTGACTTTGTGTAGAGTAATAGTTAGGGATGATTTAAATGTCTGATAGACCATCGGTGCATGCATTATATATGGGAAATGATAGTAAACTATGCTTGGTTTTTAAACAAAACCTCATCTGACTTATATCATACTGATATGTGAGCAGGTTCATCTTGAGTGGAAACAAAGCTAAGAAATGCCAAACTAAAAGATTGGTAACTATCTGTGGGGATTCCATTTGAGAATCAGGAAGGTATGCTCTCTCCTGCTGTGATCAAATCATTTACACAAGCACACTATGTAAAATACTTTATAATCTTCTATCTTTGCAAAGTCATATTCCCTCTATTTTGTGTAAACAAAGACCTGGAGATATGCTCCAAGAGTATGATCTTCATTCTCCCCTGTTTTGTGTAAACAAAGACCTGGGTTAAGTTCACCTCTGTTTTACTAAAGTAAAGACCTGGTGACTATGAAGATCATATCTCAGCTCTAAAAAGAATCACTTGTGCTTAATTGTACATCAATTCAAAGAGCTTCAACATCAAAGCATTCATGAGATAGTAATATGTCTCAAGATAGAACTTATAACTTAATGTACATAGTCATTAAGTGTGAAAGGTAGTGATTTGACTCACCTACGGAAGACATACTCTAATGAAACTTGACTGTGGAACTCATGATAGTTACTGATTAACAAAGTTCACAACATGATAAATAGCATGTCTAGTTGATACATTACTCATGTATGAATTTAAGTGGATCTATATACTTACAATCAAGTGTGTACTGAATCAACTATTTAACATCAGCAGAAGCCAAATCATAGTATGATCCTTTATATATATATGCATGCATGTAATTGTTTCAGCATGATGTTTACTTTGTCCTATTAATTGATTTCTCTCACTTAGACTGTCATATGCCTTTCATGCCTGTTTACAACTTAAATTTATAATAAATGCAACAGTCTCACATTAATCACAATTTAGGGGGAGTAGTTCATGCATGAAAAACAATAAAAAAAGCTGACAATTGATTTAGTTTACTTTGAAGGAATTGGAACTTGAGCACTAACTTGAATGCATGATACAGGACAATTACTTTCTTGTACTCAATTGCCATGCAAATGAAGTCAACAATGTCCAACATCAACATTGAGTCTACTCAGTAGACTCATACATTTAAAGTTTTTAAAACTTTGAAGTTCCGAAGAAGTTTCAGTAATACTTCTCATCCGTAGAAGTAACAGTGAAATTTCTGCATCCGCAGAAGTCTCAGTAATACCTCATCCGTAGAAGTATTGTGTGATTTCTGATTCAGCAGCAAAACAAATGCATTGTTTGAACTCATACATCCGCAGATGTTAAGACATCCGCAGATGTTAAGGTTCCACAGATGTTAGGACATCCGCAGATGTTAAGGTTCCGCGGATGTTCTGCGGAAGAAGTAATGCATTCTTAATAAACTTGGTATGCGGAAAGGAATAAATGAGAGGGGCCCAACATAATTAATAAAAGAAATTAATGTGTTTGCCTATAAATAAGGTTTCGACTCTTAGAATTCATTTTTACAGAGCACTTTTTCACTTTTAACCTAGAAAATCGCCCATTTTCCCTCTTTTCAAAATTTCAAAAAAATCAGTTCCAAGAACACATTATCAACATTATCCAGTAATCAATTACCATTACTGCGAAGGTAAATCATGTCCTAAACATCAGTACGGAACTGATTAATAGGTTATTGCCATTACAACGATTCAACTGCATGTATTCTAACTCGATTTTCTTTATAGATGGATACTAGATTAGCTAAAGAACACAATGTGTGCGCGTTCTTAAACGCTGATGATCCTGCAGCGGAAGGATGTCGAGATATCATAAGATATCTTCGAAGATCCAGGCTCTTCTACGCCTTGACGGCCGAGCCTGTGATCCATCAGGCGCACATAATCGACTTCTGGAACTCAGCACGAGTTGAAGAACAAGGTGATGAGGAAGTGATTGTGGCTGAGATTCTGAATGAGCGTCTTCGAATCACTGAAAGCACCATACGAAGATGTCTAGAACTGGGAGATAGAGAGATAGGGCACCCCGATGTATTCGAGAATGAATACATTGAGAAAATATTCAACCTGATAGGGTATGATGGTGATTACGAGAAATGGGAGATCAAAAAGGGCAGGCTATGCAAACCGTACAGATTTTTATGCCATACCTACCTAAAGTGCATGTCAAACAGGAAGTCGGGGCTCGACAGATTCTCTCGGCACATATCATCTGGAATCATTGGGATATTCGAGGGAGAACTTATAACTACGCCAAATACATCTTCAACTGTCTGAGTGAACAAGTCAAACTTCAGAAGAATGACAAGATGTACATGTTCCCAAGATTCCTACAACTTGTGATCAACTCAGAACTTCCAAGACTGAACAGAGTTGGAGATGTGTTTGTTCAAGCACACTTGAGCAAATCAGTGCTGAACAAACTCAGTGGGAAGTACCAGGGTAGGGACATGCCAATGTTCGCCCATGTAGTGGATGCCCAAGCAGACCTGCCACAAGAGTTGGCTTGGGCAGATGAAGCAGAGTCATCTGCTGATTCTGCACAAGCAGCTCACTCACCACTCCAAACACCACCATACCAACACCACTCACCAATCCAAACTCCACCACTCCAACATGAATCACCTAGCCAAACACCCCCTCAACAATCACAATCACCAGCAAGCATCAACACCCAACCGATATCCCAATTCATCACCATCAATCACCTCTACTAATATCCTCATCTTCCACCAAAAACACTCAGCCAATATCTCCAGTCTAACAACAATCATCATCATCTTCTCATCCATCATCACATCACACTCAACCTTTCTCTCCACAACAAATTCAATCCCCTGTACAACCACCACCAGAATCACCAAAACATCCATCACCGGAAAGTGCTGGGACTGAACCAATTGAGATAACTGAGTCTGTACACTCTGTACGCTCAGGAGACACTGAGATATTATCTATGCTAGCACTGATCCTTTCTCACCCACACATAGAAGAACAAGTGTCATCAGCACATACTGAGCCCATACCTTCATTGAAAGATGAACAAATTGCTGATGACACGGGGAAGTACAAGGATCTGCTCAGGATGTCATTGCATACCATGAAGATGACTTGAGTGACAGTGACATTCCTGTGAGCAAAAGCTTTTTGGTTGCTGAGTACAACAAGTTAGTACTCAAATCAAATAAGCGAAAACAAAGAATTCAGGAGCTGAAAGGTGTAATTCAAGAAAAAGATGAAGAGCTGATGAAGAAAGATGCAAGTTTAAAAAGGCTGAGAGAAGATGCTCTAAGCAACAATGAAGTTATTGATGCATTGTCGCAAAGACAACAAGAGTTGGAGGCATCTTTAAAAATTGAGCAAAACGAAAAGGCTGAGCAAATAAAACAAAAAGATGAAGAGATAGAAAAGCTGAAAAGAAAACTCTCAGCTCTGAAAACAAAAGAGGCTTCAAGTGCTGATCAACCAAAATAGTCGGGTGAAGCTTCTAAGCAACTGATTCCATACACCCGGAAAAGAAAATACTTTGGAGCACTCCAAAGAAACCTGAAGATGAAAGCTCACCAAAAAGACAAAAACTTCCATCCACTGCACCTACACCTTCAGTAGATGTGTCTACTGTGAAGGTATCATCTGAGGATGATAATGATAGTGAGAAAGAGTGGGAGGAGTTGACAAGAATGGAGTCCCCCACTGGTGAAAAGGGAGGAAAGGCCGATGACCTTCTAACAACATCAGACATCATGGAAGAGAGGCTGATTCTAGCATGTTTATGACCCTCATCAACCATGGTTTTCCATATGACATGGTTGAGAGGATGAACACATCTGAAATGAAGAATGCACTGAAAGAGTTTGAGTTTGTAAGGTTCATAATCCCAAACTGTGATTATGAAGCCTTTACTATATTTCAGTCATTAGAGAAGATCAAAAGGATCTGGGCCACTATGACACAGCCAAACTGACCAAGTACAACATGACTTGCTGGTTACAGGGCCATAACTACAAACCGCATGAGCTTAAAGGGAGAACTACTAGAGAATTGCAGAGGATGATGGAGCATGTAATGAAGGTGGAACTGGAAACAGGTGTCAAATTCAGAACCACAGCTCCTCATCCAACTGATGACAAACAAAGCAAACTATCAGCTGATCCAATAACTGTGGAACCCAAGGATCAGCATAAAGCAAAGGATAAGCTCATCAGGGAACCAAGGGAAGTCATCCTAGGCAAAGTATGGCCCCTTGGTACCACAGTTAGAGAAATCACTGATCAGAAGTCCACTCTGATTCAGTTGTTTGATCATCTCACAACTCCCAACTCAGCTGAAGAAAATAAGATCATGGCATGGAAATATGATCAAGAGTGGGATTGTGTTGTGATCAAACGGACATCAGGAAGATTTGAATACTTTCATGATGTGTTTTCAGTTCTCTGCCTTCCTGAGAATGATCTAAAGGACCTGCAAAGCCTTACCATGACAAATTATCCAATACATCCAAGGGGCAGGGACTTCTCAAGCAGAGTGGGTCAACTGAAAACAAAATTCAAAGATGATGTGATAATAGGAGCTAAGAGAGATGATGATGAGCACAGAAGAAGAATTCAAGGGCTGAAAAGATACAAGTCCAATGCCTCTAAATCAGTAGATGATGAATTCCTAAAGAGGGTTGGCTATAACAACAGAACATCAGCAGCCATCAAGCACATTGAAGGGACTCAATACACACTCCCTATCACTGAATGGGGATATGTAGAGAGGACAAAAGAACTGGTGCTGATGAGGAATGCAGAGAACAAACGAGCTGAAAAGATCAGGATCTTTGATCCTGCGGAAATCAAGTTGCTTCATCCAAGCTACACTTCCTACCTTCATGACAAATTCTTTCCGAAGCTGAGTGATGAAGCAGCTCAAAATGATCTGTTCCTGCATGTTCACATGATACAAGTGATTGACAAACTTTATGCAAAGGCCTACAAACGACGCAGACACAATGCAGGCTTGCTGAAGGGAACAGAATATGCTGAAGTCACAGAACTTCGCCTCACTGAACAAGATGAACTTGAAGTAGTGAAGAATGACAGAGTCTTGGAGACTCTCACTACAGAGGAGGATGTTCTGGGACTTGGCTTCGAGACTCTGAAGAAGATCAGCAAAATGGAGATCAAATACAAGTATGATGATCAAAAGGCAGCTGTATCTTACTTCTACAACAAAATCATATCAAGAGTCAAGGAGCTTGCTGTTTTGAAGGACTGATTACAAGGAGCTAAGCCTAAGGGGGAGTATTGTTGGATCTAGATTGTATAGGGCTAGATCATTTTTGTATAGGCTTAGTACTTGAATCAAGTCTTGTAATTAATATTTGTAACAGTCAAAATATATATATATGTGCATTGAATCTATAGGTTAACCCCATATATATGTGTGTTGATTTGTGACTTGACAGGGAAAAACAATATACTTGGACGAATTTCTGAAATTGACCAAGTGTAAGAAACATCTACGGATGAACACTTTTGTTAATCCGTAGATATGTTTCTTACAAGACCAAATCACCGTGAATGTTCCTGCGGATGATCAAGGACCATGAAGTGAAGACTCCTACGGAAGAAGAATTTCCTACGGAAGAACAACACTCCTACGGAAGAGCAAATCATCTACGGAAGAACAAAAGTTCTGCGGACGACAAAGCTTCTACGGAAGAACATTATACTTGTGCGATTGCTAATACCAAGAAGTCAAACAAGTCAACACAATCAATAACAAATCCCGAGAGATCCGGTGTTTCCTTAGCCGACTCAAATCATCTATAAATATGAGTCCTAGGTTTCACATCTCGGGGAACACAATCAATCAATATTACGGCTGTCGAGTTACATCATTGTGCAACCCTAACCGCCGTCACATCACAGAATTCGTTGTTCATAGTCATTCATTATTATTCTTTTGTAATCATTACTTTATAGTTAATGAAATACATTTGAATAATTATTGATTTCACATTTATTGTGTTTCTGTGGTTGTGTTCATCTTTAATCATTAAACCAATTAAACGTCAATTAGTGATAATTCCGCGATCATTAAATTGATTTATTTTAATACTGATAATTCCTGAATTGCGATCCTTGGATTCACTTCGGATTAACGAATGCTCCTGCTGCATTCATGGATTTGATGAACCGGGTTTGTAGACCGATGCTGGATAAATCGGTAATTGTGTTTATAGATGATATTTTGATCTATTCTAAGAACGAAGGAGATCATGCTTGTCACATTCGAGAAGTATTGAAAACCTTAAGAAAGAATAAGTTGTATGCAAAATTCTCGAAGTGTGAATTTTGGCTAAGGGAAGTGCAATTTTGGGTCATGTGGTAAATGCGGATGGAATATTGGTGGATCCTGCGAAGATTGAGGCCGTGATGAATTGGGAGATTCCTAAAAGTCCTTCAAAAATTCGTAGTTTCTTAGGACTGGCAGGATACTATAGGAGATTCATTCAGGATTTTGCTAAGATTGCTTCTCCATTAATGAAATTAACTCGAAAAGACGTTAAGTATGAATGGAATAAAGAACAGGAAGTTGGTTTTCAGGAACTGAAGAACCGATTAACACAAGCTCCAGTATTGGCCATACCAGAAGGTGTAGATGATTTAGTGATATATTCTGATGCATCATATCAGGGATTGGGGTGTGTTTTGATGCAACGTGGGAGAGTTATTGCTTATGCTTCTAGACAGTTGAAGACCCATGAAGTTAATTACCCAACCCACAATTTAGAACTAGCAGTTGTAGTTTTTGCTCTTAAGATATGGCGACATTACTTATATGAAGTGAGGTGTACTATCTTTACTGATCATAAGAGCCTGAAGTACTTCTTTGAGCAAAAAGATTTGAATATGAGACAAAGGCGATGGTTGGAAATAATCAAATATTATGATTGTGAAATTTTGTATCACCCCGGGAAAGCAAACGTGGTTGCTGATGCATTGAGCAGAAAGGAGAAGTATGAACCAATCAAGGTTAAGGCGTATAAATTTATAATTACTCCTGACTTTATGCAACAATTAAGAGAAGCCCAATTAGAAGCACTAAAGGAAGGAAGTATAAAGCAGGAAAGAATGGTTGGTCAGGAAAAGTATTTAGTAGAAAATAGTTATGGTGTTAAAATCAGGTTTGGTCGAATGTGGGTTCCGTTGGCCTTACGTGATATGGTACTAGATGAAGCTCACAAATCTAGGTATTCCATTCACCCAGGCATGGCTAAAATGTATCAAGATTTAAAGCATGATTATTGGTGGCCAGGGATGAAATTTAATATGATGCAGTATGTAAATAGATGTTTGACTTGCGCCCAAGTGAAAGCTGAACATCAGAAACCTTATGGATTATTGCAGCCATTAGCCATTCCAGTTTGGAAGTGGGACGATCTGACTATGGATTTTATAACGAAGTTGCCCCGTACGCCAAAAGGTTATGATACTATTTGGGTAGTGGTAGATAAGCTAACCAAGAGTGCTTTATTTCTACCAATACGGGAAACTTATTCGGTGAAAAGGTTAGCTGATATCTTTACAAAAGAAATAGTTAGATTACATGGAGTTCCAAAAAGTATCATGTCTGATAGGGATGCCAGGTTTACCTCTAGATATTGGAGGAAGTTTCATGAGGCAATGAGGACTAAACTTTACTTTAATACAGCCTATCATCCCCAGACAGATGGTCAAAGTGAAAGAACTATTCAGACATTAGAGGATATGCTACGGGCATGTAGTATAGATTTTAGAGGTAGCTGGGATAGTCATCTTCCTTTAGCTAAATTTGCCTACAACAACAGTTATCAAGCTACTCTTCAAATGTCTCCGTTTGAGATGTTGTATGGAAGAAAGTGCAGAACTCCACTTTATTAGGGAGATATGGGGCAACGTGAATTGGGGAATAGTGAAATAGTTGAAGAAACAATGTCAAAGTTTGAAGTAGTTAAAAATTGTATTAGAGAGGCGAAAAGCCGACAGAAATCGTATGCAGATCGTAGAAGAAAACCATTGGAATTTAAAGTTAGGGATTTCGTTTTATTGAAAGTTTCTCCATGGAAAGGCATTATTCGATTTAGAAAAAGGGGCAAACTAAGTCCACGTTTTATTGGGCCTTTCCGAATAATAGAGAAAGTGGGGTATGTAGCATATAAATTAGATCTACCAGAATAATTAAGTGCTATTCATCCAACATTCCACGTCTCTCAATTACGAAAGTGCTTAGCTAATGAAACTCAATATGTACCATTAGATGATATTGAGGTTGATGAGAAACTCAATTACACTGAACAACCTGTGGCCATTATAGATCATAAGGAGAAGAAACTTAGAAATAAGAGCAGTGGCCATTATAGATCGTAAGGAGAAGAAACTTAGAAATAAGAGCATTAACTTAGTCCGAGTGCAGTGGGCACATCGCCAGGGATCTGAATCAACCTGGGAACCAGAAGAAGAGATGAGACGGAACTACCCTCACTTGTTTTAGCCAGGTTTCGAGGAAGAAACCCTAAATAAGGTGGGTAGACTTGTAACATCTGTAAAATTTAATATTCATTTAAATTAATAAGAGGTAGTGTCCGGTCGCATGATTGATCATGCGAATGAATCTCAGTCGCACACCTTATGTGCGTATGAGGTTCAATCGCACCATTAACGGGTGTATGGGCTCAGTCGTACGATTGAGCCGTGCGAATGAGTCCAGTCGTGCGACTGAGTATGGCGGCTAAAATAGGCATGTAGGATAAGTAGGGCGGTTAAGGGTGTTCAAAAGCAGATTTTATCTGTAGTATTCTCATCCCCTTGTTCCTTTCGAACCCAAACACCCCTGTTCTTGCCCAATTGATCAAACTAGCTCCGTTTTGGTAAGTTTTGCTTGGTACGGATCGATTCTTGAATATGTTAAGCTGTGTATGTGGTTGAAATTGATCCAAAAACATGTTTTAAATCGGGGTTTCTGTTCAATCTTTCTGTTAAAATGAAAATTGAGCGTTCGAATCCTAGTTTTTGTGAAGATTGATGAAATAAGGACCTGAAACGGTTGAAAATGAGGTGTATATGTTCTGTTGTGAATATGGTATAATCCAAATGGTTAAAACTCGAGTTTTTGGATCAAATATGTCAAGAACACAGCTGCTGATCCGTTTCAGGCGAATGAGCCCAGTCGCATGACCCATTCGTACGACTGAGTCAATCGCATTGTTCAAACGTGCGACTGAAGTTCAGTCGCATGAACCAATCGCACGAATGGAGGTCATTCGCACAAACCCTGTTATAGCTCATTCGCACCTCTGTCGTATGGTCCATTCGTACGACTAAGCTTAGTCGCATGTTCAGTCGTACGAATGAGTCCAGTCGCATAGCCTTAGTCGTATGAAGTGATTAGCTAGGGGTGATTTGATTAAGTTAGGGTTGTTGTTCTAGATCTGCATTGAGAAGGAGAAGTTTAGCTGCCCTAGTGTATTGGATTGATAACCACTTGCTGAGAACATTAAGGTGAGTTCTAATTGCCCTTTTTATGTGTTAATGCCATTTGATAAATGTTGTTTGACAAAATCGGGCACTGGCATGCATATAAATAAATAGAAAATGTGAATAAGAGTTGAAGTGGTAAATTGTGGTGAATGGCGAGGTGGAGGTTTGACCCACCAACTATAGACGGAGGTTTGACCCGTCAACGCCAATTATAGACGGAGGTTTGACCCGTCAACGCTCGAGGTGGAGGTTTGACCCACCAAACTATAGACGGAGGTTTGACCCGTCAACGCGCGAGGTGGAGGTTTGACCCACCAAATTAAAATCGATAAAAAGATGTCCACAAATACCTCGTGGGTATTCGATATGCATATCAATACTGAGATGAATAAATGGACTGGTGAATGTTTATGAATCATTCGGTGTTGTAACAGTTGATGAGTTGTTATTATTGAAATGTGGTGTACGTTAGAACTCACCAGTTTATCTGATTTTGTGTTTGTTTTCTTATGCATGCCAGGTATTAATAGAAATGTCCGCGGAGGCACCCCACCGAGTTAAATTCCGGTTATGGTGTATGATACTGGCTAAATGTTGGGTTTTTAGGAAAGATGTATATGAAGTTTGACAAAGTTTTGAGATGCCAGTTGAAGTGTTGTAATAATTGTTAATGATGTAAAAAAAGTTTTTAATATATAAAAATTTCCGCTGCGTTTGTAGTCTCTGAATTATTATTATAACCCAACTCGTAGCACCCTCCTTATTATATTATAATGTTATGAGATTGAGGGTGTTAAATGAAATTTTAAACGAGATGTAATTTTGTTGTTTCTATTTATATAGAAAACTAGAATTTGTGAAAATTGTACCAATTAATTATGTTTTTCAGCTCATATGATTTCTCATTGTCATTGTGCCTGTAGTGTAGTAAAGTATGTATTTTCAATCGTTATTATGTCTTTGTAGGCACTTTAATGATGAATTGTAAAAAAACATAATGATGAAATAATACTTGTGTATACTTGTAATATGTAAAATATAATTAAAATATAAAAGCTAATTAAAATATATTAAAAACAATGATAAGATAATAAAAAATAATACAAAATATAAAACATAATGATAAATGTCTTATTGTGTTTTTATAAATACTATAACTTTTGAAAAACACATTGGTGAAGTAACACAATCATTGTGTGCTTCTTTTATAGAACACAATAGTAATAACAAATTTATGTATTATCTCCTGAAAACAATATATTTAACCTGGAGAAATTTCCGGAAAATGAAAAGGAAGAAAACCACCGACCTTTACAATTAAAATATATATAATTTTGTTTTTATGACATACTTACATGTAATTCAATCGTATATAACGCTACAAATTGAAGACCTCTTTTTAGCTTGGGTCCGCATTAGTGATCCTTTGGTGAAGATAACGTTTGTGATCTTTTCGTGAACATAGTATCCTTGGTGGAGGTCCGTGGGTAAGGATCACGAGTTTAAACGAACATTAACGAGTGATCTCCAATGGGGCAACATCATGATAGATTACCGTTGAAAATCATGATCAGATAGACATGACAGTAAACGTGACAAAATCAACGATGGATACTTCACTGATATATATATATATATATATATATATATATATATATATATATATATATATATTATATATATATATATATATATATATATATATATATATATATATATATATATATATATATATCACCGATGGACGTATATGTCACCGATAGATTATTGACGTTCACCTCCCAACAAATATACATTGATGATATGTATTTAAAAATTAAACTAAAATATTACTATTTTCTGTAAATGCAAATTTAATAACATATCTTCCTACTATAATAAAAAAGTAAATTAAGTAGGATACGTGTCAACACCACATTCATTTTATTAAAATTTCATGTTTCTCTCTCTTATTAAATAACTAGTATAGTATCTCGTGTAATACACGGGTTGATTAAAATATATATGAAATAATTTGTAATAAAAATTTTAAAAATTATAAATGATGTTTGTTAATAAGATATGATTGAGTTAGAAATAAATAAGCAGTTCAAGTAAAAACAACAATAATATCATTTTAAAATTTCATTTTATAAGAGTGTGTTTTTTTAATTATTTTCTTAAACATTCTGGACTTTTTTTAGTTTTATTTTGAAAAAAATAATTATGTTATGAAACTTAGAAAAAATAGTATTAAAATACTTCTATTTTAAAAAAAATTGTGTCATGTATTTTTAAAGTGTATTTTTCATTATAATATCAAGTTTTTTAATTTTTACAATATCTATTTTTTATTTAAAAATGTTTTAAATAATATATTACTATATATATATACTATTATTATTTATTAGGAGAGAGAGGCGGGAAAATGAAAATAAGAATGCTTAATATGTTGACATGTGGCATATAAAAAAGCTTCTTTTATTATATGTAATAGATTATCTTAATTACTATTAATATTATTTATCACTTTTTATAATTAAAATAGTTTTTTAATCAATTAAGATATTGATATTTTACAATTATAACATACGAAATCTTTCTAAAACATTAAACTTTTTAAAATATATAAAATATTTTAAAATTGGTGTTTTTAAAAATATACAAAATATTTTAAAATTGGTGTTTTTAAAAAGTAAAATTTTCATAAACCAAAAATAATTAAAACTGGAAGTTATAATAAGAAATTATTTTAAAAGTAACACTTTTATATGCTTTGCTTTAAAAAAAAATCTTTATTTTATTTCCTGAAAAAAAAGTTGTAAACAAAAGTTTAAAAAGTTGGTATCATCATTTTATATTTATATAAATTAAAAGTCTTAACATGTTTTTTAGCATGTTATACTTTTGGTTTCAATTAGAAAATATTTTTTTCTATATATTGATGCTGATATGAAACGTTGACGTAAATTTTAGGTATTTTTTTATTTTTTTCATAATTAACTTGTTTTTTTTGTTTTTTTATAATTAACATGTTTTTTTATTTTTTAATATAGTTTTATATATTGAAAATTTTGACCCTCACCTCTTCTCCAACGTAACTTTCTTGACATAAGAAAATTTAATGATGACTCGATTTGATCATTTGATGGTCAAATTTGAGAAAAATATGCATGAGTGACTAAACTAGAACACTTTTGAAACTTGTTACTATTCTGTAATATTTTCTAAATTTTTATTATATTAATATTTTATTTATTTAAACTCGTGTAATACACGAGTTTACTAAAGCTAGTTTCAAATAAATACGGATAGTAGTTGCAAAATAAGTAAACAAGTCTATGACATACTATTAAAGAAAATTACCATTTTTCATCGTTGGACTTAAAGTTTAATAAGGGTCGTAAAACATGTTGACTCATTGTAGATTGTAGAATGCCGTAAAGTTCTATAAAAGTTAACTTGTATAGAATGCCGTAAAGTTTTTTTAACAAGTGAATTGTATAAAAGAAATTGCATAATATACGTAATAATATATGTAATTATATATACTACTACATTAGGTGTATAATAGCATTATAAATAATCTAATTTTAATTCATTAATGTTTATATTTAATTTTTGAAACATATTAAATACTATGTTATTATATGACAAAATATAATCATAAATTCAGATTATTAAATACCAAATATGTCACTAGTAAGTATCTTAAAGTTAAAAAATTAAGGAAAATGTCAATTTTACCCGAGATGCATTATGAGGTAATCTATATGTGAGTTTGCACATATTGACTTATAGTACTATATTAGCTTTAGTTACCCGTGTATTACACGGAATTGTAAAGAGTTAATTATTAAATAACATAAAAATAAAAATAAAATCAAGTGTGTTATATATTAAATAAGACATCACAACTTTTGATTATAAGGTCACAAATGAGCAAAAACAACCTTGTAAACTACATTTGTAGTAACATTAGTAGGTTTAAACTCATTATCTAAAGCTAAAAGATTCAATCTATCTTTACTCTTAACTTGTGACAAGATGCCATAAAACTACTCATGCGTAAAAATAGGCTTTTTCAAGTATAAACTGACAATCGATAAGAGACTGACCTTAACTTCTGTTTATTGTCATAGTGAAATATACAGTCACAAAAAACTGTCTTCTTTTAGACTTAAAAGTAATACTTTTGGCGGATCAAATTGTGAGCTAGATATTGAGTGAGTGTGAGGATATTAGTATGAAGAAATTAACATTTGAATAATATACACCGAAAAGTTATCTGAAATAATTAGATCAATTTCGAATTATTTTGACCTTGTAATCAAATATAGAGATATAGTATTGAATCGGGTTGGATCGAGCTATAAAATATTCATAATATCTCTGATTAGTTGTTGATTATTATTTATTTAATACTAACTTTAGAAAACTCATGTATTATACGGGTTGAGAATAGAAAATATAAAATATAATAAAATTTTATGAAGTATAAAATGATAATTTAAAATAAGATATGATTAAAATTACATATAAGTAATAACTATAAGTAATAAAATAACGATACTAATTTTGAAACTTTTGTTTTTTAACTTTCTTTCCAAAAAAAGTTAAACATTTTTTTCAAAACAAACCGTATTAAAAATATTATTTTCAATTTTTTTATTATTATAACTCCTAATTTTAATTATTTTTAGTTTATAAAAAAGTTTACTTTTTAAAAATACCAACTTTTTTTCAAATATTTTATATTTTAAAAAAGTTAGATGTATTAGAAAAAAATTAATTGTATAAAAACTGTTTTCTAAAAATAATATTAATAAAAAGACATCTTTCTTAATTTATTTAAAATTTAATGTAAGAAAGAATTAAATTATTTAATATATTTCTTAATTTAGGTAATTATTTAAGAGGAGAGAGATGCGGGAAAAATAAATTTAGAGAGCTTAGAAATATGCCAAGTGTCCCACTAAGTTACTCTTTTAGTATTATACTAGCTATAGTAACCCGTCTGTTACACGGGTTAAATAAATAAAAAATTAATATAATAAAATTTATTAATTATAAAATAATATTTTAAGATATAATATCATTGAAATTATGTATTAGAAATGACTGTAAGTTATAAAATAGTGATATCAACTTTTTAAAACTTTATTTTTTTCAAAAAAAATAAACGTTTTGTTCTAAAACAAACCATATAAAAATATCATTTTAAAAATTTTCTTATTATAACCCTTAAATTTAATTATTTTTGGTTTTAAAAAAATAACTTTTTAAAAATACCAATTTTAAATATTTTGTATTTTTTAAAAAAGTCTTATGCTTTAAATAAATTTATTATTTTATAAAAAAATTGTTTATTTAGAAATAATATTAATAAATAGATCTCTTTATTAATTTATTAAATCTAAAAAAGTGTTAAATAGTATTATTAGTAATTAAGGTAATTATTTAATAGGAGAGAGATGCGGGAAAATTTTGGTGAGAATGATTGTGGTGTTGACACGTGTCATCCCAGATACCTTTTTATTAGAGTGGGAAGATATAGATTTACAGCTTGTATTTAGTTATTTATTTTTTATATATATTATTATACTAGGTTAGATACTCGTATGTCATATGGGTTAAAATAAAAAAATATATAATATATTATATATATATAATGTAATATATGTTATAGATAAAATATCAATAAAATTATTATATATAACAAACATATTTAAGGTATAAATAATAATATAAAAAGAAAAATATGTTATAATTCATAAATACACATAACCTTTTTATATATCTTTTTAAAATATTTAAATTTTAACAATGATTAGCTACAAATTGAACTATATTCTAATAAAATTAAGTTTTATTAAAGTATATTTAATACATGTTATTTATTTCTAGAAGAAATTATCTTGACTATTATACTATTAAATGTGAGTTATTAAATAAATTTTTTTAAAGTCAAGATTTTTAAGAAATTGTAAATTTATTGTGTTGGTGACATATGAACAATCCTAGGTGAAGTCTAGGTAGAATGACGTGGACATGCTAAAAGGTGATCATGTGTCTATAGTTATTTTATTTTATTAGAGTAGATTTTATTTTGGTGAATCAAATACTGGTGAAATTAATATATAATCATAACAAAACGTTTTAGTACATACGTTATATTTATGCAATATATATCCATATATGTTCCCATAAATGTATAGTATTTTAACTAATTAGTGTGATACAAAAACATATCTATTAGCTTTTATTTTAGGGCTTACAATCCTTTTCTTGATATGTAGTGAATGGGTCTTTAAACAAATTTGATATGTTTGATACTTTGATTACACTATAACTACTAACTTGAATATGTGTCTAAATAGGTAAGATTTGTTAGGAGGTTAAGCCGTCTCGTGTTTCTATCTTTTAGGGGAACTCAAGAACATAAGATCTCATTCAAACTATATAATATATAAGGTTGTGCTAAAATACAATATCAATAAAAAATATTTACTCAAACCTACATATTTGCTCTTACGGAAAATAGATTGATGTGGGTCTAATCGGTAATCAAATGACCTACGAAATTAGAAGAGAGTTTGAGAGAAACTTGGTGATTTCTTAGAAGAGAACTTGAGGGAAACTTAATTAAAGAGTTCCTTGAAACTAATTCTGCTGCATAAAAGTTCATCAAATAAAAAACTGCTATTAAAAGGAGTACGTACAACACATGTAAGTAAATAACTCATAGAAAACTAATTGGAACATGGATAGTATATGGCATCCCAAAACTCAATTATTTAGCCTACTCAACTCAACATAAAACAAGAAAATAACAAAAATCAGCCTAACGTACATGTATGACTTCGGCCTAATCCACATATATATATACGCATGCATGGGCCTCCACGTGTGCATGGAACGTATCAATTCACTCGCTTGGGTGAAAGCCGGTGTCTTCGATCTGGCCAGAGATCGAGTCAAGGACTATAAATAACTGTTATATATTTAGTGCACTTGTGACCTGACATGTATTTTTTTATCACATTAGTAGCATAGACAAGACCGTCATCATGCAAAACCCTTAGTTATGGACCCAAGAGACTTGTAGCAAGCGGCGTAGTGACCAAATCAAGGTTTTGATCCAACTTAACCTTTGGCTCTACCAATCTAGCCGTAGGCGTCTCTACGGTATAAACAACTAAAACAACCCTTTAGTCCCCCCAAAATTTAAGGGCCCCTAAATTTCAAAATAAAAACATACGTTTTTAGATATAAACAAGAAGGATAATGAAATTATAGAAAGATAATAAAATTATTGAAGGTTTATCGAGGTCAACTTATAAAACTTGATTCATCAAGGTTGACTTACGAAACTTGCTCACCAAAAGTTCATTGAGTGTTCAATGTTGACGGTTCTTTTAAGTTCATCAATTCTAAATTCTCTTTTGCAATTAATCATCTGATCTACTAACTATTATTGTCTGGTTTTGATTCATACTTAATTGCCTTAATCTATCATTGTTCTTTTGCTTATGTAATCTATTGTTGTCTGTTTTGATTTTAATCTACATTTGCAATTGATTTTTCTTTTTACTTTAATCAATTGTTACTTGTTTATCATTTAATGTGCTCTTTTTTAGTTGATGATATTTAAGTTAATTAAGTTGTTTTAGCCCTTAGTTGTTTTTTACCACATTATAAACAAATTTGTTTATGTCGCCAGTTTGAAACAAATGTCTTTAGGAATAACATATAGGTGAGAGCCTCAAATTTTGTTTCGCTTTAGGTCTTCAAAAATGTTGAGCCGGCCCTGAATCTAGCCATACCAATAGCTTCCAAGAGAGATCAAGATCGAAGCCTTGAGTTTAACCTCCAACCGGATTTCATACTTCGACATGCTATCAACACCATAAGAAAGGTGCTCAAACTCCTCCTAGCTAATAAGCAGCAATTGTAGTTGTTTGCTTGAGACAGCCCAATGCTAGCTCGGCTAAATCTTCATAGTTAGTGGGCCTAAGAGCATTCACAACCCGTGCCCTATAATCATGTGAGTGTGTTTGGTATATTATATGGAATGATTTTGAGTGGTTGTGAGTGAAGGAGAGAGAAAATGTTATTGTGGATTGGTATATATTTGAAGAATCACTGTACAATCCTTATAAATTTTTTAATATTTTTTAAAGTGGTTGTGAGTGAATGAGAGAGAAAGAAGTAATGATAAGGGTATAAAAAGTATTATTTAATTGAAAGGAGAGAGAAGAAGTAGTGATTTTTAGTGTAATTATATAGATAAAGATAAGGAATGGGATGTGAATGCTCTAAAATGAGCGTGAAGTGCCTTAGAAAACTTGAGACATGACATCGTTCCTTTGGATTTTTCAAGGCGCGCAATGATGCTGTTGTAGGGCAATATATACAGCTTAAATGTAAATAAATGAGGTGTATTTTGTCTTCATCTTTAACTCATTGAGCGCGAAGTACAAACATCAACTTCTTCAAGTAGGGTTTCGAGATGTGGGGAAATAGTTTGTTGCCACCAGAGGATGATCCAAATGACTCAGACGAGTTTTGATCGCATTGAGGCTTTGCATTTTGGAGAGAATACATCTTCTTGAACATACACTTCATGCTCGATGAAATGATCTTGAATTTGCTACTGGAATTCGACATTTGTGATATTAATTTTGGGTTTCTATTAGATCAACATGGCAGCTCTGATACAACTTAAGTGGGTTTGATCGATTAGCCTAAAAAATTAAAAGGAACCATGCAAGAGCTCAACTTAGAAAGGATCCTAAGCCTTGTTTGTTAGATCATAAGTTTAGCATTTAATAATAGAACTTATGTTAAATTAATTAGTTTGTTGTACATAATGTAAGTAGTATGCAAATGGGTCGGTATGGGTAAAGAAACTGTTTTACCCGTCTAGGATAACTGTCAAATGACAGTTAATAACCGCCAATTGTATCACTATAAATAGGACCGCAATGTACTATTGTATTGTAATCGACATTCATATATTGTTCCCTCCAAATCTATTGTGTTTATAGTATTATTGTAAAGAGTAAAACGTTGTGCAGTGGTGTCGATCAACATGGCATCAGAGCCACGTTCAAGATCATGTGTAAAGTTTGTGTTTGATCCTATAGTCGATTTAGAAGATGTGTATACCAGTGGCGCTCGGGATGGATGTGAAGTTTCATCCCTGTTTCCCTCAGTGTTTCACGACCAGGCGGGTCATGGTGAAACAAGAAGATGTGATCAGGAGGATCACGGGGACCGTAGCAGTGGTAGCGACGATATGCACATAATTCTCGACAAAGTTGATATAGGAATGAAAGGCAAGATCATGGAACGAAATCGGAGGGCTGCACAGAATGAGTATGATCATCAAAGTGGCGCAAATCAGAGTAAGTTTAAACACACGATTGGATATCGATGTAGTTATTGTAAAGAAGCGTTTCACTTTCGAAGAAACTGTCCAAAACGCATAGGAGTCACTGAATTCTTAATCAAAGGGACAGATAAACAGAATTGGAATGATGTGTGGTATGTAAGTCTTACAAGAAAACAACATGCCGCTGGAAACAAAAAGGTATTTGCAAAGTTGCAAAATTCATATGGAATAGAAGCTTATGCGTATGGTTACACAAAGGAGTATTTCAGGGGCAAAGGTAATGTCAAATATACACTAATAATCAAACTCTATTTTTAGAGATGTCTATTATGTGCCCACTATGAAGAAGAATGTTCTAAGTGCGGAACAATTAGCCAAGATTGGATACGAAATCGAATTTGAAGGTGATACATGTTCAATCACACAACCATATGATGGCAGAAGGAATTTTACCGAGAAGGATGCAGAATTTAAAGATAATCGAAAGGATCACCAAGGAAAACTGAAAGAAACAAATGAACAGAATCTGCTGTGGAACCATTTCGAGAACATTACAACCGAAGAAGGTAAGATAGAAAGAAAGGATAACAAAGGAAAAGGGCCAATTCTATATCCCACTAAGGTATCCTCTATGCAAGATTGTATAACTTTTATGGATCTTATTAATATAGCAGTGAAAGTCGAAGAACATAGAAATAAGTTCGAATCTGAATTTGAAGTAGTATATTGGTTCATCAAGAACATCTTGAGGATTAAAGTACCGAATCCCATACCTCCTAGAGACATATTTGGGCATCACGTTAGTTTGATGAATTTGTATATGAACGTGCAATTATATGGTGGATATAAAGGTGTAAATGAACAAGGAAGATGGGAAGAAATTATGAAATGCTTGGGCTACAAATTGGCAATACTAAAATCAGCTGATCAAGAAAGACTTATAAACTCAATCAAGATAGTATACTTAAGGTATCTTGAGATGCTCGAATGGTATCATCTAAAGTTCAAAGGAAGGGAAATAGTAATAAAAGAAGGAGAAGGGAGTAATACTGCAGCAAAGATGGAGCAGCAGCAACTGAAGAAAGAAAGAGATCTACCCATAAAGAAAAGACCAAAGATCAAGTAAAGATGAAGTTTAGGATGCTAAACTTAGGGGGTGATTGTTAGATCATAAGTTTAGCATTTAATAATAGAACTTATGTTAAATTAATTAGTTTGTTGTACATAATGTAAGTAGTATGCAAATGGGTCGGTATGGGTAAAGAAACTGTTTTACCCGTCTAGGATAACTGTCAAATGACAGTTAATAACCGCCAATTGTATCACTATAAATAGGACCGCAATGTACTATTGTATTGTAATCGACATTCATATATTGTTCCCTCCAAATCTATTGTGTTTATAGTATTATTGTAAAGAGTAAAACGTTGTGCAGTGGTGTCGATCAACATTGTTCTACATTAAAGCTCATCAAATAAGAAAGCTCCTATTAAAACCAGTAAAATACACATGCAAGCAAATAACTAATTAAAAACTAATTTAATTGAAATACTTGAATACATAAGACGAGGAAATAACAAACAACCTAATTTTAATACATTTCTTTGAATATATACATATTTAGGTTACTTCAATTGAAATACTTGTTTGTTTTGTATTTATTGATCCATATTTGGCTAATCATATTTTTGTCAACACGAGACTAGTCTACTCGATAGATGCTTTTATTTTTAGATGGGATGTCTCGGGTTCAAGTGTGCAACCCGAGGCATGAAATAGATTAGCTTGAAGTAATCTAGAAGTAGAAGTATTGTAGATTTGTCATTAAAAAATCTAATAATACTTAAATCTCGATCTTAATCTCATGTTACTCGTCAGATACTATCAAAACCTTTTAATTAACAAAATTAATATTTATTCAATTTTACCATCAAGCCGGTTTCTCTTCTTATAACCAAATTTATTAATTTTTTACTGAGTAATTAAAATACATAACCGAATAAATGATTACCTATAAATCAATTAGCATGTTTTTTAAAACTTATTCATTAAAATACTTCAATGGCCAATAATAGACGTTTCTTAATTGAATCAACTAGGTTGATACTCCAGGCGCGTTGCGCCTGAAATATTGTATCGAATTTTCCTTATACGAATAATAATTTGGTAAACTGTTTTACACACGTCTCAGTAGCCGTTTTGTGATATTATAATGTTTCAAAAGAACATGCCATATGAGCTTTTGATTAAATAAACATATTTTTTTAAAAACAAACCGTAACCCAATGTATATGAAATGTAGCAAATAAATTACAAAATAAAGAATGCATACCCACAAATCCATAATACCAGCAGTCGCATTTTTAATTAAACCTTTAACACATAATAATCCATCATAAGCACCAAACACATTTCACCTTGGACACCTCACACCCCCATATGCTTCCTCAAGTAAAGAATGCATACATATGTATTATATCTTTTGCTTGTTTCTTATAATGTACCTATAGTCATTCTAATCCATAACATACATATTCACCTTAAATTCACCAATCACAGCAATAGATGTCCAATTCACCACTTCTGTAATTCTAAGCCACCCTCTAGCCCTCTATCTATCATCTATATAAACCACCAACCAAAGATGCATGATACACACTGTTCAATCCAAAATCACCGATCTATATTCAATTACACGAACCCAAGGTATTTCTAGCAAAGCCACTGTAACTTGCTTAGAGAAAAAGTTAACCTTTAAAATCCCAAGTTTTAAGCATAAAGAACCTCCATAATTCCTATCCTAAGCTAGAAATCATTAATTCTAAATGCTGCATTTCGATAGAAACCTAGAAACACTTGTACACTCCAATCTCTTCTATTTAAAATCTCAACATTTGAAATACATCCATTCAAGCTTTCAGAAACCAATTGTCCAACTAAAAAGTGCAAAATCAATCATATTCTTAACTATTAGCAAACAACACACCCTTACAATTGAGGATGAACATGAAGAATCTAAACAAATTGAATAATAAAACTGTGTACTGAAAATAAAGGGAGAACTAATTGATGGTGCAAGCATTTTACATTTTGCTTGCTTCCTATCACGTACCTATAATCATTCTAATTTGTAACATACAAATTCACCATAAGTTCACTGCTCCCAGCAACAGACATTTTTTAGTAATTTTAAGCCTTATAAACCAGCAACCAAAGGCACATGATACGTCTCTTTCATACAAAATCACCGTTTCAAGCCATGAATGCTTAACTATATTAACAGATTTCTACCAAAGCCCGTTAGCTTGCTTAGAGAAAACGTTAACCTTAAAAAACCTAAATTTCAAGCATAAAGAGACCTCCATAATATTAACCATCTTGACGTCTAAGGCTTCCTTGGAATCTGTAAACTAAAACAACTTTGCACTAAAACTGAACCAAAATCGAATTCAAGTGATATTTTTCTATCCCATTTCCAAGATTCATCTCAAATTTGGGCCGCCAAATAAGGACAAAGCTGATAGCTTAAATCTCCTAGGCAAGGACTCATGACAACAGAAGGAAAATAGGGCATGATCCGAATGGAAGAGTTTGATCTCTAAAGAACTTATATTTCCTCTCCATGGGTTAAGCCTTCAAGCACCCAATATAACCTCAACCTCTATAGTTTCTCAACATATCAAATAGCCTCCTAATTATTCCTACAACAATACATCATGCCACCAATTGCTCACTACTTCACACAAACACCCTAACCGCCTACAAGTTCAGATCAACTTTGGCATAAACCAATCTACATCTACAACTCTACAATCCAGCATCCACTATAACATTTTGATTCAAAACCAAATTCTCATCTTCCAATACAAAAACAAACATAGATGCAGATAATAAGCAAGTCCGTAAATGAATCATCCTTACCTGCGCTTGTGCTGTTTCAATCCGACGCCTCGCAAGTGGAAGAAACCGTTGCAGCAGCGCATTAACAATCAGCTTCGCCGCACTCCCTGCCTTCATCGTCGCATAAACCCCCAAAATCGGACACCAATTTCAGCTTCTTCCACCTCCAGATGCATTTTGGTGAAATTGGGGGAGTCTTTAGGATTTGGTTCGGTGTCGGAGAGTTCTTCGGAGGGGATTGGGTCGTCTTTGGTGCCGGAGTCGGTGTCGGGAGTGGTGGAGGTCGTCGATGTGGTGGTGACGGGGGTGGTGGTGGTAGTGGGGATGGTTAGGGTGGTGGTGACGGGGTGGTGGTGGCAGGTTGCTTGAAGGTCGTCCATGGCGGATTTGGCGGGTGAAGGGGCAAAGGGTTGTGAAAACCGTCGTGATGCAAGCGGTGGTGGTGTAGGCGGTGGTAGCGGTGGCAACAGCCGCTTTTGTGAGGATTGAGAGGATGAAGATGAGAAGTTGAAGAAGAAGGGGGAGGTGAAATACCAAAATTACCCTTTACTATTCATCATGTCACATCAAAATTGGTTTTTTAATATTAGGTAATATATTTTACGTCGAACTATTTAAAGAAAACAGTCTCTATAGATAGCCATAACAAATGGATGAACCCCCCATGGATGGTAATTGATTTAATACTAGTAATAAGCCCACCGCGTGATGGCGGGGGATATAAAACCGTACCAAATAGCATCAATTTTACACCATCAACAACGACTATCAATACCGGAAAAACTCATATTAAAAAGAAATAAAAACGCGAAAAATAAAACCAAACGGAAAGGAAACGTAAAAACATTGAACTCCGCACGTCAAACTTAAAACATTAAAAACAATAACTAAGTCGATCTAAGACCCCCCCCCCCCAACTGTGAAGGGGGCCTTAAACGGGAAAAAAGTATGTGTAAAAACATTGAAACACAAACGCACATTGTGGCGTGTTAACTCGTAAAATTTAAACCGAAACACAGAATGAAAATTTTATAAAAGATGAAAATTATAGGGAATCAAAGTGAAAAGTAAAATGTAAGGGTTAAATTGTAAAATATATATGTGAAAGTATTGAGTTATAAAAGTAAGAAAATTATAAAAAAACAAAAATAGGTACAACCTATTAATGCTTATGTATCATAATTAGTAATAGAGTAAACTACACGGACAGTCCCTAGGATATGCACGTATTGTAACTTTAGTTCATAGTTTAAATAAATTACGGCCCTAAGGCCTGAACTATGTAAACAGTACACTGACGATCCCTAACACTAACAAAGGTTAAGTTTCTTTGTTAGTGCTTTTTGACAAAAACACCCTTTGTTTTTTTATCTCTTCTCCATATTCAACACCTACCACCACCACCTCTACCCTTAACCCATCATCGCTGTCGTCGCCTCTACCCCTCAACCCGCCACCGCTATCGCCGCCTCTCAACCCACCACCACCGCACCGCCTGCATTCTCAACCCACCATCAACGTAAGCGCCTGCACCCTCAACCCACCTCCATAACCCGCCACCACCCTTAAGCCACCACCACCACCGTAGCCGCATCACTTTCAAACCACCACCACCCTCGCCAACCCACCACCACCCTCGCCAACCCACCACCACCGTCCTAGAGCACCCTCAACCAGCACCACCATCGTCGTAGCACCCTCAACCACCACCACCGTTGCTACTTACACCCTTGACCCACCACCATCAATCAAACAACCACCCGTGGCTACCACTAAATACGATAACAAGTTGATTCGTCGGATTTGAAGATAGAGAGAGAATCTTAAAAGAGAGAGGGGAGAGAGTGGGAGGGAGAGCGAGAAAGAGAAACTTAGACCAGTAATGATGCTTCATTTCTCCTATGGTGGTGGCGAGGTGGTGGTGATGGTGATGAAAATGAAGATAAAGATGGGGTGTTTGGGATAGCTTTTTAAAAGTGACTTATTGACTTATTGACTTTTCTAATAAGTTAATAAGTTAGTATGGAGTGACTTATTAACTTATTCCCTCACAACACTCACATTGCCAAACACTATAAAATAACTTTTTAACTTTTCAAAAGTTAAAAAGTTAAAGTTAAAAGTTAAAAGTGATAAAAATAAGCACTCCCAAACACCCACGAAGATGAAAAAAGAAGATGGAGGGAGGGGGTGAGGTGTGATGGGTGAGGGTAAGATTTTATTTATAAATTATTATTTTTTAAATTTTGATATATATTGGTAATTTTACATTTAACAAAGAAACTTAACCTTAGTTAACGTCGACGTATACCGGTGTACATATGACCCGCATCTGTAATTTTTAAAAAATAAAAATGAAACTCGCAATACGTACGAACTCAGTCTGTCCATGTAATTTCCTCGTACAGGTTATAATATAATTCTTACCGGTAAAATCATGATCGATTACTAATTTACAGTCACCTAATCATAAAGGCTCAACCTTTACACCAATTTCATGTCGTTTTCCATCGTAGAAACTTCAAAATAGCACGCAACCCCAGCACCCAACATCACTGATCATCCCGAAGGTCGAAAGCATTCGAATTGACCGATGGATGTGTCGGAATTGTGGGCAGTTTTCGGTCCCGGAGTCGCCGGCGCAGTGTTCGGTGCCGGATGGTGGTTTTGGGTCGATGCTGTCGTTTGCAGTGCTGTTAAAGTCTCGTTTCTTCACTATCTTCCTGGTTGGTTTTCTTGATCTTGTTGTTGGTTTGATTGATTGGATGATTTGTTGTTGTGTGGAGTGTGATTTTGGTTGAATTGATTTGGGGATTGTTTTGATTGTAGGGATATTTGCGTCTTTAGCTGCTTTGATGTTTAATTGTGTTAGAAGGGAGGATATTGATTACTCTCCGTATGATGAAGGCGAATGGAGGTTTGAGTTTCTTCTGTTTAGTTGATTAATTTGTTGATTTGGTTCTTATTGCACAGCTTGATCTTATTGATGTTGTAGTTGATGCAAATATCCTTTTGTTAGGGTTGCAGAGGAAGTAAGAACATTGATTCTTTGTTGTGTGATTGATTGTGAATTTGTGATATTCGATTCATATAAGTATTGCATTAAGATTGGTGTGTTTGCTAATTTTATTGATCTCTAGCATTTTTAGGGTTAGGGTTAGGTTTTTGCCTGAAGTTAAGTATTTCTTTAAGCACTATGAACCTACTTTCTGTGTAAGTTTTTCTTCGAATGTGGAAGAGGAAGCCAGCTGCGGGTGTATAGGGACTGTACCTTTACAGTGGAGTTTTCTGATAGTCATCAATTTTCTCTAACAAAACTAATGCCTTCTGCAATTTAAGTTTGATCAAGAATTTCACAACTAATAGTTCGTTCTTTTTGTTGGATCTTTCGTATATCTTTCATCTTTGAGTGTTTCATGTTTGTTGCAAATTGAATATCGGTTCTCATAGGAAGTACTTAAGTAGTGATGCGTGGACATGTGAATATTATCGACGCATTCTAGATTCTTTAAGTGTCTGCATTTAAAGAGCTAACATATTTAAGTGATGATTTACATATCGAGTCAGTGTAGAAATTGCCATCCTTATTATTTGTTATGATGCTAAATTTAGGAAGTGGTACAGGTAGAAATTTCTTTTGGGGCGGGGATGGGGGTTTGGGATCTACTAGCAGGTTCCATGAAGGGAATTGAAACCTAAATAATTAGAGGACACAAATGAAGAGGTAGGAATTAGGAATAAGTTGCAGTCCATGGATCTAGTATAACTATATTTCTATGTTCGTGTTAGTGGACGAGAATAGTTTTCTTTCATATATATGGGAACAGTGGTATAGTGATTCCAGGAAATGGTTTGTTTTGGTGATCATGATACATTGTTAGTTATATGAGGGTAATGGCTCTATGGACTCATCTACTTCTCATCTCAATAGATTTTTAAGCATGTGCATAGACCATAGACCAATGAGTTGTTTACGCTGCATTTAGACATCACACCTTGACAAGGGTGTACTTTTATTGGAAATTATTTTCATTTTTTACTATATTATCATTTTTACTAACTTTCTTTTTGTACACTAGTTACATGTATATTTACCATATTTATCATTGGGCCTGATTGTACTCAGCAGTGTATGGCCAGGCATATGCCCAAGCTAGCTAAGGCATATAATAATCAATAATCCTGTATTAGAGCATAAATTAAATGAATGCGAACTACCAGCCTATAACAGCAGAGAAGATAAGTTGTAATTACATGAAGAATTAATGATGGAGAATTTATGTACAATAATCCCACGAAAAGTGTTTTTATACTTTGGAACTTTCGTGAAGAACGAACACAATTTATGCTTTTTTTGCTTGGGGCGAAATTTGAAACGAATCTATAATAATATTGCTGTGATTTTTTTCCTTGAAAGATATTTATACTGTTATTCTTACTATATGAATATATGAATTAATATTCTGGTTGAGAATACAAACAAACAATGTCTCATTTAAGTTACTCCTTTTTGTTTTTTGTTAAATATGTCCAGATGTTTTAAAAAGGTAACTATACTCCGTATATCCATTGTGGTTTGTTTGATTGTCTTCACCTTTGATATTTGAACACTTATCATAATATCCGACTTTTGAGGACTTGTTTCAATAGTCATATGTATTTATACTGTATTTTATCATGCATGTAATTCATTGTGTGCGATACAACTCATATTCGGTTTTCTTACAAATATCTCACATTTACCGTGTGTAATATTGCAGGTTGAAACTTTGGCTTTTTCTAGCTTATGTTGTGTCCTTTGTCTCCTTGGCAGCATCGGTAGGGTTACTGATACAAGATGCACTTGTGCCTGAAAACCCTTCGGCATGGACAGGAACTGCTGGTGTTTTGCAGTGTGTGCTTGTGTTAATTAGGTAACTCTTCATTTCCTTGAGTATTTTGCGCGCTCAAAATTTTCACTCACAAGATATACAATTTTATAAAAATTCTCATAAGTCATATCATACCATTAATGTGGGACGTTTTTCTAAATCCTTCGTTTTGAGCAGTGGACTTGTTTACTGGACGTCTCATGGTGAGTAAGAGGAGTGAAGTATCAAGGTCAGTTGTGGTTTTGCTTCATTGTATTTGTCAAATCATGTTTGTACATGTCTATGTTGATGTTATGAATCCAATCAACGATGTGCGATGTTGAATAGACCTTTTGAGGTTAAGAGTGATTGATTTAGCTGATGTTTTTTCCTGTGTATCCTCTCTCTGCTAATATGTGTGTATGCGTGCATACGATTCTCTCTTTTTTAACATATTGATTATGACCCCCTCCAAATTAGTGTTTTGTTAGTTGGGTCAAGGCAGATTTTCGATGACAACTTATGTTTTCACACGATTTTGAAATTTAGCACCATAAATCAACTTGCCGAAATCAGACTTTCATTTGTTTTCGAGTGCTTGTTAGATCTCATAAACGCTGACCTTTCAAAAAACATGTTCAGCTTTTACGAGTTTTAAATTTTCACCAAGGTGACAATCTGGCGGTAAGTGGTGTACTTTTCAACTAAAAGGTTATGAATTTTAGCATGCAGGTTGTGATGAGATTATCCTAGAAAATCTAGATGGTGTGGAAAAGATTTAATTTCTAGTATAGTTTATGTGCTTCATCGCCAAACTATACATGACAAAACTGAAACTACTACCAAGTACCATCTATTGAACTTTGGCATAAATTTTTAGTCTCCAATGTGTGTGGAGTGGGAGGCGAAAATGGTAATTTAGCTTTGGGAAGATCCATGGTGTGATATTGGTGGCAAGTAGGGATGAGATCAGTACCAAAACTGTATCGGCATCGATGTTGAATACGGTACCAAATCTATCAGTTTGGTACTTGTTTTTGGTACTTACTGATTTGATACTGCTTTGGTTTTTTTTTTTTCTTCTTCTTTTTGGCTAAAAACAACGATCTTACGTGAATCTTGAATACAAATTTAATAAGTTTTAATGCCAAAAGCATTTGAAAATGTCTCAAAAAGTATATTAATATTTGTAATCTTAAACTTAAAATATAAAACACTGAAAATATCTCAAAAGTTGTATTAAAATGGTAAAAAAAAATTGTATACATATATTTTTTGGAACTCTGTACCAAAACAGTAATTTTTAATATTTACTGGTACCGGTGCTGCCCGGTACAGGTACTAAAATTTGATATTAAGCAAAATCAAGTACATGCATCGTTATTGTTTTTGTTCGATCCGTACTAATACTCGGCACTAAACGCTTACCCCTAATGGCCAATAAGAATTCTTTTCACCAGATTATTATTTTCCGGCCTTTGTATGTTTATCAAGGGTTTTTTTTAAGCATCTTGTCAGCAGATAATTCTTCCCCACAGAGTCAAGATCATCAAACTATTTCGGGGTTTCTAATGTGTTTTTTTTTTTCTTTTTTCTTTTTTTTTTTTTTTTCAACTCCATATCATGTTCGTAATTAGCAACTGCTTTAACCACAACTTTGGGTCTTTTTCGAATTGTTTTTAGCAAACGGTAACTTTTGTTTTTAGCAAGATCATGTTCGTAACTCTTTTTCGAATTGTTTTTAGCAAACGGTAACTTTTGTTTCACAAGAGAAGTATTGTTCATATACATTTAACTAATAATTAGCAACTGCTTTAACCACAACTTTGGGTCTTCAATGTGCATAAGTGGAAGTCAAAAGTTGTATCTTCTCTACCGTAAGATCTTCGACGTGATATCATAACCTACACGAATTACTCGATGATACTGAGCAATAAAACATTATGGTTGGCGGAGACAAAAAACAGCCTGAAGTTGGTTACAATTGTATGCAATAAACTCCTAGGCCCTAACAACTATTTTACATCATCATACATACATATACATACAATACACAACATACACCCGTCACACAAACTAGTGACTGGTTCCTACTTCCTATGCTAGAGATGTAGAAATAAAACACTTACACAGTCCGCTTCAAGGCCAAGAAAATCCAAATGTCATCATTATCGATCAAAATGTGGTTGAATATCCTGGTCATGTGGCTTCCATCGCTCTGCTCGATGTCTGAATCATAATCTCATGTAGAAGCCAAGTTTGGGTTCATGAGTTAATCAATGGGTCAGCATTGAATGATGGAGACTTGTGTACTTTACAAAATAATGCTTTTTGATCATCATGTGATCAAACATAATCTTACTACCACTCTGTACACTTTAGACTATATTGAACAAATAAACTATCAACCAAAAGAATTAATATACAAACAATGCCAGAAGAAGGGAAAGATTCCTCACGACATCAAGAAATATACCTCCAAGAGACACACGAACAAAGAATGTGCTCCCGAGATCAAAATTTGTGGTCAAAGAACTACGCAGTTGCATCTGTCACGAGAAGGGCATTGAAGGATATGTCGGAAACTAAATATAGAATATACCAATAGATATGGGAGGTGATTTGCACACCGTTTAAGTTAGCCTTACACATATGGTGTTGCATTTACAGTTTTTCCTTCCATTCTTTTTGTTTTCACTTGTAAAAGAAGGGTATTATTGGTGAAGTGATACTTTTTATGGTGTACAAATCACCTTGACATCTTCATACAGATAAGTCAAGGTACATAGTTTAACTTTTTGATGGAAATGTATTTACCTCATTCTTGTTTGATTCTATTTCGTGAAATTAGCCCCTTCTGATTCCCGGACTGTGCGGATGCGCAGTCTGTGAACAAGGGGAGTGGCCTCTAACAAATGGATGGTGCAAGAGTTGACTAGCAGTCGGTCGATCACTTGGATTTATATGAAAGCACTGAAGTATAAAATCCCTTGCTCTTCTTGAAAGGTTGTGTGGGACAGGTGGACGTATACCGTTTCCAATTTTGAATAATGCAGCCATCTGTTCATCACAAGAGTAACATGCTGTCAATTAACTAATGACCATATGCATCAAATTGTCAAGGCCACACGAAATTTGCTAACTTTGTTGCAACTTCTACTGTAAACAGTCTCATTTGGGGGCACTAACCAATGGTGAATTTCGATAGCTTTTTACCATTTCCGATTTTTTATACAGAGAAAGCACAATATACATACCTACTTCTTAGACTGTTATATTGAGGTAAGGATCAAAAATAGAGAGATATTGGCAAATGCCTGATCTAATACACCAATTAACTATCTCTACAGAAGGAAATAACATTATATGTCTAGCAAGCAGGCATAAATTTAATATAAAAGAAAGAATACATACGCATTCCATTGGGGCATACGGAATCCTATGTGTCAACATTTCCAAGACTGTGCAACCAAGGCTCCATATGTCTGCTGCAAGTCCATAACCCTCATTTTTTAAATTAACAACCTGCAAAGTCCAATAACTCCTAATGAAAATTTAATGCCTTAAAACATATACATAAATTGTGAAAAGAAAATATTAATCTTTGAACACTGCTGAAACTTGAAAAGAAACGACTGCATATTTTGTACTTTTGACACGATTGAGATCATAATTGTCAATAGCGAATAGCGGTAAATAGAAACAAGCCATCTATATGCTACATAGCGAATAGCGGTAAATAGTGCCCGCTATTTCGTGTTTAGTGATAAGGTAGTAGAAACTTTAAGAAATGTTTTACATTCAATAAATAAACATGTTTAGCTATAAAGTAGTAAAAAACTTAATCCAACACCACCAAATTAGCTAAAATACTCTATTTGAGTTGATTTTATAGTTATAAAAAATAAAAAATAAAAAATAAAAATACCGCTACAAGTCACTATATACCGCTAACTACCAGATAGCGGCCCTTGACATGTTCGAGACGTAGCGCGCTATAGCGCCCGCTACGTTCACTATTGACAACCGGGATTGAGATATAGGAGACGTGTATAAAGGAATGAGTGAGATATGAAATTGCATTAGACGTGGTCCCAGTATACTAAATGATTATTTATATTGAGAGAATAATCATGTTTTTAACTTGTATATCTGGCAAATCAGTGTACGGTTTATTAAAGGACGCAAAGGGTGAAAAATATGGGCATCAATAACCCATTGTAATTTGGATGATCTTAAAGATAACAAGCCCAAGTCAAGTGTCTTTCTTTTTATTACACACATGAGCTCCCAAATTTCATAAAGAACATGATGTAACTTGCGGTCAACTGTTATGTTATGAACTAGTGACAAGGAGCTCACATTATAAACATAAAATATTTATTTAGACTTAAGTAGCGCATATAACTACAAGAATGTAAACTTACTATACACGTGTAATGACAATAGAAATATTTGTGATGGCACTTTAGATTTGGGTCTCTTCTTTTGTTCTGTCATCAAATTTACTGCTATCAACAGGTATTAATCCCTAATGTTCCATTAGAGACTTAGGTCCAACTGGATATTCAAACAAGTATCCTAGAAACAGATTGAAATAATAATAACAGCTAGCAGGCATATCATATGTCATATATCTATTGCATAATGACCAGTTTCCAGTCTCCATAAGACCTAATTTGTATATTCACAAATATGAATACTCAGTTAAGATATATATATATATACACATGCATATATATAATGAGGCAAACCTCAGGAGCCATCCAGAATGCGGTTCCCTTGCAAGACTTTACATCATTGAACTTAGTGGCCTACAAAAGATGAGAAATGGTTTAATTCAGAGAAATACAGAAATCTATTAGCGACAAATATAACTTAATATATGGAGATTAAAGGAACCTTTGCCAGCCCAAAATCTGCAAGTTTTACTGAGCCATTAGCATCAACCAATATGTTTGCACATTTTACATCCCTGAAAAACAAGCAAGAAATTTTGACCTGAGACCCACAAGTAGCAGGATGTTAAAGCCTTTCATGTCTATAAAGGAATAAAACTCATGCTAATGCAAAGTATTACTATTTGAGGCTAATAGTACTTATATTCTACTGTGTTAGTCACAGTGATGAATGGGCAAGACTTCCACTTTCAGAGGATAAATTAACTCCTACTATTGCAGGACTTGTGCTTCAAGCATCCTCAAACGAAGTTTAGACACATCAATAAATTAAGAAGATCTGGTGAATGCTTGGCAGTTTGATGTGGCAGATAGATGCAAGACATTATAATACCAACAGAACAAGGTTCACATACAGACAGCATAAAACCTGATACGGTAAGAAAATACATACAACGTGATATGACTATAACAGGTTTTCAGTTGCAGTACCTGTGCACCACACCACGCTCATGCAGATACTTCAGACCATGTAAGATCTGGCGTGTGTACGAGGAAACCTGACAATCTTGAAGACAATATCTTTGATAGAGACTTAAAAGGGAACCTTTTGTTACAAGCTCAAGAAATATATACAGCTTTGATTCATCCTGAAAGACACATAATGTAATAAATGAACTTTCATGGTTGTACAAGGATATCTTGAACAAAAATTTCTATTTTCTAGACAGATTGTGTAACAAATATCTAAGTGGCTTCATTCCTAAATCAACACATGTGCGTCCCAGAGCTCAAAGATCATCAATTACAACTAACAACCAGACATTGACCACTTAACCTTGGGTATAGGCAACTAGTCCCATAAAGCTCATGATAAAGGTTACCTACAACAGTGAATATCTCCTACAACTCTAATAGTCAACCTAAGTGGCAATGACACAGAAGCAAGAAAACTTGTATAGATTACTTCAAAAAGACCATGCAGGCTGATTTCTACGGAAAATGAAAGACATCATTTAGAATGCTAACATGAACAATCTAGGAACGCATCAAAGTGAAAGCTTGAAAGCAATACCCTATCAGTCCCATAGTATCGCACTATGTTGTGATGTTCAAACTGGCTTAAAAGAGCAATTTCCTGGAAAGATAAACAAAACACCATATCATACAATAATAATACAAACAGAGATATTAAAACATCAAGTAAAACAGTACAACACAAAGGCATTGCTTACCTGTTCAAGTTGGATAACTCTTTGCTTCCTACTTCCCCTTGATCAAGCAAAGATACTTCCTTTACAGCAATAAAATATCCACCACTGCAAGAATGAAAATTTTAACGGATAAAAGGTGATCGTTCAGTATACGTATTCTTCAAAGCAAATATTAGTTGCTTTAGTAGCACTACAACTTATTAGTTGGCTCATTGATTAATTGATCATGCCTAGGTAGGTCCTTCACAAATATTCACTGAATACCAATCATGTTTCAAGATGCTTGCTTGATTGATCATGCCTAGGTAGTAAGCATGTAAACTAGAAACTCAGATATCATACTAACTGAAGCACGTACTCGCAAATGCCTTCATATACAGATCCAAATGACCCACGCCCGAGGAGCTCGCCCCTCTGCCAGTGACTAATCTTGAGGTGCCTAAACCTTCCATTCCTGGACACATTACATCCAAACCCATTCGGTGACACACTCGTGCTGCTACACGAATCATCATCATTCGAAGTCGTAAAAGAACAAGACGCCGAAATCGCCATCCTCTCAAGCCTCTTCCCAACATCCTCCACACCACCCTCCTCTTCATCCGACAAACTAACCCGTCCCCGATCACCACTACCAGCAGAACCCTCATGACAAGTAAAATCCCTCACAACATCCCACTCACATCCAGCACCACGATTCGTTAACCCTTTCGAGATCAAAGAACTCGGGGGCGAAAGAACCGGAGGCCGAACACCTTAATTCCGTTCACGCCTCTACTCCCACCACTTCCCCTAACACCATCAGATTCATCTCCCACAACATCATGACATCGATTCTCAACATTTTCAATTACAATCATGTCACGATCATTTTGAACAACATCGTAACTACACCGGCTCTTTCTAGCTTCCCACGACGCCACAGGAATCCCCAAATCCTCCAAACTATCAAACCCTAAACTACGATACACAACCTCAAGTTGCCCCACATCACTCCCATCAATCCGTAAGCTCTTGGGTGCATCAATCGATTGACCACCTCTAATAAAACCCGATGACCGTACACAACACTCTTTTTCGTCGGAAGTGGTGGGAATCTCGTAGTCGATATTCTTCTTCGCGTTTAATCGCTCGAGCTTCGGCTTCACTGAGGCCTTCTTCTTGTTCTTGCGTGCGAGAAATTGAGGAATATTATGCATTGATGGATATGGGGAGAGGTGTGTTTCAGTTTAGCCCATGAAATTGGGGATTGTTTGATTGATAATTGAATTGAGGTGTCTTGTGGTTGGATTTTGGTTTGTGGTGGATTGTGGTGTTGTGTTGGTGGGAATTGGGTGGTTGACGGTGGTCGTCGGAGGAGGGTAGACGGTGGTCGGAGTCAATGGTGGTGGTGGGGTGGTGGTGTGTGGTGGTGGTGAGTTTAGAATGTCGCTCACACTGACAGCTTTCAGTTTAATTCAGTGAAGTTTCTTACATGGAATAAGTTGTCCACTTTAATTTCGTATGATGATGGTTTATTATGTTAAATTTTTTATTTTAATATATATTTTTTGAACAATAAACTTGTGATTCTATTTTGAATTATAGATGTTATCTTAATTAGACCTATTTATTCGTATTGTAATCGAGACTGCACCCTCAACCCATTCAGAAGAAAACCTTACTGCTGAAAAATCCTCTTGCTCAACTTTAAATTTTTATTTAGGATGAGACTTAAACTCAGGATCTCTCCGTATAAATATCTATTTTTACATTAAATATAAGGAGTCGTTTAATTCATTTTTCTATTATTTTGGGTAATTAAGTAAGGTAGGATGATATTTTTAGCAGAAATAAGACATTGTTATATCTTTATTTTTTTTAACAGATGATATATTTATTATTTGATGGTTTAGTGTAGTTAAGGGAGTCCCAAAATAGGTTTTAGTTTTCTTAAATACAAATTGATGATGTACTTCTACTGGTAAGTGGTAAGGTGGTTACAATCAAATAGTTTGGGTTTTAATCTTGCAAAGTGCAATTAATAAATAAAGTAAATGTTCTGGTTTGAATATCTATAATGATCTAGTGAATGTGAGCAAAAATTTTCATCATATAGACGTCACCTAGGAAAGACTTGTGTACCTTAAATACCACAAAATGCAATTTAAAAGTAAAGTAGGTGTAGAGTAAAGAATCTATGTGTGTTCACTGGTTAGGACATCCGTAATAGTCTAATGAGTTTAAGCAAAAAGTGTCATCAAGATAGGCGTCACCTAGGCAAGACTTGTGATCACACTCACAAGCACTAAGGGATGTAATGGTTTAGTGAGTGAAAAATCTTTAAATAAAAAAAACCTACCACATTTTTCCACCCACGCTCGTGAGTCCATTCACGATGGATTGCTCAAATAAATTTTACTGCTAGGTGTTCATCACGAAGGGCATGCAGTGTTCATCACACCTCACGACTAGGTGACACTCACGTCGTGGTGTTACAAAAGCTATCAAAGAAATTTATAGAAATTGATGGCAATATATATAATATGTAGCAATTTTATTTATATCTCTAACGTTTGATATTCTAAGATGTGATTCTAAATAGTTATTGTTGATAATCTAGAAATCATCTGTTGGATATTTTGCATACATTCTTTGAATTCGTTGGTCAACCAAGGGTCGAGTTCTAACTTTTGTATTAACTTCATAAAATAATCTACAAGCCTTGCAAAAAGTCGCATACTTTTTGACCATGATTTGTCAAAGTATGCTAATGTAATGTAATGGGTTGAGCACAATTGACTAACAAGTTAGCACTTTTCACTTTTCAACTATGCTAATCTTTTGAAGTAATTGCTCAATCCACTTATTTTATTCCCACATAATATTTGCATTTGCACTAAGTTTTTTTTTTTTTTTTTTTATTGAAGTCAAAATACTTTTAACAGAAATATAAACATGTCAATCCGTTTGAACAATGATCCATTTGGGTCAACATTGACCACACCATGAACTAGTAAACTTTGCTAAAGCAATATTATAGACCTTACATTCCAAGAAAGTGTATTTCCGTCCATAATACATTGATCAAATTACACGAATGTTTTATGTGATATGTTCATATAACAAGTATTGATTATTTCATTTAGAAATTTTAATATATGAGTAACATATCTTTCTTTTTTTTTTCATTTTCACCGGTCAACATTTAGTATATGTTAATTCATTTAAAATGACTATCAAACCCTTATTTGAAAAGAGAATACAAATATAACTCTAAATCTACCATTCTTCTCTTCCAATCGCCAGCACTCTTTTTATTTGTCGATGATGTTGGAAGTCCCACCATAATCATCTTCTCTTTCACCCCTGATCATCTTCTCTGGTGTTTATGATTAGAATATCTGAATTGTTTTCGACGGTCAGTTGAAGGTCCTCCTACATATCTTATTCACATGTGGTTAGCAAGACGTCTTGATATCCTATCCTACTGGTTTTGAACATTTTGAGAGGAAGGATTTCACAAACCGTGTTCTTGAGCTTTATGAGTAGGCGTTGAACCAAAATTTGGCATGTTTATATTACCAATGATGATGATGAAGATGAACCTCTGGAGATCATGTACATAGGTCATCTTCCTCTTATTTGTTCTGAATGCTTTAGATACAACTCCTAATTTCTTGATTCATCACACGCCCTGACCGTGGGTGCAATGACTCCATGACTCCTTGGTCTTCCAACAAACAATTGAGCAACTTTTGTTGGGTTTACACAACCATCACTTAAAACAGGTAATACAAACACAGCCGAACTCTATACAATACATTAATAGGCAAAATCTACACATTTTCATAGCTTTTCTAAACAAATTAAAGTTCAAATATTCAAATGCCTAGTCAGTCGATGCCTCAGAATAGATCACATTATCTTAATTACAAACAAACACGTCATCTTTCACGTTTACTCTATGGTCCGGTGTGAAGTACAACTAGCTTACCCATCAAGTTGAGCAATCGAGAACTGTTGACCGACAACAATGAAACCTACAACTAACATTAATTAGCATCAAAGCAAGACACGACACCCAACATTTACATTTGATCTGTTAAGAATAACCCACTCTGCAAAACAAATATTTACTTTGTTGGGAGTATTAGGTGAAACCAGTGTCGTATACAAGATCATGATATGTCACATAACGTAACTGCCTTCAGTTCATGAACAGAACGTAAACCTATTTTAACATCAACATTAAACATAACCTAATCATGATTCAAAAGAATCCAACATGCCAGAAAAAAAACCCTCAAAATTTGAGCCCGGCTCATAAAACTTTATCAGGGTCACACTCGGGTCCGTGGCAGCACATTACTTCAGATTTCCACCAATCTCTTCTTTTCAACCATGAAGTAATCCAAGGGTTTACGCCTCTTCCCTGTAATCTGGGTTCTCTTTCAAAACAACAAATCCTTCCAAAATAGGAGAGAGAGGAATATACCTGCATAGAAAACAGCCCCCAAAATATTACAAAAACATGATTTTGCGCTCATAGGTAGAAAAGGCAACAAAAAGATGTACTACTTCTCTGTTGCGAGCTCAGCCCGATCCCCAGCAGCCAAGAGGACAGGGGTGGAATGGGTCTGGAAACCAGTAATTGTCTTGGGCCGACCCGCCTGGCCCACAACATCAACAGCTTGACCCACCCGAACTGGTACTGCTAAAGGTTTCAGATTTTCATCCACAGTCAGCAACATTCTAGGCTGTTGAGTGATCACAAAAATCAGCAGATAAAAGTGTCAATTGGGTTAAATGTCAAAGGAGTGAATAAACTTAAACACGGGTTGAACCATCCAAGAAGGTCAAAAGTCACCCAAAGTATATTTCAAATACATATAACACATCCTAGTTCAATTTTGTTTGAAAAGTAGATTAATGCTACAACAATGTAGTTTTCTAATCACATTTAAAACATAAATTATTTATGAGACAAAACTGTTTTTTTAGTCAGCCCAACCAGACCGCTACGAAGTATCAACAATTAGACCGCTACCAAAATGACAAAACAAACCTGCATAGCCAGAACCACAAAGTAGAGAACATAGTGATATTTTCCCAAAATTATAGCTTTCATATCAAGACATGCATGCAGTAATACAACAAGTCCAGCCAGGGCAGTCCTGCAAGAAAAAATGGAAACATGAATAAGGTGCTTCTCATATAGAAAAAGCATGCAAATAGGCAACAATGTCATGTACTATAAGTCTCTGGGCTTTAATTTGAACAAATATGTCCTTTTGCATGATTGAGTCCCTATAATACTTGTAAAACCCCAACGAATAGGTCCTTATTTTTGCATCACCAAGTACCTAAACTTTAATAGGTCTGTTTGTTTAGTTTTACCAGTGAACAGATTTTTTAGGCAAACTAACGCACCCTTCACCCTTGCCCCAGTTGAGATTTAAACCCCGACCACTTGGCTTATGAATTCAAGGATTAACTTATGCAAAAAAAAGGTCTAGTGACTAATGTAACTTAAGATGATGCAAATATAAGAGAACCGAAATTGATATTCTGTCATTTTGATAAATCTACTTTTCAAATGACTACTTCCACGGTTTCACATAACAACTAGATTGGAAAAACTGCTTAATGTATATGACAATCACATGTAAAACACATGATGTAAATACATTACACCAAGACATGTTATGAAAAGCTACTTACGGACATAGTAGGAATCTTTCAGAGTGGTAAGGGGCAAGAGTCAACAAACCCTTCCCCATATGTACAAAACCTTGAGCAATTCGCACCTGCAATAGCAAATAAAATAATATAGAATGCTCTTGTAAATTTGCAATTACTACAGTGGAAGAACATCTATTGATTACTAGCAAAGAAAGAGATTTACACAGAAGAGAAGATTGGCTTCTTTGTAGTAATAACTTGAAAGATTCCTAAGCATGCCAGCAATTCTAGCATTATTGGTTCCTGCACCTATCAACCCCAAAGAGATAACTGCTGCCATAGCAACTTCTGTATCAGCATCATGACTAAGCCGACTTAGTGTATCCATAACATGCACCTAATCAAACAAAACAGTGCACATTGTTTATTACGAACATTCATATACAATATTCTTCATTGCAAAGCAGATTTAGTCACGTATTGTATCACCTTTGGATTTGATATGCAAAGTAAACCAAGAGCCAATGGAACTGCCTTTCTAATATTTTGTTCCCCATACTGTAAAAGATGCTCTAACGAACGGATTGCCATATCAAGGCCTAGTTCCTCGGCCATTGCTACCATGGCTATACCCAGCACAGCTGGACCCTGAAAAGTGTCACCCTTCTCAAGGTGCTGAGCACATTGACCAAGAAAATGTTGAACCTGCCAGGAAAGAAAAAACATCAGCAATTCCTATTTCATTTCAGGAGTTACGGACGTATGAGCTTTGAGAGTAAAGTACCTTCAAAACATTTCCAGTTCCAGCATAGGCACAGGATAGCAGGGTCATATCACAATAGTTTCTGATTTTTTCATTGAATGTTTTTGATACCTCGGCAGTAGCCTCCACACTCTCCTGTTAGACAAACAAATTTCAAGTTTACTCCTTGTTAGGACTTAGGAAGTTATGATATTACAACAAAAACTCAAAAGTCATTGGCTTTAACCAAGTGCATTTCTTTTACCTGTTTCCCAAGGTAAAGAAGGCCTAAACCAAGAGGCAATAGCCGGGTAAGTGGCTCCCCCAAGTCTGACTCACTTCTGTCCATAAGTGCAAAGATTAATGCCTGAGCAACCTCTTCGTTACAAGACCCAACATATACCAAACCTAGCGCAATTGCTGTGAAAGCAACAACATCAAGGGGTGCTTTTGGGTCTCCAAGAATGGGAGTGAGTTTGTCCTTAATCTGAAAAACAATAAATACCAAGTATACACATATATATTCAAAAAGAACAAATGTAAAGACTAAAGTTACAATATGTTAAAAGAAAAGGAAACCTGTTCATTCTGTGTGCCTGCATATGCAAGACCAAGACCAGTTATGGCACCAATTCTAATAGAAGAATCTTCTTTATCCAGATAATCAGCAAGAAGTGCCAATGCCTGAAAAGAACAAATACAACATCAAAAAACAGTCATAGCCAATTTTCGCTAATGTATAAATGTCAATGGTTTGCTACTCACAGGGTCACAGTCATTCTTGATACCACAATTTACAATCCCAACTCCTAATAATGCACCAGCTGTGACATGATTATCATTGCTGTGAAAGTACTTATCAAGCTGGGCAAGCCCAGTGTCAACATCCCAAAGATCAATCATGCCCTGAAATGGTACAAAGAAAAATCACAGAT
Organism: Flaveria linearis; assembly: GCA_024085815.1. Classification (NCBI taxonomy): domain Eukaryota; kingdom Viridiplantae; phylum Streptophyta; class Magnoliopsida; order Asterales; family Asteraceae; genus Flaveria; species Flaveria linearis. The sequence goes on from CM044016.1 coordinate 47,283,798, forward strand.
CATATGCAAAGAGTGTGAAACTTTGAATATATGGTGTAACCTAAAATAAGAGAATTAGAACAGCTTTTACATACCAAACTTGCAGCAGCACTGGCTTTCCCATGCTCTTTGTTTTTAAAAAGCCAGTTTCCCAATGAACCTCCACCAGAAGTCTCTGAAGAAACCGTCATTAATTTATCCTTACAAAAGAGAAAAACAAATCACTAAGACACCAGTGCAAAATAGAATTGCTTAGTTAAATAACCTACCTGACCAAAACCAGCATTCACAAATGCATTAACAAACGTTGCTGCCAGGTTTTGCCTAGCTGAATCAACACTAGCACCAGCACTAGCCCGACCATCAAGTAAATGTGCCTAATGGAACAAACAAACATTTATAACACTGATGTTACTGCTAAGTTATGCTTGATAACAAATGAACTCTTTTGATGCATAAACCTAAGACTCCAAAACTAATAAAATTCAGTTTGATATCATAATCAATGGTTTAAACCTTGTAAATATCTTCAGGGGATTTGGACTCCATGACTTCAATATCTCGAGCAAGTGTAAGATAGCCTTCGCTTAATTTAGTATTGTTGATAATCTCTTGCAACGCCTCCCTGTCTTCATCATCAGCACACATATTTTCATCAAGGTCGAAATTTATACCCTACCACAATATGAAAACATTTAGAGCTTATAGCGCCAAAGCTTATTTGCCACCTTGTACAAAATCAACAAACCACTTCATCAAAATGCTACTCAAGTAATAAATCAATAAAGACGAGTCGCTTTTTATTAATGACAAAAATATTTAAAAAACATTTGAGTCGTTGCGAATAAAGAACACCTGAAGGATTAACTATTATTATTATTACCAATTATAAGAAAATAAACAGTTTATGTAGAATAATACTTACTTGTCGAGCAAGAATGTAGCAAAATTGCTTCTTCCGCAGTAGATCAGGACAAGAAGTGAAAACTTGCTTCACATGCTGCCAAATAAAAATGACATATATGAACAAACTCAAACCCAATACATGGAAAACAGAATTAGCAATCATCTTATCATGAAATCCTTTGCAATTACCCTAATACACAAGCAAAAGGTTCTGCCAGATCCAGTCCTAAAAAAAATTACAACTAAGAGACTAAAAATAATTTTCATCCAAGGGTTGTGTTCAGTTATGCAATGTTTAAGTTAAAATATAAATGTAGAAGTTATACATCATATATAAAAAAAACATATACAAATAGCCATGAAACACAAACCTGCATGTTGTCAAGATAGAGTGCAATCTGAAGTGCGCTGGGAAATTCTTCGAACTGGCTGTAGATTGTGTATGCAATATCCAAAACTGACACATCATCTGGTCCAGGGAGGTATCTAGAAAGTTTCGTAAAAAGAGAAAGAACACCCATATGCAATAAATAAGCATAATGTGAGGCAAGCACACATACAAGGACCCAAAGAAGGACAGGACATAAATATAGAAAATAAAATTCTAAGTAATTCACAGAAGACAACTAATATATACTCAGTAGTTACCTTGCTGAACTTGTTAGGTACAGACAAGTTCTTTTGTAATTTGTTTTGTCAACATGCTTCACTAGTAGATCAAGAAATTCAACCTGAATATATTCAGAGTAAAGATTCATATTCATCTTTTTAAACAGTAGATCAAGCACATCAAAACCGGAAAGCAGAATACCTCCATCAAGAGATCTACTGCCTCGGGTTCAGCGTTATACTGCAACGCAGAAATAAGAGATAGAAACAAGTAATATTTCAATAAGGCACTAACATCAAGAATAACAGTTGATGGAACAACAAAATAAATTAGAACTCAAAATAAGAAATCAATTCATCAATACCTTCATGTGAAAAGCAACAATTTGTTCCACAAGCTCTATTAGATCATCTACAGTTGCTTCCTGATTCTAAATTGGCACAAGATTCGAAATAGGTATACGCAATGTCATATGCAAAACAAAAATAAATACATCTGAAATAATAGAAAGATAGCATTGTTTGAGATTAAAAAAGTACCACTCTTTTTGAATATTCTTGTGCAATTTCACCAGCCAGATTCCTACAATGATGACACAATCAGTAATCAGTTACCAGACCAACTAATAAGTAGAAGAAATATCCAAGATGTCTATGCTTTGCATGACTGTTCTTAGATATGGAGTATTTATGTAGCAATGCAATGGATTGTACAACAAAATGCAGAATACCTGACAGGTGAAAGTTGTTGCATTGTGATATGTAACATATAAATATAATGCTTACATAGCCGTGGACAAACACATAGAACAATAAATTGTCCTCTTAGAACCCTAGACACATCTATATCACACAATGATAGCTAAATAATTAAATATCATCCATACTTGAGCCTAAAATTTCCATTTGTAATTATATAGTATATCAAGCAATGAACACATATTTTATCATACATATGAATGAACCTTCCAATTCTTTTCGAAGTTGTAACTAATGAAGAATTCATTAAGGTTTAAAAAAAAAAGACAAGTTGATTACCTAACATACTCATGACCCCAGGACCCAATATCACCTTCAGAACCCAGCAATCGATACTTCAAACTCTCCTGAATGTGCAAAATATAGAGAACATCAATAGCAAAACACAATACTTAAAAAGCATAGAGAACTACATTCAAAGATATAAATCAAACTCATAGCACATATCAAAATCCTCTAATCACACACTAGAAAATGCAACTATATATACACACAACGGCACAAGACTCCCTTACCCGATCACCCTCTGCAGACATCGTCAAAGCCAAAACCGACAGTATATCCGCAAGCAAGTTCTGCATCACAACATAAACTCAATCAAAAGGATCAAAAAAATATACATTATGTTACAATAATTTACGAAAAAACGAAAGAGACACCTTTAAATCCGACTCTGGCATTGTCTCATAATACGATTTCAAAGTTCCATAATGCGGACGCAAAAACTTCAGTGGCTTCGGGACCGAAGTCATAGAACTCGTTGACGTCCTAATTTCTTGCCTACAAGCGAATAATGAAATATACAACTTCATTGGTTTTTATCTTGCAACCCTATTTTTTTCTACCAAACAAAAGCATTCAGAATAACACATAATTATCATCTTCTTCATCGAAAATTAGTACCTCATGCTCTCAAGAGCAACCTTCTGCAACCCTTGGTCTGCATCCTGAGCTCTCTCAACATACAGCTCCAACTGCTGTTTCAACGCTAAATCCTCTTCTGACTACCACATCGAAAAACAATAATCAGAACTAATTAACGTGAATATTAGAAAAATCAAGTGAATGCTTACTAGATCTTCGTCTTTCTTATCGTCTTTCGTTTTTGTATCTTTGGAAGGGGCCTTCAAATTGGCTTCTTCTTTGGGGTTTTCGCTACCGTTAGTGGGATTGTTGGGTTCAGAAACCATGGTGGAAGATGGTGAAATGAATCAACAAGTGAAAGACTGATGAAATTGATCACTGATGAAATTGATTAATATTGATTGTGATATTGGGTGTTCAATTCGAATTGTTGAAGAAAGGGGTATTTTTAGGCAGAACCCTTGAATTCTCTTTTTCCCCAAGCTAGCCCGACCGTTTTCTTTATTTCAGACGTATTAGTGAAAAACTAGTTTAGTTTAAAAACCCGTATATTACGAGCTATGAATAAAAATATTAAATTAACAGTTATGTATTATATTACTAATTAAAAGCTTTGGTCGGTGAGGATTTTCTCTTTTTCTTCTAAATTTTCTTTGATTATTTTGTTTGTGTGTTTATCTTTTTTTCTTTTTTATTTGTTTGTGTTTTAATATGGTTTGTTTTGTGTGTGGGCTCGAGAATTTGGGATGGGGTTTTTTCTATCTGGACACGTGTTTTTGATTTGTAGGGTTCGTTGACGTTGTCTTTCTCTGGTTTCCTGCTTTCTTTCTTTCGTTATCGATACCCTGACGATTCTCGCTATTAAGGTTTGGGTTTTCCTTTTGTTTGCTCTTTTTGGGGCTTTGATTTTCGTCGGTTTTCTATTTTGGACTGTGTCGCTTTCTTACGGCTTTGATTTTCGTTTGTTTTATGTATGATGTTGGGCTTTGATTTAGTTTTTGGGTTCCGTATGTTCTGGTGTGTTATGAACTTGAGGTTTTGTTGTGTGTTTACTTTGTGTATTTTACTGATTTTGTGGTTTTGAATATGCATTTTGATTTTGATTTGGGTTACATTAAAACTCGCATACGTGCGGCAACGCGCGCGCCATAATTACTAGTTAATATTAAAAAAGTACAAAATAATTATTTAAGATAAAGTTGATTATGATTACGTATAATTAACTACTTAGGTAATAAAACAATAACAATAATTTTTTAAACTTTCGCCTCTAAAAACTTATGCTTAATATAATGTTTTTCAAACACTTTAAGGGGTTGTTTGTTTTCGGCTGACCCAGCTAACCCGCTGACTCGGTCAGCCTGTTTGATGTTGTTGATATCGTATCTGATCTGGTCCTGGTCGGCTGACCCAGACCTAGGTTTCAAAAACTTTGACCCGGCTGACCCGCTCCTCGTCGACCGTCTCCTCCGCGACCACTGACCACTCCATCGGCGACCCTCTTCTCGGCGACCGTCACCTCCACCGGAAACCGTCCTGAATCGAGAGGGGGGGTTGTTGGGTCATTATAAGGCTGGTGCAACCAAAACCACTTCACATAGTCAATATTGGTGCTACATTCAAAGGCTTCCGAAGCCAAGTATGAGAAATTCCGAAGTCTGAAGAGTTCTTCCGAAGACAAAGTCTGAAGACATCAGCTGAAGACATCAGCTGAAGACATCAGCTGAAGACAAAGTCTGAAGACATCAGCTGAAGATAAAGTCTGAAGACATCAGCTGAAGACATCAGCTGAAGACAAAGTCTGAAGACATCAGCTGAAGACATCATCTGAAGACATCATCTGAAGACATCATCTGAAGACATCAGCTGAAGACATCAGCTGAAGACATCAGCTGAAGATATCAGCTATAACATTTCGTATTTTTAACTGAGAGTTAATTTCATTATTCTTATAAGGGTCGTGGTTGTCAATCTAGAAATTTATGGGTGATTTATACTTATTTCTTAATTGTTATAAAAAAGTAATAATTAAAATATTAAAATGTGCAATAATAACTATGATGACATTAATAATAGTAACAATCATAATAAGTCATAATAATGATAATAATACTAAAAATAATAACTAACATAATAGTAATAGTAGTAGTAGTAGTAGTAATAAATAATAATAATAATAATAATAATAATAATAATAATAATAATGATAAACTATAGTAACGATGTTACTAATAATAATACTAGTACTAACAATAATCTATAAAAAAATTATTAATATAAAGGTGTTTAAAACTTAAATAGGATTGGAGGGGTGGTTTTTGCCATTTTATAAACTTTAAAACGAAGTTGGGGCATAAAATAGCAAATTATTAAAACGAAGGGACCATTTGTGTAATTTTTGAAAACCCAAACCCCACCCCATTTCTTCCTCTTTTTTTTCGGCCGATTCCCCGCCACGATCGAGCACTAACACTCTATAATAATCAAATTAATTGCACATTCACGATCGCTTAAACCGTTTCTAATCTTCCATTGAATACAATTTGATCTGAAACACATACAAACATCACATTTGATCCCTCTCCCGTTCGCGACCTGCACACGAGTCGAACATCACCCTCTGGAGTTCAAGAATCAAAATTGGTAGAGGGATTTTAGTCCTGACCATCATTCGAAGCTATCTGCAAGTTTAATTGGATTATTATTGAGGATTGCTCATCCATTGGGTACCCACGGTCGCGACTTGTTCTTCGATTAGGATCATCTTCAATTCAAGCATTATACGGGTAGTTAATCACACTCACATACTCGGTTTTACTTGGGGAATAAAAGCCCCAAGTTTAATTTCTTGATCATAATCGAATTGGGGATCGATTATACGATTCTAGGGTTCATATGTGATTTGGGGTTTTTTGTTAATTTGGTATTTAAGAATTAAAACATGTGTTCTATCGCGGCCGAGAGCCCTGGTTCACTGGTTAGTCACATGCCCTAGCAACCTTGAGGTCCCTGGTTCGAACCCGGGCACCCTCAACTATTTTTTTGGGCCTTTTTGGTCTTTAAAAAAATTATAGAAAATTTCTAAAAATTATAAAAATAAATTTTATAAACTTTGTTTATTTTAAAAGTTATCTAATGATTTTCTGTAAAATTATTTCTTTAAAACACCTTAATAATTTTTATATAAAATATCATTAACAAATATTATAATTAGTTTATTTTTATGAAAATAAACTTTAAATAGTTGAAATCACTAAATTATTATTAGTCATTACGTTATCTTTAATTATAGATTAATTATGTCAATTATAAAATTTTATTTACATTTTATAATTTAATCATTATAAGAATTTAATTTCTTATAATTTCATAAATTATTATAAAAGGATTAATTAAGTTTTCTTTCATTGTATTAAAATATATATGATTTTGATAACTAATCTTATTTATAAAACCCCAAAATTCTTATTGAAACCCTAGTTCACGTTAAAACGATAATCCTATTATTAACCTTAAATCTTGTAATATATACATTTAGGTGCTTTGTAAAAGAATCCATTGGAGCATCGTTAATTCTTATAATCCTCTTATATACTTATACGTCATGTGAGTTTTCCTTGTCCCTTTTTACTTTATTTCACACTATTTTGGGGTGAAACATGATACTTATACATCATACACTTATAAACGTTTGAGACTTGTAAAGCACTTGCAATTCATATTTTTGTCATGGTTATTTGTGTGTTGTAAGTGATTATATGAGATACATAGTTTGTTTACAATCATTAACTATTGCTAGCCTGACGATGTCTTAGATCTTTGGCCCTGACAAGCCTATTTGGTGCTAAAGTCGATGTATTGCCGACTCCTAGGAGCCATATGCTTGTGCACTAGGGAACCAAATACACTTAGCCAATCTTATATACTTGTAATCAAGTCGAGGTTTGGTTGTAAAGATATGTGTTCTATAACCTTACTAGCTTATAACCTATGACATGAATTGGTACTTGTAACCTTATCATATTATGTATGAAAACCTTGGAAACTCACCAACTATTTTTAGTTGACCCTTTTATTTTTATCATGTTTCAGGTCAAGCCCAAGTTTAAAGTGATCTTTTAAAGCTTGCAATAACCTAGGATTTGGACCTAGATAATGGAATAAAAGAACTATGTTTCGTTATGTTATGTTTGAACTTATTTCATATTTGAGACTTATGTTTGTAATGTCTTTTGAAACTTATAATATGAATATTTACATTTAAATATAACGTTATGTGGCTGTGAACAATCTTAACCCTCACATCTCGACGATTCCGCCGTCAAGGTTGGGGTGTGACAGATTGGTATCAGAGCCCATAACTATAGGGATTTAGGTTATTAGAAATGGTGACCTAGACTATAGGTTATGCATGAACCTTATAGAATAATGTTTATATTCTTGTAAATATATACATTGTTTGCATGCTACATAATGCTACGCCTTCTTATGTGCAATTTGATGCTTTAGCATAGGATTGCCTAAACATTGTTACTTATCTCCCTAAACTTATATCTCACTCTTTGATTCTCCCCGATAAATGAAACTTTCTTAATCTTATTCTCGACGACGCATGGAATCTTATGCTTATGCTTATGACTTGAATCTTTAGACGATATGTCTAATCTATATAAATCTCATCAAGGTTTTGATTTCATGAACCTAAGAAATACTGTGTGACACGTAGACACCTGTATTCTGGTTTTCCTGTCAAAAAGCCTTCGGGCTAAGGTAAGCGTTTCGCATAAATCCTACGGGACTAGTTACGCTTATCTAGGGATTTCTGGGATGAGTGATAAACTATGGTCAACATACACAAGTTTCTAAGGCGAATGGGTCAATTACCTTGATGTGTCAACATTTCCAAATGGTAATGCGTTACCAAATGGAACTATTCCGAATGCCTTATAACTTTTGACTTACCCTTGTTTAACTTATAAACCTTGTTGTTCTTCTTTCCCGTGTCTAACTCATTTTGTATATTCCAGCATGTCTCGTCATCATGGAAAGCGTGGAAGTTCCGATCGTAAGCTAGCCGCCATGATTGCTCGACAAATGGTTGTTGTCATCCCGACCATGGTTGCTGAACTCAATAGCACTTTGATGACCAATTCTAGCAACAATGGGAATGGTCAAGGAGAAAATAGTGCTAACAAAGGGCGCAACAACCAAACTTGCACTTTCAAGCACTTTAGCTATTGCAAGCCCACTAGTTTTAGTGGCAAGGAAGGAGCCACTGGTCTCCTTGAGTGGTTCGAGAGCATGGAGAACACTTTTGTCAACTGTGAGTGTCCCGAGGCACTCAAAGTTCATTATGCCACTAGTATGCTCCAACAAAGAGCACTCACCTGGTGGAATAGCGAGAAGAAGAATCGAGGAGCTGATGCTATTTTGGCACTTACTTGGGAAGAGTTCAAGAACATCGCCATCGTGAAGTTCTGCCCGAGAAGCGAACTATAAAAGCTAGAGGAAGAGTTTTGGAACTTAAAGCAAGATGGTGGTGACCATTTGGCCTACTCAACTAGGCATCATGAGTTGAGTCTACTACTGCCCTATATGGTCGACACTGTCCCCCGCAACATAAAGAAGTTCACAAAGGGTGTACCACCTCAAATACAAGATGCTGTGGTGGGTAGCCGACCCACAACCTTGGAGGAAGCCATCACTATCACTGCTCAACTCATCTAGAACCATATACGAACGGGCACCATGTCTGTGAAGGGTGCAAAGAAGGTGGAAAAGACGGCTACTGAGGCCGTTAAGGAGACTAAAGTTGAACCGTCCCTCAACAACAACAACAACAACAAGAAGCACAAGTTTACACCGGCACGCAACTATGCCGTGGCTGCACCCAAACAATCCCAAAGACAACTTGTACCTGTCGCTGCACCTGTGGCACAAGTGCCTGGGGCAAGAGCCTATGCTGGTCCTCAACCTATGTGCAACACGTGTAGGTATCATCATCCGGGAAATCAACCATGTCATATCTGTACCTTATGCGGTAAATGGTCACTGGGTGGCGACTTGTCACCGTGCACCTAACAACGCCGCAATGGTCATGAACCGTGCTTGCTACAACTATGGCGAACCTGGTCATTTCCGCCCACAATGCCCTCATCTGGTGGGTAATGTTCCACAAGCCTGAAGACGTGCTTTCAACATCAACGCAAATCAAGCACAAGCGAACAACGATGTGGTGAATGGTATATTAATTTACCTTTAACATTTGTGACCTAATTATTTTCATGTGTTACTTGTATCGTTAAATACCTTAAAAAAATTGAACAGGTATGTTTCTTATTAATAAGACTTATGCCTATGTCCTATTTGATTCTGGAGTCGATAAGAGTTTTGTTTCATTAGAGTTTGAACCTATACTTGCTAAGCCACATACGAAACTAGAAAGACTTCTCACCGTTGAAGCTGCCGATGGAGAGCCGATCACCGTGGATGTCATTATTCGGTGATTGCATCTTAAGTCTTGACACACACGACTTTCTTATTGATCTCATTCCTATGAAACTTGGAAGCTTCGACGTCATCATTGGTATGGATTGGTTAGCCAAATACCATGCCGAGATCATTTGTTTCGAGAAGTGCATTCGTGTACCGTTACCCTCTAGGGATACTTTGAAAGTGTTCGGTGAAAAATCTTCCAAAGGACTTAAACTCATGTCTTGCACTCAAGCCCGAAAGTGCTTAAGCAAGAAGTATATGGCCGTCTTGGCTTACGTGGTCAACACAAAAGTCAAAGGGAAAGAACTTAAGGATGTCCCTATCGTACGATACTTTCCTAAAGTATTTCCCGATGACCTTAGTGGTTTACCTCCCGTACGTGAAGTCGAGTTTAAAATTGCCATGATACCGGGAGCAAACCCCGTGGCTAAGTCACCATATCGGCTTGCACCATCGGAAATGCAAGAACTCTCTAGTCAACTTCAAGAGCTAACCAAGAAAGGTTTCATTCGTCCTAGTTCTTCGCCTTGGGGTGCAGTTGTTCTATTTGTAAAGAAGAAAGATGGGTCGTTTCGCATGTGCATCGACTATCGTGAGCTTAACAAGCTTACCATCAAGAACCGCTATCCACTTCCTCGCATCGATGACTTGTTTGATCAACTTCAGGAGCTGCTATGTTCTCGAAGATTGATCTACGTTCTTGTTGGATCATGATAAGGCTGGTGCAACCAAAACTACTTCACATAGTCATTTTTGGTACTACATTCAAAGGCTTCCGAAGCTGAGCAAGAGATCTTCCGAAAGTCTGAAGAACAACAGCTGAAGATATCTACTGAAGGCAAAAGCTGAAGTTAACTGCTGAAGCCAACAGCTGAAGCCAACAGCTGAAGACCATCTTCCGAAGACAAAGTCTGAAAGCTTCCGAAGACAAAGTCTGATGAAAGAGCTGAAGACAAAGTCTGAGCTTCCGAAGACAAAGTCTGATGAAAGAGCTGAAGACAAAGTCTGAGCTTCCGAAGACAAAGTCTGATGAAAGAGCTGAAGACAAAGTCTGCTTCCGAAGACAAAGAAGACTCCAAGCCTCGGAAGAAGCAGTCTTCCGAAGTATAAGTGGCTTCGGAAGAAGTTATTCTTCCGAAGCACTTTATCCTTCGAAAGACATTGCTATGACCAGCAGATAAAAGTATGGTCCCTGACAGTCCGCTGCAGACCTCTGATACAGCATGGCATCTTCCTAAAGAGCGACGTTGTTGACCATACTTTATTCTACTGTTCACCTTTTTATGATAGTACATGTTACCAACTTTAGTTGGTGACAAAAGGTAAGTCAGGGACATGTCCTGACTACCAACTCTCAGGCAGAATGTCTAAAAGACCTCACCTAGAGTCTTGTAGTATAGATGTAAGGTTAGAGGTGTCCAGCTGGTATCAAAGTATATCCGGCTGTAGGTAGTATTATATATATCTTCTCCATGTAACTCTTTAGATAAGCGATTTGATTCCAAGAGTCTTGTAATCCTTTGAGTTGAGAAGCAATATATAAAAGTATCTTGAAAATTTACTTGCTGTGTTTATTTTCTTACTGCTTGCTACTTGGTATATTGTGATCAACTCTTCATAGACTACTTGCTGAGTGTTATTCCCAGTGAGTTGAGAGAAAAACCCCCATAGTCGATCCTGCAATTGGTATCAGAGCCTCAGGCTCTTGATTGTGAGATCTTACCTTCCAAATCAACCTGTTTTTCACTCCTCACTATAAACCACTCACTCAAATGGCTGCTCTCTCCAAGGCTGATATGGAAACCGGTACCATGACCAAGTCCCCACTAATCACCCCTGAAGACTTTGACACATGGTGTATCAGAATGGAAAGCTTCATCAAGTGTCAAGATTCAAGGATGTGGGACTCCATTGTCAATGGTCCTTTCATACCAAGCACCACTTCTGCTACTGGTAATCGCATCATTCCAAAAGATATTGATGACTACTCAGAAGAAGACAGGAAGAGAATAGAGCTGGATCAAAGGGCTATGACTTCTCTCCAAACTGCTCTCCCCAACTCCGTCTACAGACGCTTCAAGAAGTGCAAAACTGCTAAAGATTTATGGGAAGCACTGAAGCTGATGTATGAAGGATCCAAGGAAACCCAAGAGAACAAGAAGGATCTCTTGAAGTAGCAGTTTGAGAACTTCACTTTCAAGGCCGGTGAGACCTTGACTCAACAATACTTCAGGTATGTTGAGCTAGTAGATACTCTGGAGGATATTGGAGTAGCTCTTGAGAATAGAGACATAGTTAGGAAGTTCATGTCTTCCCTTCCTAAACTATGGATACATTACTGTGTTGTAATCAAGAGAACTTCGGACCTTAAGACTCTTACTCTGACAGAGTTGTATGGTATCCTAAGTGCATTCCAGATGGAGATGAACATGCAGAACTCCTCTGGTCACTCCAATAACCAACTGAGTTCAGCCCTTCATGTGGTTGAAAGGGAAATCACGGAACCACAACATTAGTTACTGTGTTACCCTGACAACTCACACAGCGGACCTTACATTACTCTACCTGAGACTCCAAAGTCTCAAAAGGTTCAACACAACTCCTCTCAGGATAGTTGTGCCTTTGTCTCTGGAAGTGGACACTCTGGTGATTTTCAATACTGCTTTGATGATCTTGAGTGCTTCAGTCCAGATGATGTGGAGTATATGGATATTGTCCAGCAGATGGCTCTTTTAACTTACAGAGCAAAGAAGTTCTTCAAGAGAACTGGAAGGCAATTCCCTCAAAACCCAGTCAACAGCAGGTTTGGGCTTGACAAAAGCAAAGCAAAGTGTTACAACTGCAACCAACTTGGTCACTTTGCTAGGGAATGCAAGGCTCCCAAGAACAACCCGGGAACCCCACAGGCCTTCACACATCCCACTGCTTCAAAGCATGAAGAGAAGTCAACTAAAACAGCTGTTGTGGCTCAAGAAGTTGACTGGAGCTTCATGGTACAGGATGTGACTCCTGCTCAAGCACTCATGGCAGGAACAGATGATGATCAGGTATATGAACATCTTTGTACTGCTGCCTATATTGCTAAAGTTAAACTCTATAAGGATTACATTTCGGAAATCAGATCTGAGGTTGAGTCTTTAAATGTGCTAAATCTGATTTTAAGAGAGCTGAATCTGACTACCAAAAGAAAATTAAGGAGTTAGAGAAAACTGTGTCTCTGTTAAAACATGAAAAGACTAATTATAAGACTCAAATTAAAGATCTGATATCCAACTATCTGAGGTTCAAGCCCAGTTGGTCACAGCTGAGGCTCAGGCCAGGAAGCAAGCTATTGCTGAGCAAAGCTTCCAAACTATTCTTGCATCAACCTCTCATTCCAAAATGTTTTATCAAAACAAAGAAGGGTTGGGAACCAATGAAATAGCTCCACCACACTCTTATGAGTCTATTAGACTACCTAGATGTGGTACTAAAGAGCAAGAGGTTCCAACTGCTGACCCTTCTCCATTGGAACTAAAGGATGAGGCAAAAATAGTGGCCACCACAGGGGAGAAACAGGAGGATACACTCATCTCCAACTGTGAAGACCAAATCCTAACCACCAAGGCAAGAAGAAGCAGAGCTAAAGCTGCTAGAAGGACTACCAAAAGGTTGCAGAGTCCAAGCTTAAGATGTAAGGCCCCGTTCCCGGGCACCTCACAGTTGGTCATTCACAGCATAAAATATACATATTACAAGTTAAGCAGCGGAATTATATTTAACAAAAACATTCATTCATTATAGAAACTGTTGTTAAGCAATACATTCTAGTTTCTAAGTCACAAAATATTTAATTGAATGAATTACAGAACAACAGTATCGTCAAAACAAAATGGATGTCAGTCTTCCCGCCAAGTAGCCACCCCTGTGTGCCATCCTCAGCAACACTACCTGCGAACTGGAAAATACATAAAAGTCAGCGTTGCTGAGTGAGTTCTAGTTTTATAGTTAAAATACTTTACTTTTCGTTCAAAAACCATTCCTCATTTGTCACAAGTGATCATACATCGTACGTACACATAGGTAATACTTTCATTATCTTCATCATCGTTCAATTCGTACTTTTATCATTCCTCTTTAATTAAACTGTGAGTCTTTTGCAACACCAAGTCGCTCACCTCTAAGCCAACCACAAAGATTGACCTACATTCCTGTGAGTCTTTTGTGACACCAAGTCACTCACCTCTAAGCCAACCACAAAGATTGACCTACATTCCTGTGAGTCTTTTGTGACACCAAGTCACTCACCTCTATATCAATCTCAAGGATTGATCCTGTGTGCATCCTTCGGGGTAGCGAACCCGCATCACAGTTGAGCTAACACCTGCCAGGGGTGTGCACCTCCATTCATTTGCTTGCAAGACTTTCGTTCATTCGTTCACGTTCCATTCCTCTTTATCATTAATCTTTCACTTTATTAATGATAATAATTATTGATCATGATTATTCCATATAGAAACATACAGTATTATTATTAATAAGTGTAATAATAATAATACTAATAATATTATAAATAATATTATCCATACTCTTAATAATATCCCTAATCATAATATTAATCATGACATTAAGAAAAGGATATTATTACATTCACACATCATCATTTATTAACCCTAGTCAATTCTGGTCAAAATCTCGAACTTCGGTATTTCAGGAATTTCCTGAAAAAAATTCTAAGTATCCTAGGCGTTTGAGCCCTGTTGGGCGTATAAGCCCCCTAGCCGTATGAGCACTATCGGGCGTAAGAGTACTGCTGGACTTTTCATTTTATACTTAGAATTATTTGGTCATACGACCACACTGTTGGTCGTATGAGCACTATTGGTCGTACCATTCCCCAGACTTAGAAATATATTCCGATCATACGACCACTGTTGGTCGTATGAGTCCTGTGGGTCTCATACTTAGAAAATTTCACATTGTCATACGACCACTGTTGGTCGTATGAGTCCTATTGGACTCAACACTTAGGAATATAATCTTGGTCATACGACCACACTACTGGTCGTATGAGTACTGGTGGACTTATCAACCTGCATTTATTTATTCTTAAGTCCAAATTTCAGTAGTATTAGTAACCTGTTCAGATATCTAAGCCCCAAACATCAAAATGCCTAGTTCTAAACATACATACCTGATTCTTAGGCATAAATCTAACATAATCATAAACATGCATACAATCATTTCATACGGGTATCATCCCAAACTTTACAAAAACATATATATATGCATTTCCAGCCCCAAAACGTTTAAAAATCAGTAAAAAGGGGTCTAGAACTCACCTTTGTTGCCTTCTTCAAATGTCACACTCTTCACCTGAGCCTCCTCAACTGTTCTAACACCTAGAACACACACACCACACCACCCGAACACACAAGGCACATTTATAAG
The DNA here is from genome assembly GCA_024085815.1 of Flaveria linearis. NCBI lineage: Eukaryota > Viridiplantae > Streptophyta > Magnoliopsida > Asterales > Asteraceae > Flaveria > Flaveria linearis. The sequence goes on from CM044016.1 coordinate 47,298,840, forward strand.
CTCACATACGGTTCTAGAATCATCTAAACTTCAAAAATTCGAGATTTCTTACCAAAAACTTCGAATTCTCCTTCTTTCTCTTTCTAAAACTCGAATTCTGCTTTCTCTCTCTGAAATGTCCGAAGAAGGTAGTGATGTGAAACAAGGGTGGGCGGCCATACCACCTTTTTGTGCCAAATAAATATAAACTTTGCATATTTGGCACTTTTGGCCCCTTCACTTTGGTTGACTTTTGTTTCTTTCTCTTTTTCCTTCTTTTTCTTTCTCCTTCTTTTATTTTCTTTTTAAAAGAATATACGGGTGTTACAAGTCCACCCCCCTTATATAGGTTTCGTCCCGAAACCTGTTATTCTTCAAACAGCTGTGGGTAGTGCTGTCTCATCTCTTCTTCAGTCTCCCACGTAGATTCGGATCCCTTCCTGTGCTTCCACTGTACACGCACAAGAGGAACCACTTTATTCCTCAACCTCTTTTCTTTACGGTCAATGATTGTCACTGGTTGCTCCACGTAGTTGAGCCGTTCGTCTACTTCAATATCCTCCAGTGGTACAACCATGTTTTCATCAGCTAAGCACTTCCTCAGATGAGATACATGGAATGTGGGATGAATTCCACTTAATCCGTCTGGCAATTCGAGTCGATAGGCCACCTCTCCTACTCGTGCGATAATTCGGAAAGGTCCTATGTACCTCGGGCTTAGCTTACCTCGTTTCCTGAATCTAATGATTCCCTTCCAGGGCGAGACCTTCAACATGACTCGGTCACCGACCTTGAACTCTATCGGTCTTCGCCTCTTGTCAGCATACGACTTTTGCCTATCTTTCGCCGCCTTCATGAAGGCTTTGATCTTTTCTAATTTCTCAGTCGTTGCTTCAATCACCTCAACACCTCCCAATTCCTTCTACCCAATGTCTCCCCAACATACGGGCGTCCTACACCTCCTACCGTATAGCATCTCGTATGGTGGCATGCCAATACTGGCATGATAGCTATTGTTGTACGAGAATTCTGCTAACGGCAGGTGGTCGTCCCAACTTCCTCCAAAATCGATCACGCACGCCCGAAGCATGTCTTCGAGTGTTTGGATCGTCCTCTCAGACTGACCGTCCGTCTGAGGGTGATATGCTGTACTAATGTGTAGCCTCGTCCCCATTGCGTCGTGGAATCTCTTCCAAAACTTGGAGGTAAACCGGGTGTCACGATCAGACACAATAGACACCGGCACACCATGACGAGCTACAATTTCTTTGATGAACAGATCCGCCAATCTTTCAGATGAGTACGTTTCACGGATCGGTAGGAAGTGGGCACTCTTTGTCAAGCGGTCAACTATCACCCATATGGCATCATACCCTTTCGGGGTACGTGGTAGCTTCGTGATGAAATCCATAGTGATATGCTCCCACTTCCATTCGGGTATATCCAACGGTTGGATCTTCCCGTAGGGCTTCTGGTGTTCCGCCTTCACTTGTAAGCAAGTCAAGCACTTACTTACGTACTCCACTACGTCACGTTTCATGCCCGGCCACCAATAGTCTTTCTTCATATCGTGGTACATTTTGGTAGCACCGGGGTGAATGGAGTATCGTGTCTTATGGGCCTCGTCCATAATCCTTTCACGTAGATCCCCGTATCGAGGAATCCACATTCGCCCAAATCGGGTCTTAACACCTAGAGTGTTCTCACCCAATTCCGTCACTAGACCTCTCATCCTTTCGGAGTTAAGACGATCTTCTTTCAAAGCCTCATCTTGAAACTCCTTAACCTGTGTCATCACGTCGGAGGTCATAATCAACTGATAAGCCTTCACCCGGATCGGCTCAGGCCTTTCTTTTCGGCTAAGGGCATCAGCCACCATATTGGCTTTGCCCGGGTGGTAATGGATCTCACAATCATAATCTTTTATCAGTTCCAACCACCGCCTCTGCCTCATGTTTAGATCCTTCTGCTCGAAGAAATACTTCAAGCTTTTGTGGTCAGTGAAGATTGTGCACTTCGTCCCGTATAGATAGTGCCGCCAAATCTTTAACGCAAAAACCACCGCGGCTAATTCTAGATCGTGTGTGGGATAGTTGACTTCGTGGGTCTTCAGCTGTCGGGATGCATAGGCTATTACCCTTCCACGTTGCATCAACACGCAACCTAGCCCAGAATAGGATGCATCCGAATAGACCACCAAGTCTTCATTTCCCTCGGGCAAAGTCAAGACAGGAGCTTGTGTTAGTCTCGTCTTTAATTCCTCAAACGCATCCTCCTGTTCTCGACCCCACACGAACTTTACATCCTTGCGAGTTAATTTTGTCAAAGGTGAGGCTATCTTGGAGAAGTCTTGAATAAATCTCCTGTAATAGCCCGCCAATCCCAAGAAGCTACGAATCTCGGATGGCGTCTTTGGTGATTTCCATTGCATCACAGCCTCCACCTTCGCTGGGTCCACCATGATCCCCTCTGCATTCACCACGTGACCCAGAAATTGTACCTCGCGTAACCAGAACGCACATTTGGAGAACTTAGCATACAGTTTCTCCCTTCTCAAAGTCTCCAACACTTCCCGAATGTGGCCGGCATGCTCTTCTTCGCTCCTTGAATAAATCAGAATATCATCGATGAACACAATCACTGATTTATCTAACATTGGCCGACACACCCGGTTCATCAAATCCATAAAAGCAGCTGGCGCGTTGGTCAACCCAAAAGACATGACGAGGAACTCGTAGTGACCATAGCGCGTACGAAAAGCTATTTTAGGAATGTCTTGCTCCTTCACTTTCAATTGATGGTAGCCAGATCGAAGATCTATCCTCGAGAACCAACTGGCACCCTGGAGCTGATCAAACAAGTCATCGATCCTTGGTAAGGGGTATCTGTTCTTCACCGTCAGCTTATTCAGCTCACGGTAGTCGATGCACATCCGCATACTACCATCCTTCTTCTTTACGAATAGAACCGGAGCACCCCAAGGTGAGATACTCGGTCGAATAAACCCCTTATCCAGCAGCTCCTGCAACTGATCCATCAATTCTTTCATCTCCGTCGGAGCCAAGCGATACGGTGCTTTTGCGACAGGTTGGGCACCCGGTATCAGGTCGATCTGGAACTCGATCTCTCGGTCAGGTGGCAATCCCGTTAAGTCTTCGGGAAACACGTCTGGAAAGTCACACACCACTGGCACATCGCATAGCTGTGGTGTTGGTGTCTCTACATTCTTTACATAACATAAGTAGGCGCTACATCCGCGCCTCATACACTTTCCCGCCACCGCCATCGAGATCACCTTCGGAATCGTCGTAACTCGATCACCATAAATTGTCACCGGACTTCCGTCGGTCGCCGTCAGTCTAATCATCTTCTTTCGGCACACGATATTCGCTTCGTAGGTTGCTAACCAGTCCATCCCTAACACTACATCAAATCCTCCTAGGGGCATCACATGTAATCTAGCAGCGAACCTATGGCCTTCTAACTCTATGGCACAGTCCTCTATCACATCGGTAACTCTAGTGGACTTACCAATAGCAGTTTCTACATCAAAGGGCTCATCAATGCATTTACTACTAGCAGATAATTTAGCACAGAAAGTAGCAGAAATGAAACTCCTACTAGCACCAGAATCAAATAACACCGAAGCAAGAGTTTGACTTACTAGAAACGTACCTGATACAACATCGGGGTCCGTCCTAGCCTCCTCTCTGGTCATGGTGAAAGCTCTGGCGCTCGCCCTCTGCCCTTCAGTTCCGGCCGTCTTCTTTCCCCCGGAACTCTCAGCCCTTGGCTTCCTGCAATCCCTGCTCATATGGCCCGCCTCACCGCAGGTGTAACACCTCAGATCCTTACAATCCTTCAGCATATGACCCGGCTTCCCGCACTTGAAACACACGTTGAGCCCCGATTTGCACTCACCCGTATGCTCCTTCCCGCACTTGCCACACCTTTTGGGCCCCGAGCTTGATGACCCCACCCTTCGGTCATCCACTTTCATCCTTTTATTGTTCGGAGTAAAACCGCCACGCCCGAACCGTTTCCCATTCCAGTTTCGGTCACCACCACCAGCCTTCTTCACCTCCGCATCCGCTACCTCTCTCTCATCGTAGAGCCTCCCAGCCAAATCTACTGCCGACCTAAAAATGCTTGGTCGTGCAGCAATCAAATGCCTACGAATATCGGCTGGCAGTCCCTGAATGTACCGGTTAATCTTGCGAGATACCGGCGTCACTTGGTCTGGCACCAGCCTTGCCATCTCATTGAACTTGGCAGTGTATTGCTGGTGGTTCATGGTTCCCGCCTCGAGTTGCAGAAACTCCCTCTCAATCTTATCCAGTTCCCTGTGAGGACAGAATTCCTCAATCACCAGCTTCTTCAACTCGGGCCACTTCATCTTGCTTATGGCCCTGCTTCCCTCAGCTTGGACAATATTGTCCCACCAACATAGTGCTGAGTCGGTAAAAGAGTGGGTGGCAAATTTTACCTTCTGATCTTCCCGGCACTCACTGATCTCGAGTACCGCTTCCATTTCCCTTACCCAACGATGGGCAGCAGCAGCATTGCCATTCCCATCAAAAGTCGGGGGCCTGCACCTCTGGAATGCCCCGTAATTGCATCCCTTGGTCGTCACCCCAACTACATCATCTTCCTCTTCATCAGATACTACTATCTCAGGATCCGGTCGTTCCTCTCCTCCCTTGCTCTCCTTCTCAGTTGACCCTCTCCTGTCTTCCTTCTCTTTCCTCTCCTCATTCCTCACAGCGCGAATAACATCAGTTACTACTGATGGCATAACTGCCTGTAGGATCTGGTGTACCTCGTCAGCAATCGCCTCCCTAGCTGAGGCATTCAGGCTCGCATTCTCAGTTTCCTCGTTCCGGTCAGGAACCTCAGGGTTCACGGGGGTTGTCTCAGGAGCTTTAGTGCTGTTCCTAGTCGTACGCGGACGACCTCTACCTCTAGCAGCTTTGGCAGGTTTCTTCCCAGCCATTTTCCTATGCACTATAAGATTCAAACACTAAAACAGTCATTCAAGGGAGCAGCTCAGTTTATGTCAAGTATAGTAAGTACCTAATTACAGTGGCCAGTTGTGATTAGCCACTTACTTTACTTTTTACACCCCAAGCATCTCCTATCCTGACTACATCAGCATCTAAATCTACTAAGAGCACATAAATCACATAGCACACGCACATGATGCTGGTTAACTTTTAAGAAAAACAATACCTGATGGCACATGGCTACTCGGGCTGACATCCCTCTTTCCGTCCCATTCTCAGTTTAAGTTAAGGTTTATTTTTTTTGAAAATTTACCCGTTTCACTTAAACTTTAGCTCTGATACCAACTTGTAAGGCCCCGTTCCCGGGCACCTCACAGTTGGTCATTCACAGCATAAAATATACATATTACAAGTTAAGCAGCGGAATTATATTTAACAAAAACATTCATTCATTATAGAAACTGTTGTTAAGCAATACATTCTAGTTTCTAAGTCACAAAATATTTAATTGAATGAATTACAGAACAACAGTATCGTCAAAACAAAATGGATGTCAGTCTTCCCGCCAAGTAGCCACCCCTGTGTGCCATCCTCAGCAACACTACCTGCGAACTGGAAAATACATAAAAGTCAGCGTTGCTGAGTGAGTTCTAGTTTTATAGTTAAAATACTTTACTTTTCGTTCAAAAACCATTCCTCATTTGTCACAAGTGATCATACATCGTACGTACACATAGGTAATACTTTCATTATCTTCATCATCGTTCAATTCGTACTTTTATCATTCCTCTTTAATTAAACTGTGAGTCTTTTGCAACACCAAGTCGCTCACCTCTAAGCCAACCACAAAGATTGACCTACATTCCTGTGAGTCTTTTGTGACACCAAGTCACTCACCTCTAAGCCAACCACAAAGATTGACCTACATTCCTGTGAGTCTTTTGTGACACCAAGTCACTCACCTCTATATCAATCTCAAGGATTGATCCTGTGTGCATCCTTCGGGGTAGCGAACCCGCATCACAGTTGAGCTAACACCTGCCAGGGGTGTGCACCTCCATTCATTTGCTTGCAAGACTTTCGTTCATTCGTTCACGTTCCATTCCTCTTTATCATTAATCTTTCACTTTATTAATGATAATAATTATTGATCATGATTATTCCATATAGAAACATACAGTATTATTATTAATAAGTGTAATAATAATAATACTAATAATATTATAAATAATATTATCCATACTCTTAATAATATCCCTAATCATAATATTAATCATGACATTAAGAAAAGGATATTATTACATTCACACATCATCATTTATTAACCCTAGTCAATTCTGGTCAAAATCTCGAACTTCGGTATTTCAGGAATTTCCTGAAAAAAATTCTAAGTATCCTAGGCGTTTGAGCCCTGTTGGGCGTATAAGCCCCCTAGCCGTATGAGCATTATCGGGCGTAAGAGTACTGCTGGACTTTTCATTTTATACTTAGAATTATTTGGTCATACGACCACACTGTTGGTCGTATGAGCACTATTGGTCGTACCATTCCCCAGACTTAGAAATATATTCCGATCATACGACCACTGTTGGTCGTATGAGTCCTGTGGGTCTCATACTTAGAAAATTTCACATTGTCATACGACCACTGTTGGTCGTATGAGTCCTATTGGACTCAACACTTAGGAATATAATCTTGGTCATACGACCACACTACTGGTCGTATGAGTACTGGTGGACTTATCAACCTGCATTTATTTATTCTTAAGTCCAAATTTCAGTAGTATTAGTAACCTGTTCAGATATCTAAGCCCCAAACATCAAAATGCCTAGTTCTAAACATACATACCTGATTCTTAGGCATAAATCTAACATAATCATAAACATGCATACAATCATTTCATACGGGTATCATCCCAAACTTTACAAAAACATATATATATGCATTTCCAGCCCCAAAACGTTTAAAATCAGTAAAAAGGGATCTAGAACTCACCTTTGTTGCCTTCTTCAAATGTCACACTCTTCACCTGAGCCTCCTCAACTGTTCTAACACCTAGAACACACACACCACACCACCCGAACACACAAGGCACATTTATAAGCTCACATACGGTTCTAGAATCATCTAAACTTCAAAAATTCGAGATTTCTTACCAAAAACTTCGAATTCTCCTTCTTTCTCTTTCTAAAACTCGAATTCTGCTTTCTCTCTCTGAAATGTCCGAAGAAGGTAGTGATGTGAAACAAGGGTGGGCGGCCATACCACCTTTTTGTGCCAAATAAATATAAACTTTGCATATTTGGCACTTTTGGCCCCTTCACTTTGGTTGACTTTTGTTTCTTTCTCTTTTTCCTTCTTTTTCTTTCTCCTTCTTTTATTTTCTTTTTAAAAGAATATACGGGTGTTACATAAGATCGACCCAAAGCAAAAGGGTGTCTTCATTTCTGCCGGATTTCAAGTGGTAGGTACTTCTGACTCAGGAAAGGAGTGTAATACCAGCACTCCTGTCCTACTGAAGGATCAGAAGTTTAAAGGGAAAGTTGTTGATGAAGAGAAGATAGCCAAGAAACAGCAACCTGCAAGTTCCCAGAAGACTAACATTGCCTGCATAATGTGTGGTCTGCACAACCACATGGCTAAAGATTGTTACTACAATCCAGCAAGCACACATTATGCAAATAATGTTACAAAAGAAGGAGTCAGAGAAGGTTTCTCAGTTGGACCACTTCAAAAGGTCCAAATGATGAAAAAGGGAAAGTTGGTCTCGGAAGCCAAGTTGCTTTCGGAAGAAACCACTTCTTCCGAAGGGAAAATGGCTTCGGAAGCCAAACCTTCTAAGGTTCGGAAGAACAAGAAGGCTCCCTTGAAACCATCTCAGAAGAAGACTACTTCGGAAGAAAAGGTGGTGAAGGCTTCTTCCGAAAAGAAAGAAGCTTCGGAAGAAGGCCATGCTGCACAAGCTTCAACAAGCTCATCTTCAAAGATCAACCAAGGGATGGATTGGAAGATCAAGGAAGATGCTGCAGCCCAAACCTCTTCTTCAACAATGACCTCTATTGAACCCCAATGCATATCTTTTGGTTCAATTATGTCACTCTCTTTGGAAGAGCCCAAGACCTGTAAGGCTTGGGCTTCCAAACAAAACTAACCATCTCATCTTATGTGCAGGGACGTCCATTTGACAAGAACAACAATGTCTGGATTGTAGATAGTGGATGCTCCAGGCACATGACAGGGAACAGATCTCTCCTTCAACAATTCCAGAACTTTGATGGAGGGCCTGTCCAATTTGGAGGTGAGGCCGGAGGATATATTTCGGGCAGAGGAAGTATATCCAATGGCAGAATAAACATTGACAAAGTTCACTTTGTCAAACAGCTTGAACACAATCTGTTAAGTGTTTCTCAATTCTGTGACCAGAAGCATCAGATGCTTTTCACAGAATATGAGTGCATTATCCTCAAACCAGGGATGACAATTCCTCCGGAATTGGTGTTTCTTAGATCTCCCAGGAAAGGGGATATGTACAAGCTGGATATGAACAATGCTTCTCCTATGGGTGAAGTATCATGCTTTCTTTCCAAAGCTGATAGTGATGAGTCAACACTATGGCATAAACGCATGTGTCATGTGAATTTCAAAACAATGAATAAATTGGCTAAAAATAACTTGGTACATGGGTTACCTAAAAAGGAATTTTTCTGCAAAGATAACTGTGTTGCATGCCTGAAAGGGAAACAACACAGATCATCTCATAAATCCAAATGTGTTAACTCTATCACTACTCCATTACACTTATTGCACATGGATCTCTTTGGACCCACAAGTATAATGAGCATTGGAAGGAAATCATACTGCCTTGTGATAGTTGATGATTTTACAAGATTTACATGGGTATTCTTTTTAAGAAGTAAAGATGAAACTGCTGAAACTTTAAAATCTTTTATTCTTAAAATAGAAAATCAAATTGATCACAAGGTTAAGATCATTAGAAGTGATCAAGGGACTGAGTTTAAGAACTTCGTTCTTGACTCATTCTGTGACTCAAAAGGGATTGCCAGACAATACAGTGCTCCCAGAACTCCTCAACAAAACGGTGTTGCTGAGAGGAGGAACAGGACACTTATTGAGGCTGCTCGGACCATGTTAGCTGATTCAAAGCTGCCTCTAACATTCTGGGCAGAGGCAGTCAGCACTGCATGCTATGTGCAGAGTAGGGTTCTTGTAGTTAAGCCCCATGGAAAAACCCCTTATGAGTTATGGAACAAGAGGCCACCGTTTATTGGCTTTCTTAGGTCCTTTGGCTGCAGGTGTACCATACTTAACACAAAGGACAACTTAGCAAAGTTTGCTGAGAAGTCGGATGATGCTATCTTTATTGGATACTCTTCTAGCTCTAAAGCTTATAGAGTATACAATATCAAGAATCAACAATTTGAGTAATCATCCAATATAGTTGTTAATGAGCACACTCCTTGTGTTAGGGGGAATGGACCTGAGTATATTTTGATTTAGAATTGTTTCCAAACTATTCTAAACCATCTTGTGAGAATGTTTCAGCTGGAACAGGTGCTCAAGAGAATGCTGATGCAGAAGCTGATGCAAGTCAACTGTTTGAGCTTCCCAGACCTCTTCCAAATTCTCCAAGAGCTGAAAGGCAACAAGCTTCAACCATTCATAGATCTGATAGTGTAACTATCTCCGGGAATAATGAAGCTTCAACAAGTGAATCACTTGATCCACCTCAAAGTTCTTCAGGTGATTCATTACAACACCAGGTTGAGGGAAGTAGTATTCTGAAGGAACAGGCAACTGTTAATCCTACTTCACAACCAACCATTGATGATGTTTCTCAATCATTCAATCAGTCCTCATTGAATGACTTTGAAACATCAGTTGGACAGAGTGATTCAGTTCCTGATCAGAATATGTCTAACTTAGACTTATTTCTGCAACTGGAAGTGATTCCTCATCTTAGGATTCACAACACTCATCCAACTGAGAACATCATAGGGAATGTCTCTGAGGGTGAGAGAACAAGAGGACAAACTCATCATGGGAATGTCTGCTTGTATTCATGCTTCTTATCTCAGATGGAACCAAAGAAGGTAGAAGATGCCTTAAAGGATAGTAGTTGGGTTGAATCGATGCAGGAGGAGCTGCTTCAATTCAGAAGACAAAAGGTCTGGAATCTATGCCCACTACCATCTGGTCAAGTACCCATAGGCACTAAATGGGTGTTCAGGAACAAGAAAGATGATAGAGGCTTGATTATCAAGAACAAGGCAAGACTAGTAGTTCAAGGATACACCCAGGAGGAAGGAATCGATTATACTGATGTCTTTGCACCTGTTGCAAGACTTGAGGCAGTTAGGATCTTCCTTGCTTATGCTGCATCCAAGAACTTCACAGTCTACCAACTTGATGTCAAGTGTGCTTTTCTATATGGGGATATAGATAGGGAAATCTACGTATGTCAACCTCCAGGATTTGAAGACCCATAGCACCCCAACTATGTGTGCAAACTGGATAAAGCTCTATATGGGCTGCACCAAGCACCTAGGCTGTGGTATGAGACCTTGTCTCAGTTTCTCCTGAAGAATGGATACACTAGAGGTACCATTAACAAGACTCTTTTCATCAGAAAGAGTGGAGAAGACATTTTGCTTGTACAAGTCTACGTTGATGACATCATATTCGGTTCTTCAAATGACCAAATGTGCAAGGACTTTGAAAGCATAATGAAGCAGAAGTTTGAGATGAGTTCCATGGGAAAAATGGACTTTTTCCTTGGAATTCAGGTGAAACAGATGAAGGAAGGGTTCTTCATAAGTCAATCTAAGTATGTCTCAGACATCTTAGATAGATTTGAAATGAAGGATTGTAAACCAGCTAAGACACCCATACCCAGAAACCATAATCTTTGCCCTGACCTTGAGGGGGAGGATACTGATCAACATCAGTATAGAGCAATCATTGGTTCTCTGATGTATCTCACTGCTAGTAGACCAGATATCATGTTTGCCACATGTATTTGTGTAAGATATCAGGCTGCTCCAAAGGTGTCTCACCTAGCTGCTGCAAAGAGAATCCTCAGATACCTCAAAGGAGCACCTAAATTAGGTCTCTGGTATCCAAGAAATAGTGATTTCAATCTCTATGGATACTCTGACAGTGACTATGGTGGCTGCAACATTGATAAGAAATCCACATCAGGAGGATGTCAATTTCTTGGTGGAAGGATTATTTCATGGTAATGCAAGAAACAATCCTGTGTCGTTACCTCAACTGCTGAAGCTGAATACATTGCTGCTGCTAGCCGCTGTGCTCAACTGCTATGGATTCAAAATCAGATGTTAGACTATGGATTCAACTTCATGACTACTCCTATCCATATTGACAACAATAGTGCTATCTCCATTACTGAGAATCCGGTGAAGCACTCCAAGACAAAGCACATCGATATCAGGTACCATTTCATTAGAGATATTCATGAGAAACATCTGATCAAGTTAATCAAAGTTGACTCAAATGAACAATATGCTAATTTGTTCATAAAGGCATTTGATGAACAAAGATTTAAGTATCTCATATCAGCTATTGGGATGATAAATATTGATTAACTACCTCTTTTGAAAAAGCTTTTTAAATGTGTAATGTCTTGTGTCAATACAATTTAAGCCCTATTACAAAAGATCTTTAAATTATTCTAAGTGTAAATTCCTTCCGAAGAGGAACTAACTCTCGGAAGATATTCTTGAATATCTTCCGAAGCCAAAATTCCTCAATAGAAATTGTCTTCTCGGAAGAGTTTTTGGTCTCGGAAGTAGCGATTGATTTTAGATCAGATCTACTTCCGAAGCTTATAAAACTCTCCATTCGGAAAGATAACTTTACCTTCGGAAGCAATACTTTACTTCGGAAGAGAAAGTACCTTCAAAAGACCATTTTACCTTCGGAAGCAATGCCTTGCTTCGGAAGAGAAATTGACTTCGGAAGACAATTACCTTCGAAAATGTTTTACATTCGGAAGTAAAGGTTTTTATATGTAACGGATATCTTTTGGGCCCCACTCTGTAAAAAGTAAAGATTTTGTCCATGATGGTCAGATTATTTAAAATTATCCTTGCCGCCACTGTCACTTCTCCGCCGTAAACCACCATACCACCCACAGTAACCCCAAACAGTTACCCTATTACCGCCACTACCACAATTCACCCCCTTTTAAATAATCTTGACTGATCAATTTCATCTTCTTTTACCACTTTACAGCCCTAACTATTCCCTTCACTGTCAAACCTTCAATTTCACCCAAATTTCAAGCTTACCTTTTCTTCAATGGCGCTAAACCCTCAGCACAACCAAGTCGCATTACTTGATTCGTCAAGGGATGTCGACTTCAGCCAAATCATCACCTTTCTTACCGAATCCACATACCTCACTGCACTAACTGTTAACCCAACCGTATACTCCAACCATATGTCCGAATTCTGGAGCAACGGTCAAACTGCAGTTCTGAATGGGGTTCGAGTCCTGAGAACCCGCATTTGTGGCCAAGAGTTGGTCATCACTGAACAACTCATCAGGGAGCATCTCGAGCTTCATGATGATAGGGCTACTACTGAGTTCCCCAAGGAAGACTTGGAAGGCACTTATATCCTCATGGGATATGGAGGAGATGTCAGCAGATCAACCATGTACAAGTTTAATTTCTCTTACCATTGGAAGTTCCTGCAACATATTATCCTGCATTGCCTCTCCAACAAACCAGGGGGTTGGGATCAAATCCCATATGAACTAGGATGCCTAGTTCATGGGTTAATGAGAGGTCTTCGCTTCAACTACTCATGATTTGTGTTGACCAACCTTATCGGAAATCTGAGCAGGATACATTCTTTATGTATCCCCGATTTATTCAACACATAATCAACTGTGAGATGGAACCGAGCAAGCTTGTCTGCGCAGCTGCTCTGTCTGCTCCACAAGTGAGACCTACCATCTTCAAGATACTGAAGAAGATGTCCGCCAACTTCACTGGAAGGTACACTCCACTACCTCCAGAGATGACTGAGCTCATAGCTCCTGGTGACATCCCTGTTATCCCCATAGGTGATGAACCCATACCAGCAACATCCACCACAATGCCAAAACCTTCTTTACCCATAAAAGCTACATATCAGAGACGTCCAAAACGAACCCTTGTTCAATCTACTCTGATTGAACAAGCTCCTCCTGTTCACACCCAAAGGGCTAGAGTGGAATCATAGGCTCCCACTCAGTCCGAGGTCACACCATCCTTCACAATTAACCTCAATGTGGATTTTGAGCCTCCTCAGTCTCAAACCCCTGAGCCCGAACCCCAAGCCTTAAGCCCACAGGGTGAGTCTCTACACTCCCCTGTGCAGCCTTCTAGGGACAGCCCCACCATAGGCTCAATGCCTGTAGACATTGATCTAGGTCCCGGGTCACTAGGACTAACCACCCTCTCTTTCACTGACCTTTTACTCCGCACTGATGAAGAGATTACATCTCTCCATGGCCATGAAGTTGATCTACAACACCCTCTGAAAGATCAACAGAGCCAAGAGGGATCCCTTGTCTCTAGCCCCCATCAGAAGCCAGTTACTGAGGTGAGTCCCACTGATGTGGAGGGGACTCATGTAGACTCAGCTGCCACTACTCAGGGTCTCTCATTGAGCTCTCAGGACAGTGGTAACATAATTAGGACTGAGTCTACGGCAATTTTGCCCATTGACATCTCTGAAAGAGATGACTCTGAGCAAAGGAAACCAGGGTGCCAAGAAGCCACATCTGGTGGTGAGAGTGAGCATACTAGGTATGTTATCTCATCTCCCCATGATTCTTCTCATGAAGATGAGGGAAGTATGCAACTAACACTTCAGTACTTGCTTTCTAAGGTCTCCAACCTGGAATCACAGGTGAGGATCTTAGAATCAAGGACTGCCACTCAGCAACTTGAGATTAACAACCTCAAGGCTAAACTAGCTGAGAAACAGACGGAGAGGTCTGTTAGGCATGTACCAATTCAGGTCTTACTGACTTCTTCCTCTAGCTCATCTAGCTCTCAAGATGATGCTACCAAAAAGGGGGATAAAGTTCAGAGACAAACAATTGAGGAACCACAGACCCAATCCCTTACTTCCCAACTCATCACACTACCCAAGTCATCTCAATCTTTTCAAGAGATTGACTCAAAAATGCTCCAAGATCTCTACAGACTTTTCACAAAGTTTGTATTGAGATCCTCCCTAGAACAGCCCAGCCCCGACACCACACTCATATATTTTGGGGCTGAGGAGCTTCAAAGACTGACTGCACCTTCTACCATTGTGGAAGAAGTTGGTCAACCTAAGGTCCACATGGAACCTGAGATTAGCTTCGAAGGGGAAATGGGAACTGATGGCCCAGCAACTGAAACAGATGGGACAGAACTTGCAACAGTCTCATCTTCCGAAGCTCAAGCTGAAGCTTCCGAAGCTTACATGGAAGCCTCGGAAGAACAAGAAAAGTCTTCCGAGGCCGAAATAGAAGCTGCGGAAGGCTTATTTCAGATATCCGAGGAACTGACCATCACAGATGTTATTGTTGAAATAGCATCTGAGGTGAGCAGGGAGGACATTTCTGACCTTCCTCCAACCCAAACACCAGCTGAACTTCTCTCTCAATCACAACCCTCCATCCAAGAACCACCACAGTCAAGCACCGCCAAAGACAAAGGAAAAAGAAAATTGACTGCGGAAGAGCTTCAGGAGGAGGAGAGGATTGAGAAGCTAAAAAAGAAAGGTAGGTTTCCTACTGAAAAGCTGCTAGCTGCTAGTTCTAAGGCAGCTGCAGCCAATCAGGAAGAAATCAACCAAAGGAGAAGAACAGCACTCATTGACCAGCTCATCAGTCTAGGAGCTGCCAATGAGGAGATACTCCTGCTACCACTAGAGGAGTTGGTGACTTTGGAGAGGTCAACCAGGATAAAACAAGAAGAAGAAGCCAGGTTGGCCTTGGAGAGGGAAGAAGAAGAAAGAAGAGAAGCAGCCCTGAAGCTAAGAGAGGACAGGATCAAATTCCTACTCTCAAGAGGCTTCAGTCTTCCTGAACTGTCTCCACATGATGA
This sequence comes from Flaveria linearis, assembly GCA_024085815.1. Classification (NCBI taxonomy): domain Eukaryota; kingdom Viridiplantae; phylum Streptophyta; class Magnoliopsida; order Asterales; family Asteraceae; genus Flaveria; species Flaveria linearis. The sequence goes on from CM044016.1 coordinate 47,313,954, forward strand.
TGACATGATCCTGCTGCTCCACAACAAAGAGCAGGATCAAATGGAGAAGGAAAGGAAGAAGGCTGCTAGGGAGAAGTTGAGGGAGAAGAAGAGGAGGGAGGAAGAGAAGGGGGTCACTGCTGCCAAGAAGTCAAATGACAAAGCCTGGATGAAAGACTATCTCCGGGCTCATGGCTTCTCTGGTAGGCAGGTGGGACCTATGTCCGAAAGGACACTCCAACGGATAGTCAGTGAAATCAAAGCTGACATCCGTCTGGGTAAGAGAAGGGAGATGTACAGGAGGGTACAGGGAACGGTCTCAACCCCAGCCACTCAACCACAGCCACAACCCACACCAGAACCAACCCCTTTTTCCATCAAAACCGAACACACTGATGAAACCTTCACCCCTCAACCCACAACTCTACCCAAACCTACCACATCACCTCAACCACCCAAACTACCCATCCTAAAACCCAAGACACAACCCAAAACCACTAAACCTAAGCCTACCCAACAAAAACCAAGACCATCCCCTCAGCCTCCTCAACATCTCTTCTTTGAGGAAATAAAGGAGTTCAAGACGAGGCTCATCAACTGCACCACTTTGAGCAGCATCTCCTGTGAGGGAGAGCTTATCAACATCACCTATGTTGATAACTCTTCAAGCTCCCTCACCCTAGGCCAATTTCTTGAGTTGCCTAGAGACACTTTGGGCCAGGCTGCAAGACTTCTTGGTCTCAACTCCGATACCCTCAATGCTGAGGAGAAGAGGCTAAGAAGGAGACTAGTGACTCTACTGGATACAAGGAAAGAGGACAGGATTTCTAGTCAAGGTCATAGACCTAGGAATGCTATAATCCAGTGGAGGTTCGATGAACCTTCTCACAACTTTGTTGTGGAAAGGGAGAATGGTGAAACCAACAGGCTCAATGCCACTTCTCTCCTGCATCTCAGCAGATTTGATCTTGCTGAGCTTGCTGAGAAGCCATTCTCCAATCCCTCCAACTCTGAGACTGCTGCACACATCAGAAATCATATCAGCGGTCTCCACTTGGCTGAACAAAGTAGAAGAGCCAAGATTGCAGAAGAGTTGAAGCTGAAAAGAGTGGAAGACAAGGAAAGACCAACCACCAAAGGCACAACCTTTCTACAGATGGTGGAAGGTCCTGAATTGGAGCCAATAGTTAGATGGGAATATGACTATAGTTCCCATCAACTAACTCTCTTCAGAGGGCCACAACAAAGGGTACATATAATCCAAGGAGACAGAGTGGAGGTTCTGTCTACCAAGGATCTGTACAAGATTCTCAGCACCACATCAGGAAAGAATGAAGACACCGATAAACACCTACTTTCCATGGTGCTGAGAGCTTTGAGAAGAAGAGGAAAGTAAAGTTTTGGTAGCATCAGCCTAGGGGGAGTTTGTTGGATCATGATAAGGCTGGTGCAACCAAAACTACTTCACATAGTCATTTTTGGTACTACATTCAAAGGCTTCCGAAGCTCAGCAAGAGATCTTCCGAAAGTCTGAAGAACAACAGCTGAAGATATCTACTGAAGGCAAAAGCTGAAGTTAACTGCTGAAGACAACAGCTGAAGCCAACAGCTGAAGACCATCTTCCGAAGACAAAGTCTGAAAGCTTCCGAAGACAAAGTCTGATGAAAGAGCTGAAGACAAAGTCTGAGCTTCCGAAGACAAAGTCTGATGAAAGAGCTGAAGACAAAGTCTGAGCTTCCGAAGACAAAGTCTGATGAAAGAGCTGAAGACAAAGTCTGCTTCGAAGACAAAGAAGACTCCAAGCCTCGGAAGAAGCAGTCTTCCGAAGTATAAGTGGCTTCGGAAGAAGTTATTCTTCCGAAGCACTTTATCCTTCGAAAGACATTGCTATGACCAGCAGATAAAAGTATGGTCCCTGACAGTCCGCTACAGACCTCTGATACAGCATGGCATCTTCCTAAAGAGCCATGTTGTTGACCATACTTTATTCTACTGTTCACCTTTTTATGATAGTACATGTTACCAACTTTAGTTGGTGACAAAAAGTAAGTCAGGGACATGTCCTGACTACCAACTCTCAGGCAAAATGTCTGAAAGACCTCACCTAGAGTCTTGTAGTATAGATGTAAGGTTAGAGGTGTCCAGCTAGTATCAAAGTATATCCGGCTGTAGGTAGTATTATATATATCTTCTCCATGTAACTCTTTAGATAAGCGATTTGAGTCCAAGAGTCTTGTAATCCTTTGAGTTGAGAAGTAATATATAAAAGTACCTTGAAAATTTACTTGCTGTGTTTATTTTCTTACTGCTTGCTACTTGGTATATTGTGATCAACTCTTCATAGACTACTTGCTGAGTGTTATTCCCAGTGAGTTGAGAGAAAAACCACCCATAGTCGATCCTGCAATTCTGGATATCATCAATTACGAGTCCATGATGACGATATCCCAAAGACCGCGTTCCGTACTCGTTATGGGCACTATGAGTTTATGGTGATGCCTTTTGGCTTAACTAATGCTCCTGCTGTTTTCATGGATCTCATGAATCGAGTATGCAAGCCTTATCTAGATAAGTTTGTGATTGTCTTCATTGATGACATACTTATATACTCCAAGACTAACACCGAGCATGAACTGCACTTGCGACAAGTTCTTGAGTTGTTGAAGAAAGAGCAATTGTACGCAAAGTTCTCGAAGTGTGACTTCTGGCTCAAGAAGTTGATTGGAGCTTCATGGTACAGGATGTGACTCCCACTCAAGCACTCATGGCCGGAACAGATGATGCTCAGGTATATGAACATCTTTGCACTCAAGCCTGTATTGCTAAGGTTAAACTTTATAAGGATTACAATATGAAAATCAGATCTGATGTTGAGTCTTTAAATATCTTAAAATCTGACTTTAAAAGAGCTGAATCTGACTATCAAAAGAAAATAGAGGAGTTAGAGAAAACTGTGTCTCTTTTAAAACATGAACAAACCAATTACAAGACTCAAATCAAAGATTTGATATCCAAGCTGTCTGAAGCACAAGCCCGGCTTGTCACTGCTGAGGCTCAGGCCAGGAAGCAAGCTATTGCTGAGCAAAACTTCCAAGTTATTCTTGCATCATCCTCCCATTCCAAAATGTTTTATCAAAACAAAGGAGGGTTGGGAACCAATGAAATAGCTCCGCCACACTCTTATGAGTCTATTAGACTACCTATATGTGGTACTGAGGAGCAAGAGGTTCCAACTGCTGATCCTTCTCCATTGGAATTAAAGGATGAGGCAAAAGTAGTGGCCACCACAGGGGAGAAACAGGAAGATACACTTATCTCCACCTGTGAAGATCAAATCCTAACCACCAAGGCAAGAAGAAGTAGAGCTAAAGCTGCTAAAAAGACTGCCAAGAAGGTTGCTGAGTCCAAGCTGAAGATTGACCCAAAGCAAAAAGGTGTCTTCATCTCTGCTGGATTTCAAGTGGTAGGTACTTCTGATTCAGGAAAGGAGTGTAGTACCAGCAATCCTGTCCTATCAAAGGATCAGAAGTTGAAAGGAAAAGTTGCTGATGAAGAAAAGAAGTCCAAGAAACAGCAACCTTCAAATTCCCAAAAGGCTAACATCGCATGCATAATGTGTGGTCTGCACAACCACATGGCTAAAGATTATTACTACAATCCAGCAAGCACACATTATGCAAATAATGTTAGAAAAGAAGGAGTCAGGGAAGGTTTCACATTTGAACCATTTCAAACGGTCCAAGTGATGAAAAAGGGAAAGTTGGTCTCGGAAGCCAAGTTGCTTTCGGAAGAAAGTATTTCTTCCGAAGGGAAAATGGCTTCGGAAGCCAAAGCTTCTAAGCTTCGGAAGAACAAGAGAGCTCCCTTGAAATCATCCCAGAAGAAGATTGCTTCGGAGGAAAAGGTGGTGAAGGCTTCTTCCGAAAAGAAAGAAGCTTCGGAAGAAGACCATGCTGCAAAAGCTTCAACAAGCTCATCCTCCAAGATCAACCAAAGGATGGACTGGAAGATCAAGGAAGATGCTGCACCCCAAACCTCTTCTTCAACGACCTCTATTGAACCCCAATGCATATCTTTTGGTTCAATTATGTCATTATCTTTGGAAGAGCCCAAGACCAGCAAGGCTTGGGCTTCCAAACAAAACTAATAATCTCATCTTATGTGCAGGGACATCCATTTGACAAGAACAACAATGTCTGGATTGTAGATAGTGGATGCTCCAGGCACATGATAGGGAACAAATCTCTCCTTCAATAATTCCAGAATTATGATGGAGGGCCTGTCCAATTTGGAGGTGAGGCCTGAGGATATATTTCAGGCAGAGGAAGTATATCCAATGGTAGAATAAACATTGACAAAGTTCACTTTGTCAAACAGCTTGAACACATTCTGTTAAGTGTTTCTCAGTTCTGTGATCAAAAGCATCAAATGCTTTTCACAGAACATGAGTGCATTATCCTCAAACCAGGGATGACAATTACTTCGGAATTGGTGCTTCTTAGATCTCCCAGGAAAGGGGATATGTACAAGCTGGATATGAACAATGCTTCTCCTATGGGTGAAGTATCATGCTTTCTTTCTAAAGCTGATAGTGATGAGTCAACGCTATGGCATAAACGTATGTGTCATGTAAATTTTAAGACAATGAATAAATTGGCTAAAAATAACTTGGTACATGGTTTGCCTAAAAAGGAATTTTTTGCAAAGATAACTGTGTTGCATGCCTGAAAGGGAAACAACACAGGTCATCTTATAAATCCAAATGTGTCAACTCCATCACTACTCCATTACACTTATTGCACATGGATCTCTTTGGTCCCACAAGTATAATGAGCATTGGAAGGAAATCATACTGCCTTGTGATTATTGATGATTTTACAAGATTTACATGGGTATTCTTTTTAAGAACAAAGATGAAACTGCTGAAACATTAAAATCTTTTATTCTTAAAATAGAAAATCAAATTGATCACAAGGTTAAGATCATTAGAAGTGATCAAGGGACTGAGTTTAAGAACTTTATTCTTGACTCATTTTATGACTCAAAAGGGATTGCCAGACAATATAGTGCTCCCAGAACTCCTCAACAAAATGGTGTTGCTGAGAGGAGGAACAGGACACTTATTGAGACTGCTCGAACCATGTTAGCTGATTCAAAACTACCTCTAACATTCTGGGCAGAGGCAGTTAGCACTGTATGCTATGTGCAGAACATGGTTCTTGTAGTTAAGCCCCATGGAAAAACCCCTTATGAGTTATGGAACAAGAGGCCACCGTTCATTGGCTTTCTAAGGTCCTTTGGCTGCAGGTGTACCATACTTAACACAAAAGACAATTTAGCAAAGTTTGCTGAGAAGTCGGATGATGCTATCTTTGTTGGATACTCTTCTAGCTCCAAAGCTTATAGAGTATACAACATTAAGAATCAACAATTTGAGGAGTTATCCAATATAGTTGTAAATGAGCACACTCCTTGTGTTAGGGGGAATGGACCTGATTATATGTAACACCCGCAATTTTGATTAGACAAAGGGAAATAATAAGAAGAAAAGAAAATAAAGAATTTTGGAGGAAAAGGAAAAGAAAGAGAAAGTAGAAGGGGGTTTTGTGTAAAAGTACAAAGAAAAGAGAAATATCTGATATACATAGGGATGGCTGCCCACTTTTTTTTCTCACAACCCCAAATCTTCGAAGTGTTCCAGAGAGAGAAAGAGCAGACCACGGGAATTTGAAGGAAGAACAAGAGAAGAAGAGGGCGGATTCGAGGTACAAGGTCTCACGACGACGGGTTTTGAAGAAGCCATACCCAGCAACACAATGTGAGTTCTAAGACCCCTTCTTTTAAGCATTTTTGAATGATTTTGGGGCTGGAACACATAGTGAAATTGTTTTCGAGCCATGAGCTCTCAATGTGTGTATATACGTATGAGTATGAGTGTGTATAAGGTCCGATTGGGCTGCTATGCTCACTGCAGGTAAGATTTCTAAGATAAGTAGACAAATCTCAGCAGGTAGACCGAATGTGTACTGCTGATGCATGTTTTAGAAGTTATTTTTATGATATGCATGATGTTAGTTGTTTCTAAGTAACTGATGTGGTAAAACTGTGCTAATGTATGTTGAGATGATGTATGGATTGTAGAAATGGCGCAGGTTAAGTTGCAGGTTGCCTTACTCAACCGTATTGTCCAAATGCGGTTGTGGTCAACCGCATTAACTAATGCGGATGACCAGGGAGAATGCGGTTAAGGCATCAGGCCACCGCATTGAGTAATGCGGATGACCAAGTAAATACGGTCAAGGCCCTTCCTTCATCCGCATTAACCCAACACGGGTACACGATATACAGTTACGGCGGTAAACCGCATTAACCAATGCGGGAGACTAACTCAGGAATGCGGTAAGTCATTCCTCATCCGCATTGACTAATGCGGATGAGGTAAATTAATGCGGATAAGGTATTACTCATCCGCATTGACTAATGCGGATGATCAGACTAATGCGGATGAACCAGAATGTGAAATGCGGATCAGGCTTAGTAAGATCTGATTAATTTGAGGAAAATGAGTAACATAGGCATGATAGTGATGATGATGTTGTATGGTTGTACCTGCTGTATGCCATATATGAATGATGCCTTGTAGGATGATGAATGAATGTTATGTGTATGTTCCTTATGATTATGTATGTTTATCTTTCTGAAAACTTTATGAATTATGGAAATGAATGAATGAAGTATTATGTAACGTAAAGTGAAAGATAATGAAAGAGGAACATGATGATGAATGCATGCATTAACGAATGAATGAACGTAATAAAGGCTTGCAAGCAAAATGAAGGAGGTGCACACCCCTGGCAGGTGTTAGCTCAACGGTGTACGGGTTAGCTACCCCGAAGGATGTACATCGGGTCAATCATTGAGATTGATAATGAGGTGAGCAACTTCGTGTTGCAAGAGACTCGGTTAGCAGGCAATCATAAGATTGTCACTGAGGTGAGCAGTCGCGCACTGCAAGAGACTCGGCTAACGTATGTTAGAAGTAAAGTGAAAAGATGAGTGGTGCATGTACCTATCCCAGGTGACTGGATCAGCTTTGTGCACAACGTTCGTGGCTAACCACCACAGGTCCAGCACCAGTAGTATGTATGATGAACGGGGGTATGGTACATGTCACCGAATGTAATGAACGTTCGAACGAAAGTAATGAAAGTATGAATGAATGTAATGAATGTTCGAACGTAAGTAATGAATGTAAGAATGAAAGTAAAGTACGTATGAATGTACGTGAAGTATGTATGTATGAAAGTAAATGAGAATGATGAAGTGTACACGAATGAAAGTAAGTAATGAATGATGAGATAATAATAATATTATCTACGTGTACGTATGATGTGTGAACACATGTATGAAGGAGCAGTTAATGAGAATGAAAGTATGTTTTATTATAAAACTAGAACTCACTCAGCAACGCTGACTTTTATGTGTTTTCCAGTTCGCAGATAGTGTTGCTGAGGATGGCACGAGGCGGCTACTCAGCTCTTTTGGGATGGCATTCTCCATTTGATAATGCTGCAACGTCATGGGTTGCGGGTCCATAATATTCGCAACACATCACGTTGCATGTCATTATGAGATTTCTCGAGGATCTGAATCAACGAGATTACTCAAGAAATCTCCTTTAGATTTTGATAAGTTCGCCACGCATTGGATGCGTGTGCATAGTACATGCAACAAAGTATGTTGCATGAGAGTGTCAAGAGTATTCCGTCAGGGTTCCGATGTACGGAATTACCTAAGGAATATTCTTAGTATAAAAATATAATTTTTATGTTTTTGAACTTAATATCTCCTCTAGAGGTCGCTGTATGATCCTATGAGGAGAGACAAAGTAGAGAAAGCTCATTTTGTAATTGAGTCAATGATGTAATGACTTTTATGAATGAATGAGAATGTATTTTATTTTATCATTTCCGCTGCGTTGATTTATGATTATATACATCATGTACGTTATATGTGCGATGAAGAACCAACAGTAAGGTGCCCGGTGAGCGGGGCCTTACATTATATCTTTGACTTAGAATTGTTTCCAAAATATTCTAAACCATCTTGTGAGAATGTTTCAGATGGAATAGGTGCTCAAGGTGATGCTGATGCTGATGCTAATCAATTATTTGAGCTACCCAGACCTCTTCCAAATTCTCTAAGAACTGAAAGACAACAAGCTTTAACCATTCACAGATCTGATAGTGTAACTATCTCAAGGAATAGTGAAGCTTCAACAAGTGAATCACTTGATGAACCTCAAAGCTCTTCAGGTGATCCATTACAACACCAGGTTGAAAAAAGTAGTATTCTGAAGGAACAGGCAACTGTTAATACTACTTCACGACCAACCATTGATGATGTTTCTCAGTCATTCAATCAGTCCTCATTAAATGACTTTGAAACAGCAACTGGACAGAGTGATCCAGTTCCTGATCAGAATATGTCCAACCTGGACCTATCTCTGCAACTGGAAGTGATTCCTCGTCTTAGGATTCACAACACTCATCCAACTGAAAACATCATAGGGAATGTCTCTGAAGGTGTGAGAACAAGAGGGCAAACTCATCATGGGAATGTCTGCTTGTACTCATGCTTCTTATCTCAGATGGAACCCAAGAAGGTGGAAGATGCCTTGAAAGATAGTAGCTGGGTTGAATCGATGCAGGAGGAGCTGCTTCAATTAAGAAGACAAAAGGTCTGGAATCTATGCCTACTACCTTCTGGTCAAGTACCTATAGACACTAAATGGGTTTTCAGAAACAAGAAAGATGATAGAGGCTTGATTATCAAGAACAAGGCAAGATTAGTAGTTCAAGTATACACCCAAGAGGAAGGAATCGATTATACTGATGTCTTTGCACCTGTTGTAAGACTTAAGGCAGTTAGGATCTTCCTTGCTTATGCTGCATCCAAGAACTTCAGTGTCTACCAACTTGATGTCAAGTGTGCTTTTCTATATGGGATATAGATAGGGAAATCTATGTATGCCAACCTCCAGGATTTGAAGACCCACAGCACCCCAACTATGTGTGCAAGTTGGACAAAGCTCTATATGGGCTACACCAAGCACCTAGGCTGTGGTATGAGACTTTGTCTCAGTTTCTCCTGAAGAATGGCTACACCAGAGGTACCATTGATAAGACTCTCTTCATCAGGAAGACTGGAGAAGACATTCTGCTCGTTCAAGTCTATGTTGATGACATCATATTTGGTTCTTCAAATGACCAAATGTGTAAGGACTATGAGAGCACTATGAAGCAGAAATTTGACACTATGAAGCAGAAATTTGAGATGAGTTCCATGGGAAAATGGACTTTTTCCTAGGAATTCAGGTGAAGCAATTGAAGGAAGGATTCTTCATCAATCAATCCAAGTATGTCAATGACATCTTAGAGAGATTTGAGGTGAAAGATTGTAAACCAGCCAAGACACCCATACCCAGAAACCATAATCTTTGCCCTGACCTTGAGGGGGAGGATACTGATCAACATCAGTATAGAGCAATTATTGGTTCTCTGATGTATCTCACTGCTAGTAGACCTGATATCATGTTTGCTACTTGCATTTGTGCAAAATATCAGGCTGCTACAAAGGTGTCTCACCTAGCTGCTGCAAAGAGAATCCTCAGATACCTCAAAGGAGCACCTAAACTAGGTCTCTGGTATCCAAGAAATAGTGATTTCAATCTCTATGGATACTCTGACAGTGACTATGGTGGCTGCAACATTGACAAAAAATCAACATCAGGAGGATGTCAATTTCTTGGTGGAAGGATCATTCCATGGCAATGCAAGAAACAATCCTGTGTATCTACATCAACTGCTGAAGCTGAATACATTGCTGCTGCTAGCTGCTGTGCTCAGTTGCTGTGGATTCAGAACCAGATGTTAGACTATGGATTCAACTTCATGAGTACTCCTATCCATATTGATAACAACAGTGCTATCTCTATCACAGAAAATCCAGTGAAGCACTCCAAGACAAAGCACATTGATATCAGGTATCATTTTATTAGAGATATCATGAGAAAAATCTGATAAAGTTAATCAAAGTTGACTCAAGTGAACAATATGCTGATTTGTTCACAAAAGCTTTTGATGAACAAAGGTTTAAATATCTCATATCAGCTATTGGGATGATAAACATTGATTAAACTACCTCTTTTGAAAACCTTTTAATGTGTTAAGTCTTGTGTCAATACAATTTAAGCCATGTTACAAAAGATCTACTTGAAATATTCCCAGTGTAAATTTCTTCCGAAGAGGAATTAACTCTCGAAAGATATTCCTAAATATCTTCCGAAGTCAAATTCCTCCATGGAAATTTTCTTCTCGGAAGAGTTTTTAGTCTTGGAAGAAGCGATTGATTTTATATCAGATCTACTTCCGAAGCTTATAAAACTCTTCATTCGGAAAGCAGTTCTTACCTTCGGAAGCAATGCTTTGCTTCGGAAAAAAGGATTGCCTTCAGAAGATAAGTTACCTTCGAAAACATTTTACACTCGGAAGGAGAAATTTTACTATGTAACGGAAATCTTTTTGGGCCCCACTCTGTAAAAGGTAAAGATTTTGTTGATAATGACTGATTATTTAAATTTATCCCTTACCGCCACTGTCATTTCATAACCGCAAACCGCCGCCCTACCACCATTACCGCAATTCTTCCCATTTAAATAATCCAGACTGTTCAATTTCATTTTCTTTTACCAATTTACTTCCCTAAACATTTCCTTCACTTCCAATCCTGCAATTCACCCAAGCTCAAATTTACCCTCTCTTACAACGCTAAACCCTCAGCACAACCAGGTCGCATTACTTGATTCGTCAAGAGATGCTGACTTCACTGAAATCATCACCTTTCTTTCTGAATCAACCTACTTCACGACGCTTATTGTTAACCCCACCGTTTACTCTAACCACATGACCGAATTTGGAGAAATGGTCAAGCCGAAATCCTAAATGGGGTTCGCGTCCTAAGGACCCGTATTTGTGGACAAGAGTTGATCATAAGTGAACAACTCATCAGGGAGCATCTAGAGCTTCATGATAATGGAGCTCCTACTGAGTTTCCCAAAGAAGACTTGGATAGCACATACATCCTCATGGGATCTGGTGGAGATGTGAGCAGGTCAACCGTATACAAATTCAACTACTCACATCATGGAAGTTTCTCCTGCACATCGTTCTTCACTGCCTATCCAACAAGTCTGGGGAATGGGATCAAATCCTATTAGGATGCCTAGTTACGGGTTGGTGAGAGGCATGCGCTTCAATTACTCAAGGTTTGTGTTGACCAATTTAATTGGAAATCTTAGAAGGGAGACATTCTTCATGTATCCCCGATACATTCAACACTTCATAAACTGCGAGTTGGAACAGAGCAAGCTTGTCTGCGCAGCTGCTCTAACTCTTCCTCAAGTGCGGCCTGCCATCTTCAAAACTTTGAAAAAGGTTTCCATCAACTTTACTGGCAGGTATACTCCTTTACCTCCAGACATGATTGAGCGCATAGCTCCTGGTGACATCCCTGTTAACCCCACAGGTGATGAACCCACACCAGCAACCACCACCACAATGCCAACATTACCTTCTCCATCCATCAAATTCACTTACCAAAGACGCCCCAAACGAACCCTTGTTCAATCTACTCTGATTGAACAAGCTCCTCCAGTTCAACCCAAAAGGACTAGAGTGGAAACATGGGCTCCCACTCAGTCCAAGGTCCCACCATCCTTCACCATTGATCTCAATATGGGCTTTGAGTCTCTTCAGTCTCAAACCCAAGAGCCCGACACCCAAGCCTTTAGCCCACAAGGTGAGTATTTACACTCCCCTGTGCAGCAACAAGGACAGCCCCACAAGAGGCTCAATACCTGTGGACATTGATCTAGGTCCCGGGTCAGTAGGTTTAACCTCTCTATCCTTCACTGACCTATTACTCTGAACTGATAAAGAGATAACATCTCTCCATGGCCATGAAGTTGATCTTCAACACCCTCTCAAAGATCAACAGAGCCAAGAGAGATCCCTTATCTCTAGCCCCCATCAGAAGCCAACAACTGAGGTGAGTCCCACTGATGTGGAGGGGACTCATGTAGGCTCAGCTGCCAGTACTCAGAGTCTCTCATTGAGCTCTCAGGACAGTGGTAACATCAATCAGACTGAGTCTACGGAACTTTGCCCATTGATGTCTCTGAAAGAGATAACTTTGAGCAAAGGTATCCAGGGTGCCAAGAAGCCACATCTGGTGGTGAGACTGAACATACTAGGTATGTTATCTCATCTCCCCGTGATTCTTCACTTGAAGATAGGGAAGTATGCAACTCACTATTCAGTACTTGATCTCTAAGGTCTCAAACCTTGAATCGCAGGTTAGGATCTTAGAAAACAGGTCAGTCACTCAGCAACTTAAGATTGACAATCTCAAGGCTAAACTAGCTGAGAAATAGACGGAGAGGTCTGTTAGGCATGTACCTATCCAAGTCTCATTGACTTCTTCCTCTAGCTCATCTAGCTCTCAAGATGATGCTACCAAAAGGGGGAGAATGTTCAGAGACAAACACCTGAGGAACCACCGATCCAGTCCTCAACTTCCTAAATCATCACCATACCTGAGTCATCTCAATCTACTCTTAAGATTGACTCACACATGCTTCATGATCTCTACAGACTTTTCACAAAGTATGTATTGAGATCCTCTTTCGATCAGCCCAGCCCTGACACCACACTGATCTACTTTGGAGCTGAAAAGCTTCAAAGGCTGACTGCACCTTCTACCATTGTGGAAGAAGTTGGTCAACCTAAGGTCCACATGGAACCTGAGATTAACTTCGAAGGGGAAATGGGGACTGATGACCCAGCAACTGAAACAGTTGGGACAGAACTTGCATCAGCATCTTCTTCAGAAGCTCAGGCTGAAACTTCCGAAGCTAAAGTTGAAGCCTCGGAAGAACAAGATAAGTCTTCCGAAGCTGAGATGAAAGCTATGGAAAGACTATTCAAAATGTCCGAGGAACTGATCATCACAGATGTCATTGCTGAAATAGCATCTGAGTTGAGCAGGGAGGACATTTCTAATCTACCTCCATCCCAAACACCATCTCTGCCTCTCTCTCAATCTGAACCCTCTATCCAAGAACCACTGCAGTCAAAAGACAAAGGCAAAAGGAAAATGACTGCGGAAGAGATTCAGGAAGAGGAGAAGATTGCAAAGCTAAAAAGGAAAGGTAGATTCTCGGCGGAGAAGCTGTTAGCTGCTAGTTCAAAGGCAGCTTCAGCCAATCAGGAGGCTATCAACAATAAGAAGAGAGAGGAACTCATTGATCAGCTCATCAACCTAGGAGCTACAAATGAGGAGACACTCCTGCTACCACTAGAGGAGTTGGTGACTTTGGAGATGTCAACCAGGCTAAGACAAGAAAAAAAAGCCAGGTTAGCCTTAGAGAGGGAAGAAGAAGGGCAGAGGAAAGCAGCCTTGCAACTGAGAGAAGCTAGGATAAAATTACTACTCTCCAGAGGATTCAACCTTCAAGACCTTTCTCCCTATGATAATGATACGATCCTCTGGCTCTACAACAAAGAGCAGGATCAAATGAAGAAAGAAAGGAAGAAGGCTGCAAGGGAAAAGGGCAGAGAGAAGAGGAAGAAGGAAGAAGAGGCAAGGATCTCTGCCACCAAGAAGCTTAGTGACAAAGCCTGGATGAAAGACTATCTCCGGGCTCACGGCTTCTCTGGTAGGCAGGTGGGTCCTATGTCTGAAAAGACACTCCAACAGATTGTCAGTGAAATTAAAGCTGACATCCGTAGTGGAGAGAGGAGGGAGATGTATAGAAGGGGACAGGGAATGATCTTCACCCTAACCACTCAACCACAACCACCCACTCAACCACAACCAACCACTCAACCACAACCAACCACTCAACCACAACCAACCACTCAACCACAACCAACCACTCAACCATAACCAACACCAAAAGAACCAATCCCATTCTTGTTTCCCATCAAAACCGAGCCTTTAGATGAAACCTTCACCCCTGAACCTACAACTCTACCCATACCTACTTTATCACCACAACCACCTAAACTTCCCATCCTTAAACCCAAAACACAACCCAGAACCACTGAACCCAAACATACCCAACAGAAACCCAGATCATCCCCCAGCCTTCTCAACACCTCTCTCTTGAAGAGATTAAGGGGATCAAGACAAAGCTCAACAACTGCGCAACTGTGAGCAGCATCTCATGTGAGGGAGATCTTATCAACATCACCTATGTTGATGACTCTTCAAGCTCCCTCATATTAGGTCAATTTCTTGAGTTGCCTAGAGGAACTTTGGGCCAGGCTGCAAGACTTCTGAATCTCAACTCTAATTCTCTTAATGTTGAAGAGAAGAGACTTAGAAGAAAACTTGCGACTCTACTGGATACAAGGAAAGAGGACAGGATTCCTAGTTAGTCTCCTATGCCTAGGAAAAGCATAATCCAGAGGTGGTTCGATGAAACTTCTCACAACTTTGTTATGAAAAGGGAGAATGGTGAAATCAACTAACTCAATGCCACTTCTCTATTGCATCTCAGCAGATTTGACATTGCTGAGCTTGCAGAGAAGCCATTCTCCAACCCCTCCAACTCTGAGACTGCTGCTCTTATCAGGAATCATATCAGCAATCTTCACTTGGCTGAGCTAACTGCAAAAGCCAAGATCCAAGAAGAGTTGAAGATGAGAAGACAGGAAGAAGAGGAAAGACCTACCACCAAGGGTACAACCTTTCTACAGATGGTGGAGGGTCCGGACTTGGAACCTATAGTCGGATGGGAATATGACTATAATTCCCATCGACTAACTCTTCTCAGTGGGCCACAGCAAAGGGTACATATAATCCAAGGTAACAGACTGGATGTTCTGTCTACCAAGGATTTGTACAAACTTCTCAGCATCACAGGGAAAGACAAGCAAACAGATAGTTATTTATTTCCCTGGTGCTGAAAGTTTTGAGAAGCAGAGGGAAGTGAAGTTTTGGTAAGATCAGCCTAGGGGGAGTTTGTTGGGTCATTATAAGGCTGGTGCAACCAAAACCATTTCACATAGTCAATTTTGGTGCTACATTCAAAGGCTTCCGAAGCCAAGTATGAGAACTTTCGAAGTCTGAAGAGTTCTTCCGAAGACAAAGTCTGAAGACATCAGCTGAAGACATCAGCTGAAGACATCAGCTGAATACATCAGCTGAAGACATCAGCTGAATACATCAGCTGAAGACAAAGTCTGAAGACATCAGCTGAAGACATCAGCTGAAGACAAAGTCTGAAGACATCAGCTGAAGACAAAGTCTGAAAACATCAGCTGAAGACATCATCTGAAGAAATCATCTGAAGCCATCAGCTGAAGACATCAGCTGAAGACATCAGCTGAAGACATCAGCTGAAGACATCAGCTGAAGACATCAGCTGAACACAAGTTAAAGATCAACGTCTGAAGACAAACTCTACTTCCGAAGACAAAGAAGAAGTCCCCAAGCCTCGGAAGAAGCAGTCTTCCTAAGTATAAGTGGCTTCGGAAGAAGTTATTCTTCCGAAGCAATTTAACCTTCAGAAGACACTGCTATGACCAGTGGACATAAGTATGGTCTCTGCCATTCCGCTGCAGACTTCTGATACAGCATGGCTTCTTCCTAAAGAGCCATGTTGTTGACCATACTTTATTCTATTGTTCATCTTTTTATGATAGTACATGTTACCAACTTTAGTTGGTGACAAAAGGTAAGTCAGGGACATGTCCTGACTACCAAATCTCAGATAAAATGTCTGAGATACCTTAACCTATAGTCTTGTAGTATAGGCGTTTGGTTAGAGGTTTCCAGCTGGTATCAAAG
Organism: Flaveria linearis; assembly: GCA_024085815.1. Taxonomy (NCBI): domain Eukaryota; kingdom Viridiplantae; phylum Streptophyta; class Magnoliopsida; order Asterales; family Asteraceae; genus Flaveria; species Flaveria linearis. Next base: position 47,329,849 of record CM044016.1, read on the forward strand.
TATATCCGGCTGTAGGTAGTATTATATATGTATTCTCATTGTAACTCATTAGGAAGAGAGCTTGAGCTTGTAAGAGTCTTATAATCCTTTGAGTTGAGAAGCAATATATAAAAGTACCTTGAAAATTTACTTCCTATGTTTATTACTGCTTGTTACTTGTTATATTGTGATCAACTCTTGCTAGACTCATTCTGAGTGTTGTTCTAGGTGAGTTTGAGAGAAAACCACTTGTTAAGTGACCAAAACCGATCCTGCAGGGGTAGAGGTTGCCGCCTCTCTCTCTCTTTCTCTAACTTCTATTAAGCCCTAGAATGAGAGAAAAGTGGTTTTATAGGTGGTTTAGATGGATGGTTTCATACCCGGGTTGGTTCATATCACGCTTGAAATCGTCTCATTTTGCATTTTAGATTTCATTTTACGATGATATTAATCATAAACATTAGAAAATATTTAAAGAATAGTAGTTGATTTATGATTTTAGTTAATTAGAAAATATACGGTTTTTTTTCCGTCAAAGGAAATATTGTACGTAAATACTGAATCGATTTGGTTCTAGTCAGATACTGAATCAAATAGCCAAGTTTCAGTCAGATACATACCCAGTCAGAACTTTTAACTGTGTCAGCTTCTGACAATAAAACTTGTTGCATACTTTAATAAAACATGACTCAAATACTAGACTCGTTATCCATAACTTGACCCGTGATCCATAACTTGACCCGATCAAATTAACCAACACATAATTCAAAGGTTGTCGTGTTCTTCTTAACGTGTATATTGACTTTGACCCATTGCTTAATGCAACAACTTTCAAAAAATATTTAAAACTTTATCGATGAAAAGTGTTTTATAAGTATACAGATAAGGTATAACAATATTTTTTTTCTCATTCACTCACAATCACTTACAATCATTCTTATAATACAAAAACCACACTCATAATAATATAAAAACCTATTGTAGATACTTATATAATTGTTTGGGTATAGAAATTCATAAAATAGTAAATAAGTGTTATAACTTTTAATCAGGTCACTTAAATTTTAACTGTTTTCAATCAGATCATTTAACTTTGGGTGGTATTCTAACCCTATGTAATTCAAACCTGATTAGCGGGTAATTATTTATTTTTCAAGTATGAGTGTTCCACCATTGCCGCCCACCAACACTGTCGTCCTACCACCATCGCCGCCCACCACCATCGTCGTCCCACCACCACCTTCGTCCACCACCACCTTCGTCCCACCACCACCGTCGTCCCACCACCACCACCGTCGCCCACCACCACCGTCGTCCCACCACCACTGTCGTCCCCTACCATCGCCACCCACCACCACCTTCGTCCCACCACCACCTTCGTCCCCTACCATCACCACCCACCACCCCCACCACCGTCGTCCCACCACCATCGTTGTCCACCACCACCGTCGTCCCCTACCATCGCCACCCACCACCACCGTCGTCCCCTACCATCGCCACCCACCACCACCTTCGTCCCCTACCATCGCCACCCACCACCACCCTTCGTCCCCTACCATCGCCGCCCCCACCACCATCACCGCCCACCACCACCGTCATCCCCATCGCCGCCCACCACCACCGCCGCCCCCCACCATCGCCGCCCACCACCACCACCGCCGCCCCCCACCACCGCCGCCCACCACCATCGTCGCCCCCCTCATCGCCGCCCCACCACCACCTCCTCTCACCTTTGACCCTCCCTTTACCTACTATTCAGGTTAAATACACAAGATTAAAATATCAAAATAAAATTAGTGATTTTATTGGAACAAAAAAATTTTATAAATGACTTAATTAGGATAACTTTAAAACTTATTACCTTTTTAAAATTACCCCTAATTGTTTTCAATTAACACTATACTCGCGTTATCAAAAGTTCTATTTCTAGTATTCTCCATGACACACCAAGAAAGCCACGTACAACTCACTCCCAACATTCACCAACCCACGTGTCTCCTCTACACCGCCATGCATACATTATGCATCTCTTTAATTTTACCCCTTTGTAATCCCTCAAAATCAACCCAAAATCACACACAAATGTAACCCAAAAGTCCCACAAATGACGAACATATTAACCATATATATGCATCACTCTAACTCTAACCTCACTCTTAACATCATCAGCAGTACTACTTTCATCACCTCCTCACGATGGGCATGCAATCAGCAACGTCAAGGTCGCCGGAGACGCCATCGGCGCGGTTAAAGACTCGGCGTCGAAGGACTTTGATCTCATGGTTCCCCCAAGAGAATGGGAGAAGATATAGCAAGAAACGTCACGGGTATAATACATGTAATGGGGCAAAAGAGTTTGAATGATGTTGTATGTAAGTTGAAAGACTACGTGTTGGTGTTGTATCGCGATAACGTCGTTTCATATACTCGGGTTTTCGACCGCGTATGGGATGTGTGTTTGGGTGACGTTTGTTTTGAGTTATGTGTTAGGGACGTGTCTTTCTAGACATATGTTTGGTGTAGTGCAAAGGAGGGTATACAAGGGGTACTTCAAAGCGATGGCGTATTGCGTTTCGGCCGCGTTTTTTCGCGCATTAACGGGTTGTAAAACCGGGTTTTGACTAGTAATATGGGGTTGTTTCAGAGCTTGTGTTTAGTGTCTGCATTGTTGATGGTTTTGATCAACTTGAAATTGTTGGAGCCTAAGGCGACGAAGGCGGTGCATGAGAGGATGAAGATGGAGAAGGAGAAGGGCGAACGGAAGGCGGTCGGGGCCGCGGTTAAGGATGGCGGGTGGTGGTGGTGGTGGTGCGACGGTTGTGAAGACGGCGGCGAGTGTGGTGGCGGAGAGGCAAGATGTGTTGAGGTTGAATGAGAGGTTGAAGAGGTTGAATGCATGTTCATCTGCATTGAATTTGGCTACTTTGGTTGTCCTCACATCGCATATGGCTTATATGAGCCAATTGCTTCAGGCTACGGAGTAAATAGAGTGCGTGCCCATGTGTTACATGGGTTTTTATAAGTTAACTAAATAGAAGTAGAGCGAGTCCGCGTGTTACATGGGTTTTTATACATTAACTAAAGTAGAGCGAGTGCGTGTGTTGTGTGTTACATGGGTGTGTGTTACATGGGTTTGTATATGTAACACACGCGTATTTGTATACGTTTGTATGGTCTTTACTTTGGACTGGTTTTATTGTTTGTTTAGAAAGGTTTGTTATGTTCTTTGTTATACATTACATATTAGTTTCATATGATGTGATTTTTGATGCTTTTAAACAAATAACAATTTTGCGCGGGATCATAAGCATCTTCAAATATCTAAAAGGTATAATCATAGCGTATGATGTAACCATTTTAAAAAAATATGCATTGCAGATGTTACAAACCAAAACCTTTAGGGCGTAGCGCGTGCTAAATAGGTCAAACAAAGTCTTATGGTAAACAAATATCTAAAAGGTATAATCATGGTGTATGATGTAACCATTTTTTAAAAAAAATGGATTGCAGATGTTACAAACCAAAACCTTTTGGTGTAGCGCGTGCTAAATAGGTCAAACAAAACCAGACCATGAAACCATACAGCGGTCCGGTTGCATACCATGAATACATGGCTGCTAGACAAATGTTCATTAGTTGATGCATCTTAAGACGAACAGTGTATAATACTTCAAGGGTCGGTTTATCGTGTGTATCAATAAACATACTTTATGTCTTCAATGCAATGTGTTCATGGGATATGGTGTTTTAGTTCTCTCATCCACCAGAATGGTTGATTGGTTGCATACACCCGCATCATTCAATGATGCCATGTCGTCGTCAAGCAATGTATGCAGCGGGGAGCCCTGAAATCACAACACATTTATCTACGTTTTACATGATAACTTCGTGGCCTTTTGACCAATTGCTAGCAAGTATCTTAAACCACTGGTTGTGGCGAGTGGCGACATGAACATTTATATAGTCCAAAAAATTTGGTCAAAGACGAACCTCTTCTTGAAGATATAATTAACAAACAAACAAACAAACCAGTATATCCCACTCAAGCAGGGTCTGGGAGGGGTAGGTGGTGACAAAAATAACATATAACTTCATTAAATTTGAACTAGATATAATAAAGAATAATATCAACTTTTAACCAATGAATGTTGATGTGGTTTTGGCAATACCTTGGGTGAAGCCTCTTGATCTCTTCCAGATTTTGATGGGGCTTTGACATGACCAGGCGTACATACCTGCGCAAAATCATGATGTATAGTTTTTCATCTACATAGGCCCACAGCATTGTAATGGAAGTTAAAGCATGCAGCTCTATGGTATTAAATTTATAATTAAATACCAATCCTGTTAATTCAGTAGTTAAGAATGTACCTAATCTCAGACTCTTTGCGCTCTCGAGGGGTAATCTGAGGCATGGCAATAAGATGGATCATGGAGGTGTTAAGTTTAAATAGCTATAGATGGCAATATACAACATATGCTCTTATTTACCTCGCTCCCATTCAATATTTTAACTTTTGCCAAACGAGCAATCAAAGCATATCTTCCGATCCCACCTCTGTTTGGATCAGTTGCTGGATTCTCAGAACACCTAACATCCTGCACTTTGAAACCAAAAACATCAATAAGGCTTGATTCAATGGTGAAAGCTTAAAGCTACCATAAGCCTTTCTGTGTGCAAACACACTAATGGATCTCATCATGAAAAAAATAAAGTCTTAACCATTAAGTGAATTAGTGAAAGCTAATTTACATATTCGACGAAACCACCTTTTCTTTTAGGCCCATACTACTACTTCTAACAACTTTGTGAAGGCATGTGTTCCACATGAAATCAATATTATTCTTAAGCATAAGCTATGCTATAATAAATTGTTATATATACACTAATTTTATGAAAAATTTAAGAAAGAATTAAGTAAATGACAGGTAAAGCATATCAGATAAAACAATCTTACCACTAAGGCTAGAAAAGAGTTTAGGGCATCAACGGAAGCTAAATCCTCAATTTTATTACCTCCTGAACAGTGTGAATTATAAATTAGTGGACGATATGGGCGAGTTTCATATATGGTGGATATTTAATTATAATTACCAATAAGCAGGCAGCGCAAAGTGTGGAACGGCTTATATGGCAGTTCATCTGTTGTAGCGGGGAAACAAATGTGTTCTATGCTATTCTTATTCAAATGAAGCTGCTCCAAACTGAATGCAGAAACAATATTTCTGAGGATTAACATCAGCATATAAATCTTATACTGTTAAGCCAAGAAGTGAAAAGATGTTTCTTTTTATACCATTTCAGTTGTGAAAGCTTCAAGATTTCCCCCCAATCGCTATATAGTTATCTTCCAAGTTAAGAACCCGCAAAGAGGAAAATCCTTGCACAGTTTTGGATGAAGTAAGCTGGGTAAATGAAAAAGAAAATGTAAAATGAGACTATCATATATGCGAACATTACATGCGGCAGCGACCCATTTACTTAAGAACATGTCAATTTGGGTTGTTCTTTTTATCTCCAACGGGTCAAAGAAAATTTTAGCTAAAAAGAGAACTAGGCTAGATGGTTTGAAAGTCATCCAAAGTCTTTCTAATGCATTAAAAAAATGAAAAACTTACAAATTGCAAACTTTTTGAGAGAAACGTTTTTTGAAGTCTGTGGGTGTGTTCTCCCCTTAAGAACCGTTCTCGTGTAATTGGAGCATTGACATGATACTAAGTGCACCCAAAGTCCCAAACACAGATATGCATATACATATATGTATGTGTGTATATGGGTTATATATGCCTATATTCATGTGTATAATATATTCAAATAATCAAACTTTCAAATATGATTAAATTGAAATCTCAAGCCAACTATTCCCGATCAACAATTTTTCTTGGATCCACACATGAGATGTTGATTTAATATTATCTGATTTCAATATTGGGTATAAATTGTAATTGGAGTAACCATAAACCATGTGGAGCTTAATTGAGCTACTTAATGAATTGGCATTGTCATCTTCCATGAGTTTTTAGTTGTTTTAAATAAAGGATGGGGATGTAGCTCATTTCTTGACTAGAATGAGGACGAGAACAATCCCTGATATTTCCCACTCCATTGCCATCTCTACCACTGTGCAACACAAAAGGACCAATTTTGAGGCAAGAAAAAGATAAGGATATTACAAACCGTTATCTCCCTTATCTTATTTCCCATTAAATGCAGTTCTTCAATGGCTGGCAGTGAATCTTTAAGCACTTCAACCTGCCAAGCAAGTAAATTTCACTGGCATGGATCACATTAACAAGTCATAGTCAAGTAAAAAAAAGTAGGGAAGCGTTGCTCGCCTGAGACCAATTAATGGAAACATTATTTAAGACTAAAAGGCGAAGATTCTTTAGGTGAGAGATTCCCACTACATCCTTTGACATTCTATTGTTTGTCAAATTAAGTGCTGTAAGGGATGGCAACCCACTGCAGATGGCATCGACGTCCTGCAATACAACACAAGTTAACTCAGCTTCAAGCAGATACTTTTTCATATATGACATACAAGTATGAAGAAAATAATATCAATATTAATCGTAGTTTCATTTGAGTTAAACTCAAGTTAAATTTCTTCAATTGCCCTAATAATAAATAATAGAAACTTTTATGTGTGATATCATGATTACAACATTTACTAATACCAGTATACCACAAGTAGATCCTAAAAACTATGGAAATGTAATTCTGTAAGCAAGAGAACGTACTTGCCACTCAGAAAGCAGGTTTCCAGTTAAATCAAGTTCCTTTAGATCTGCAAAAAACAAGCATAGCTGTAATGACACAAAACTAGGTGCAACTACATGTCGATCTTTATCAATTATTCATCCCCCATTGTAAAAATCGACACTTACAGCTAATCACAAATCCAAAACACATCTCCAGTCCATCAAAGACCTCTCATAATAGACAAGCAAACCAAAAAAAAAGCACCAAATTTTGCATCCAGAATATCACAACTAACCTTATACACCAGTGACCTATAACAAGCTTCAAAAGGCACATTTAAAGAACAATCAACAAAGATGTTCCTCCACATCCAAATAATGTCAAAAGCTATTAAAACTGAAATATTGGTGCAGGATAATCAATCGTGGAGCTTTTACATGTGCATTATAAAACATATGCAATCATATAACTATTCGACTACCACTACGAACAGGCAATTGACTTTCCATTTATCTCACTAATCAAATCTTTCTTTCACCAACATTTTACAAAATAACTAAAACTCACTTGGTAGAGTTTTACTAATCTCCAAAGGATCCCCAGCAGAGCTAACCCCTAAATACGATAATGAAGCACCCGGCAACTCTTCAAATCGCCCAAGTATGTCTTCAATCTTGTCTTTACCCACCAGCTGCACATTCACCCGTTTATGACTAGCAGAAAGCACATACTCATCTGTAAACATAAAAACAAAACCAATCACATCAAATCAACTTATTTAAACACTATGTAGCATTCAGTCCCTCATCTCATCAATACTATTCATTTTGCCCACAAGAAGCTTACTTTTGCTTTGGTTGGTTGCCCGGGTGAAAACTTCCCTGTAGCCCAGTAGGTCACCCATCCTGGGAACGCCGTCACCCGAGCATGCTTAACCGTGTAGCCCCTCTCATCCACAACCAATGTGCCCAAAACACGTTGATGATATTAAAAGCGTATCATTACACATTCCCATCCATATAATTACACTAAAAACCACTACTTTTTCTCTCCTCTTTACAATTAAAATACATTTATCATTACATTTTCTCTCTTCTCAACTCACAACCACTTTTAAAAAATATTAAAAAATTTATAGAGGTGAACAATCGTTACTCAAAATATACAGACGAACAGTAACATTTTCTATCACCTCCTCTCACCACCACTTACAACTATCCCTGTAATATAAGGCACACACTCAAACTATACGTAATGGATAGGGAGGGGACACCGATAATGATGACATGGACACAAATGAGGCTCCTCCAAACATAATGATAGTTAAAAGAAACTCCAAACCTAAAAGGCATTAACCCTTAACAAGCTCCAAACACAACTTGCCTACACTATTGCATCAATATGGCTTCAAACATCAGTTAACCACTACATCACTTGATTTAAACGGATTTTAATGAAATGATTTTTGTCTAATAGCACTTACTTTAACTGGTCACACAAATGAATGAGGAATACGTAACTAATTGTTCAAAATGTTTACCCAATTCCTCTTTAGTGGAGCTTGTGCGGTATCGTATATTTAGGGCTTGTAACAGCGAAACACCGGAGCTCAAACTGTGAGGGCGAGCGAAAGAAGCAGAATTGGGGAACTGAGCGGTGAAATAGCGAACGCCGTTGAGTGATCCGTCGTGTTTGCCGTCGCGATTGTCCCAATCGACGCCGACCCATGTGCCGGAGTAGCCTTCGACTTGACCTACGTACTTCACGGTGCCGATGCGGTGGTGGTCACCGGTCCAGTGGACTCGTTGGCCGATCTTGAAGTTGGGTTGGTTTGGGGTTGGTGGTCCGGTGCGGGTTGCATTGTGGTCCGATCGATTGTGTTGGTTGTGTGATCGGAGTCCGGTGGCTACATGAGAGTGATGAGACTGAACTTGATTTGTGGTTTTCTAGATTAGTAAGGATAGTATTTACTTTGAAACTAATGGTTATTAGGTTCAGAATTAACACGACATCGTTACCTATAATTATACTAAAATTATTATTGTTTTTTTTATTAAATAATATTTATATATATATTTATCATTACATTTATCCCTACTATATTTACAAACACTTTTTAAAATATTTATAGGGACTGAATAATGATTCCCCAATATACAAATGAATAATACATTTTTTCTTTGTTCACTCGCAACCATTTACAACCATTTCCTATGTTATAAGAAACACACTCATACGTTCATATGGAATTCACTGTGAATGCTCTAAGGTTTCGTATTCATGGTGGTCCGTCGATGATATTTTTATAATTTTGCAATACCTTACGTTGTTAATTATAAAAAATGATTTTTATATTGACCTACGAATTGACCTACACACACGGAAAAGCAAGCGCCAGTGGTGGTTTGAGTTGGATTTAAATAAAAACAATATCAAAACGTAGATATACGTAATAAGTTTATTGTAAAGCTTTATTTATTAATGTTAGAAAATAAATACAATGAATTAAATGTCATTTTCGTACCTGACGTTTGTTGAATTTATCATTTTAAACAAAATTATTTTTTTTCATTTCAGTCACTGTAGTTTATCAAAAGTTGTCATTTCATCCACTCCACTAACTCCGTTAAGATCTCAGTTAAATACGAGGTTATTTTAGTTTTTTAAAACCCTAATTATCCGATTAAAATAAATTAATCAATTAAAACTAAAAAAATATGAAGTGACTAGTGAGACCGGACCCTTCGACTTAAAAGCTTCGAACTCTAACTGATGTTGTTCGATTGAATTCTGCTGTGAGATTTCAATTATATTTACAGTTTGTTCTACTGTAACATCTCGAATTTTTTAAAAAAGTTAATTTCGTTTAAAACGTCGATAATTACAATAATCATAATATATAATAATAATAATGTTAATAATAATAATATATAAAGTTTTATTATATTAAAGTCCATAAATAATAACTTTTTTTACATAAAATAATAACCTTTCAAACTACGGGGGTTAAACCGTAAATAATTTAAAACTTAAAACAAAACCTTGAAAGACAATTGACAACTGATACAAACCACGGGGACCAATTGTGTAATTTTCGAAAAAGCCACCCAAACCCACCCCCCATCTTCCCTGTTTTTGCGCCGAAGACTAGGGTGTGTTCAAATAGAATGACCTAGACTATAACTAAGTACCTTACACATGAGTCCTCTCATGTGTTTTACATGCTTAGATAAGATTTTATGTGCCTTATATGTTTATATTGATTATGTGATTATATGCCTTATGTGATTCTTCTTATGCTTTGATTCTTATCAATGTACACTCGAATCTTAAATCATATTCTAAGGCATTGTGTGCCTAATTCAAGTGATTTCAAACTCCAAAACTCGATTGTTATTCACGGTTTTCAAATTTGTCAAAGTCTGTGTCTTACAACTTGAAACATGTAATACTGGAAGAGCGAGATGCCTGTATCTCGAGGTGTTCTGTCTGGGCAATGTATTCGTATAAATCCAAATCAGCCGATGGATCTGTCTACCTTACCTGGGAACCCTCGGGATGAGTATCTGCTTATAGGTACGCATGTCTTCAATAAGGTTGTGTTGGACATAACACTTTGACCAGTCAACGTACTCGCTTTGATTTACGAATCAAACGATTACACTCGGAACATATCATTGTTATTATGCCAAATTCCCGATTATCGTTTTCATGTGGTATAACTCCTATTATCCAATTCTCATAAAATATCTTAATGATATTCCAGAATGTCTTCTCGTCAAAACCGATCACGGTCTAGAAACTCTGGCCATAAGATTTCTGCTATTGTAGCACGTGAAGTTACTGCGGTCATCCCAACTCTACTTACTCATTTAAACCAAGGCAACTATGCTCTTCAAAACCAAACTGCACCAAACCTCCCCAAAATTGTACTTACAAACATTTCAGTTCTTGCAACCCCACTAAGTTCAGTGGAACCGAAGGTGCCACTGGTCTTTTACAGTGGTTCGAAAGCATCGAGAACACATTCCTAAACAGTGAATGACCTGAAAATCTAAAAGTCCAGTATGCCATAAGTGTTCTCCAGAAACGCGCACTTACTAGGTGGAACGGAGAGAAGAACTCGTGGTTTCGAAACTGCTCTAGCATTAACATGTGCTGAAGTTAAGGAGCTCATGACTAAAGAGTTCTGCCCAAGAAATGAAGTCCAGAAATGGAAGCTGAGTTCTGGGAGTTAACCCAAGACAGTGGCGAGAATCTAAATGCACGAACCGATTTCACGAACTGAGCCTTTGGTACCGCACCTTGCTACCCATACCTCCCGAGCCAACAAGAAATACATTGGTGGAATACCCATGCAGATTCAGGATACAGTGTTAGGAAGGAATCCTTCGACACTAGAAGATGCTATTAGACTGGCTGCGCAGTTAACCGATAACCATGTGAAAGCTGGTTCTTTAACCAGGAAAGGGTCGAAGAAAAATACCGATAAACTTCCTAACGAAACCATCAAAACCGACCAACCCGATCCTTAAGGAAGAAGGCTAATTCTCAAAACTTTGTTGTAATTACCCTGCTGTACCAATTAATCAAGTCACTCCAACTCGTCAACCAGCAGTAAACAACCAATCGCTGATGAAAAAGTCATACGCTGGACCCTATCCGCAGGGTAACAACTGCATTTATCTCCATCCCGCTAACATTCAGTGTCGTCAATGCACAAACTGTGGTCGTTTGGGTCATACATTCAACGTGTGCAAGAGTGCTGCTAAGACTCCGACTACCGCACCTGTCTACCAACATCCTCCTGCAATTACCCAGGGTCGTGCATGCTACCAATGTGGTGATCCAAACCATTTTCGCAATCGATTCCCTCAACTTATCATCCCAGTTCCTACGGCTTAAGGACGTGCTTTTAACATCAATGCTTAACAAGCTCGAGCCACCAATGATGTGGTGTTAAATAAATCTTGTCCTTGATTTCGTCTTCCTGATTTAGTTCAAGATACATTGATGTAATTTGAAAATTTCTAAATTTCTAATTGAAATACCTTTCCTTTCGTTGTCAAGTCGAACTTTGAACCGTTTGCAGTGGGAGACGCAAGAGTTGCAAGTCAACCTATGACTAAGAACACTCGTATCTCCTGAATGATTTTAACTCATCAAAACATGGATGATTCCCTTACCTTGGTGATGATTCTCTATTCGTTTCAATAAATGGTTTCTAATGATGTGTTCTATGAAATTTCATCCTCTGGATTAGGGTGATTTCCTTTTCTCGATGACTGACTTCAATTATTTTCTTTGGAACTTGCATTTCACAAATGACATGATCTCATCAAATAGGATTGAAACCCGTACTTTGGTGGCAAATGTCAATCTTCGATTTTTTTCTTGTTATTATGAAGCTCAATCATCAAGATAGGCGTGAAATTCATACCTTGATGATAATTTCATTTTTATGGATTGTATTTTCTCAAATGAAACGACCTCATCAAAGTAGGAGTGAATTCTGGATTTTGATGAAGAAGTTCATCTTGTTATATTTTATTTTTGTAAAACTTTATCGTTAAGATAGGAGTGATTTCCCTTACCTTAATGATGAGTTACTTTGTCTTATTTCTATGGATCCTCAACGATGAGTTGGGATCGAACTTTTTGATTGGAAGGTTAGTGGTCATACCTTGAGAGTACACCATCAAGTTAGGGGTGAAAATTATACCTTGATGACTAACCTCATTTCTTGATCATCAACTTACCAAGATTGTAATCAAGTGACGAGAAGCATGTAGTAACTTGAAGGGTGAAAAAAGTTAGTGTTTCGACCTATCAAGCCAAAACATGATCTCTGAACTTGAAAAGAAGACCGATCACTTTAAGTTGATTTTGATTCCAAGCTTGGAGCATTTAAATCTTAAATTGATTTCTTTTCTTTATCTTCATGTTTTAACTCGATCTAGCTACATCGAACCATTAATTCCTTACTTATCAACTTTCATTTTGAGATATTATCTCTGATCGTGATGGTCGCTTCATCTCTCGTTTCTGGAAAAGTCTCCAATCATCTCTTGAAACTCAACTGAATCTTAGCACAACCTATCAACCGCAAACCGACGGTCAGACTAAAAGAACGATACAAACCCTCGAGGATATGCTCCGGGCTTGCGTCATTGATTTCAGTGGATCGTGGGATTCTCATCTTCCGTTGATTGAATTCTCTTACAATAACAGTTACCAGACCAACAGATGGCACCATTTGAGGCCTTGTATGGTCTGAAGTTGGTGAATCATAAATTACTGGTCCAGAATTGATACAAGAAACAACAGACCAAATTCATAAGATCCGTGATAACTTGGTCGCTGCTAGAAATCGTCAAAAGCATTATGCTGATAAAAGACGTAAGCCTATGGAATACAATGTCGGTGATCTCGTACTTCTTAAGGTATCACCTTGGAAGAGAGTGATTCGCTTGGAAAGAAAGGGAAACTAGCACCTCGTTACGTGGGTCCATTCAAAGTGCTTGAGCAAATTGGGAAAGTGTCCTACAAGCTTGAACTACCTCAAGAGCTCAGCAATATACATCCGACGATTCATGTTTCAAATCTCAAGAAATGCCTTGTCGATGAAAATATCCACATTTCACTCGACGAAGTCAAGATTGATGAATCTATGCACTTTGTTAAGAAACCTGTGGAAATTATGGATCGAGAAGTCAAACAACTCAAACGTAGTCGGATACCTATTGTCAACGTCCGCTGGAATCTAAACGTGGCCCAGAATTCACCTGCGAACGTGAGGACCAAATGAAATCCCGGTATCCTCATCTTTTCGTTTCAGCCTCCTCGTGATTAAAATTTCGGGAAGAAATTTCTTAAAGCAGGGGAGACTGTAACACCTCGAATTTTTAAAAAAAAGTTAATTTCATTTAAAACGTCGATAATTACAATAATCATAATAATATTAATAATAATAATGTTGATAATAATAATAATAATATAAGTTTTATTATATTAAAGTCCATAAATAAAAACTTTTTTTACATAAAATAATAACCTTTCAAACTACGGGGGTTAAACCGTAAATAATTTAAAACTTAAAACAAAACCTTGAAAGACAATTGACAACTGATACAAACCACGGGGACCAATTGTGTAATTTTCAAAAAAGCCACCCAACCCCACCCCCATTCCCTGTTTTTGCGCCCGAAGACCACCACCACTGTCTTCCACTTTCGGCCAAACCAACCTCGATAGATCGCACTACGAACTTTAATAATCGAATTAACATCGCACTAACACACTCTAGATCGTTTATAACATTCCTTTGAATTCAATTTCAATCAAAACAATCAACAAACACTCCATCGATCAACCACCATACCTGCGACCTGCAACTCGATTTAAAACCAACTTCCGATTGATTTTAACAAAACTGATAAGGGGCTTTTAATCCCCATCATCATTCGAAGCTTATAAAAAAATTTCTAAAATTATAAAAATGTTTTTACAAACATTAGAAAATTTTAAATCACCTAATTATTTTCTGAAATTTATTTAAACATTTTATTTATTTTATTAAATGTTTAAATAAATAAAAATTACAAGTGTTACAAAATTAATTTTATAAAGTTTTATATTTAATTTTTTCAATTCATTTACATTTCTTTTAGTCATTTAAATAATAAATATTTTAATTAATTATCATATAATTGATTAATAAAATTAATTATTTGTTTTTCCACATTTAACAATAAACCAAACAATTACGAGTATTGATACAATTATTTCTATTAAATTCTAAACGTAATCACATTCAATAAATTCATTTATTTCAAGACATTCAAACTACATAAAATTAGTTTATTTAAACTACCATTCAAAACCCAATGGAAATCCTAAAACATTCCTGAATTCTCAAATCACTATATTATTAATTCGAGGCACCGTTCCTTAGGTTAATCATAAGGAATTCGTTGGTGTCTAATCTATCACATCCAGATTCTAATCTCATCAATCATGAGTGAGTATCATATCCTCTTTTTATATCATTCTTATTGGAGGAAATCATGTGATACAATATATTCAATCATGATATTCTATTGTTATTTCATTCTAAATTCAATTCAAGACAGGTTATGTTATTACTTGCAACTATGTGAACATACTATGATAAACTGGACGATAGTAAAACCCTAATTCAGTCAATCAATCCTGGTATCAATGGTAGATCTACTGGTTTGGATAACCCACCCCCACATGGCTTACGAGTGGTGATTGTGCCAGGGGCAATTAGTCAATCTATGGTGTATGTGTGGAGTCTATTATATGCAAGTATCAAGTCAAGGGGTTTATATTGTGTCGGTTTATCTATATGCTTTACTGTTGCAATATAAGTCTTAACGTTACCTTGTGAATTGGATTATTCTCAATCAATCAATCAATCAATATGTATATTCAAAACTGTGATTACTCACCAGCTAACTCGTTAGCTGACTTTATTTTCTCACATGATTTCAGGTTAAGCAAGTTAGTAGACTTCTACATACTCATTTAAGACCCGGACTTAGTCAAAATAAAGACAATTACTATTTGTGATTTCAACTGTTATATTTGCATATATGATACTCATGCTATCTTGTAATCTGATTTTAATATTATTTCCACTATTAGACAATCATGTGTTATGAACAATCAATCATTCCCTCGTCCGCTCCGATGATTCCGCCGTCGGTCGGGGTGTGACAGATTGGTATCAGAGCCATGGTTATAGGGAATTAGGTTATTAGAAATGGAATGACCTAGACTATAACTAAGTACATTTACACATGAGTCCTCTCATGTATTTTACATGCTTAGATAAGATTTTATATGCCTTATATGTTTATATTTGATTATGTGATTATATGCCTTATGTGATTCTTCTTATGCTTTGATTCTTATCAATGTACACACGAATCTTAAATCATATTCTAAGGCATTGTGTGCCTAATTCAAGTGATTTCAAACTCCAAAACTCGATTGTTATTCACGGTTTTCAAATTTGTCAAAGTCTGTGTCTTACAACTTAAAACATGTAATACTGGAAGAGCGAGATGCCTGTATCTCGAGGTGTTCTGTCTGGGCAAGGTATTCGTATAAATCCAAATCAGCCGATGGATCTGTCTACCTTACCTGGGAACCCTCGGGATGAGTATCTGCTTATAGGTACGCATGTCTTCAATAAGGTTGTGTTGGACATAACACTTTGACCAGTCAACGTACTCGCTTTGATTTACGAATCAAACGATTACACTCGGAACATATCATTGTTATTATGCCAAATTCCCGATTATCGTTTTCATGTGGTATAACTCCTATTATCCAATTCTCATAAAATATCTTAATGATATCCAGAATGTCTTCTCGTCAAAACCGATCACGGTCTAGAAACTCTGGGCGTAAGATTTCTGCTATTGTAGCACGTGAAGTTACTGCGGTCATCCCAACTCTACTTACTCATTTAAACCAAGGCAACAATGCTGTTCAAAACCAAACTGCACCAAACCCTCCCTAAAATTGTACTTACAAACATTTCAGTTCTTGCAACCCCACTAAGTTCAGTAGAACGAAGGACCCACTGGTCTTTTACAGTGGTTCGAAAGCATCGAGAACCATTCCTAAACAGTGAATGCCCTGAAAATCTAAAAGTCCGGTATGCCACAGTGTTTCACCAGAAACGCGCACTTACTTGGTGGAAGGGAGAAAAGAACTCGTGGTTCCGAAACTGCTCTAGCATTAACATGGGCTGAAGTTAAGGAGCTCATGACTAAAGAGTTCTGCCCAAGAAATGAAGTCCGGAAATTGGAAGCTGAGTTCTGGGAGTTAACCCAAGACAGTGGCGAGAATCTAGAATACATGAACCGATTTCACGAACTGAGCCTTTTGGTACCACCTTGCTACCCCTACCTCCCGAGCCATCGAGAAATACATTGGTGGACTACCCATGCAGATTCAGGATACGGTGTTATCACAAAAAAAATTTTCTCATTTGATCCTTCCTTGTAAAGATAAACTCTATATTTGTTAGATAGAGAACTAATGATCTTTATAATATTACACATAAATTGTAAAAGTAATCATAACTAAAAAAAACCTTTCAAATGATTTGCAAGTGCTTTGGTACTTCACCCCTCTCGTACAGAGTGTGCAAAGGAATGTGTATGGTCTTCGAAATCACTAGCGCCGACTAACACCTTTATAGCAAGTCGACACCACTCGAAATAGTCTACAACGCCAATTAAATTTTCAAAGATTACATATACACCCTAAAAGAGCCTCTGTGTTCGGTTAACTTCCCCACAACCATCAACAAGGTGTTTATATGTGTGTTTGAGCCACTCACTTGGAAGAAATCATAACCGAGAAGTGTGTGGTTGTTTCTTGTTTGTAATAAAAAATAATAACAGTAATGATCTTTTTCTTCACATAAATCATTGCATTCCATATTCCTAAGTATTTTAGTTCAATGTATGAACTCTTGTATGATAATTATAGGAATATGATGGTTTAAGTTGAAACTAGATATATATATATATATATATATATATATATATTATATATATTATATATATATATATATATATATATATAGGGGGTTCTACTAAAAATAAAATTTGCCAAAGAAGGGTAAGAAATGATCTTAGCCTTCCATTTCTTAATCAATGTTTAAGATGATAATGTTATAAACAAAAAAATAGAAGGGTATTTCGGGTATGTAACCACTTTTGTTGACTTTTTGAGTTTCCCCCAATTTTTTAACGTTTATAACTTTTTCATGCTAGATTATTTTTTTTAAAAAAATTTCACCATAAAATCAAGCATTTTTTCTCTTTAAATTGAGTATAGTATTGCTATATTTTTCTATAAAAAAACAAATTAGGTGAAATTGTGCTGCATTTTAACGTTTTTGTGTTGTATTTTATAAAACAACACAGGGTTGTGCTGTGTTCATAAAACAGCACAGGGTTGTGCTGTGTTCATAAAAACAGCACAGGGTTGTGCTGTGTTTCATAAAAACAGCACAGGTTGTGCTGTGTTTCATAAAACAGCACATGGTTGTGCTGTGTTTCATAAAACAGCACAGGGTTGTGCTGTGTTTCATAAACAGCACAGGGTTGTGCTGTGTTTCATAAAACAGCACAGGGTTGTGCTGTGTTTCATAAAACTGCACAGGGTTGGTGGGCTTTCATAAAACAGCACAGGGTTGTGCTGGATTTCATAAAACAGCACATGGTTGTGCTGGATTTCATAAAACAGCACAGGGTTATGCTGGATTTCATAAAACAGCACAGGGTTGTGCTGGATTTCATAAAACAGCACAGGGTTGTGCTGGATTTCATAAAACAGCACAAAGTTGTGCTGGATTTTATAAAACAACACAAAATTATTAATAGACCATTTAATCCTATTTTCTAGTTTTATCACATGTCACTACCTTATTTCTTCTTAGCCTTCTTAGGCAAAATATATTTTTTAGTGGAACCTCCCCCTATATAATATATATATACATATATATATAATATACATATATATAGAGAGAGAGAGGGGGATCAAATGAAAACCACTTTTATATAATGAAAACCACTTTCAACCAATTAGATTTTTTCCTTTTTCCCTTTATATTTTAACTAAAAGGTTAGTTTTGTAAATTTGACATCATTTAATTTTAGTAATATCTAAATTTAATAATTCCTTGATTTACTCTAAGATTAATGATTTGTTAACTAACTCATTCTTTTATTTCTCTATAAATCATAAAAAAAATTATTTTATTTGTTGTTCGAGTATATTCTCCACCGCAAATCAGTTCAATTCAAATTATTATATTACTCAAGTTGGTAAGTGCATCATGAGGTTTCTGATACATCTTCCTCTTTTTCTACGTAGAAATCATTATCTTTGTGAGTTTAATTTAATTTAATTTTTTGATGATATACGATTTTAAATCGTCTTTTTTGAGATTTTCCTATTTTTTCTAATCATGATTTTTAATATTCACAACAAGATATGAATGAAATTGTATTTATATATTAAAAGCACATACTAGTGTGTTCTTAGTATTTATGATAAAGAAGATGAAGATTAGAAAACCCTAACACGTTATGTATATAGGTTACGTATACGTAACAAAAATAAATATAATGTACATTAATTTGTTGCTTGCATATATGGATCACACGTATATGTATCAAGCCATGTTCTAAAATACATCCCTAATATGTTGAATTACTCCTTTCCATCCATTATATAACTATAATAAATAGCGTACATTATTTTAGCTCCTTACATATGCGGATCATACGTATATGTACCAAGCCATGTTCGGTTCCTAAGCAACCAAAGCCACCAAATAATAACAGAATCCTATATGCTTACATATATGTACCAAACCTTCTTTAGTTTATAAGCAAACCCTAACCGCACTATTAAACGAACAAAGACTTACATATAAGCTTACATACATTGTCCATACGTATACGTACCAGCCATCCATTTGCTACATATCAATGAAAAAATTGTCTTTCAATTTTTAATTTTTATTTAAAAGGTTAGTATGGTAATTTTAACACTCTTTAATTTTGGTAGGTGTTGACTAAATCTATTCTATTATTTATTTATTTATAAGATGATATTCATCGTATATGTAACACTAAACATAATGAACACGAAGATCATGAAGATTTGTAGTTTTATCATAATCACAGTATGATCATTGTTGCTACATATACGTAACTCTGTTGTTACGTATATGTACCACTGTTACGTGCATCAATTTTACACATACGTATGACAATGTTACATATACGTAACACACAATGTTACGCATACGTAAACACTGTGTGATGCATGCATAACCAATCATATTCTTTAGTTTAGTTGTAACAAAACAATGATTATTTAATTTTTCAATCCAAAGTATAAAAATGATATATTTGATTATTTAAATATAAGAAAGAGGTGAGAGGTGAGAGAAATTGGGAAGATGTGAGTAAATTTAGGAAGTTAATTATTTTATGTTCTTCCTATTTTACCCTTAATGCCTATTTAAACACTCATAAACTTTCATTTAATTACTAAAATACCATTAATTAATCTCAACCATAGATCAAAAAGATCAATGGTGAATAAATGGTTTTTTAGTTTTCAATTATAATATGGTTTTCATTAGAACCCTCCCCTATATATATATCTATATATATATATATATATATATATATATATATATATATATATATAGTTATATATATATATATATATAGATATATATATATATATATATATATATATATATTATATATATATATAATATATAGTAGAGGTTCACAAGAATAATTAGTTGCCTAAGTTGCCTCAGAAGGAATAAGGAGATACATGTGGCACTCTTCAAATGAGGGTTAAAGGGCATTATGGTCCTAAAACACACTCATTAATCCCTTTTGTATTTTATCAAAATGCAGCACAACCAAACACAGCTTCCCCACCACGCAAATTCCAATTGCTTTCTTCTCATACCCACCGTCAACCGACTCATTGACTCGTTCTCCACTAGCATCAATTCTATCTTCTCATAATATTTCTCCACATCCCGTCAAACCAGATAAACGAAGACTTCAATAGAAGGCGATAATCATTAATCAACACCCCAAAAAATGTTCGAATTCACAAGGATCAACACGAAGGATGATCGCGATGGCGATATCGAACAGGGGACTCTGTACCCCGGTATCAGCCGCGGAGAAAACGAGCTTCATTGGGGCTTCATCCGTAAGGTTTACGGGATTCTCGCCACCCAGATGGTTCTCACCACCGCAGTCTCGTGTCTCACCGTTTTGTACGCTCCGATCAATGATCTACTTCGTGGGAATTCGGGCCTCTTGATGTTTCTCGCGTTCTTGCCCTTCATCTGTATGAATCTCTAGATCTCAAGCTTAATTCATCTAATATTATTCGTTCATGGGTTCTGTTTCATTATCATACTTTGTAGCTTAAGAAAATTTAATGTTTGAGGCCATATTGTCATAGATCTAAGCGATCGTATATGATTTGTTACTTTTGTGATGGATCTGGTTTATATGCTGTGTCTGATCATCTGTTCTTGATCTGAATTTCAATTTAATTTTACACTGTGATAGATTTGTTAATTGTTATCTTTACTTTTAATTGTGATTTCTAGATCTGTTGTTGATCTGGTGGACACGAGGCTATCGGCGGGATCTTATGGTGAACATGAGTTGAAGAGTGCTGCATTTTGATAAAATACAGCACAGTTTGTGCTGTTTTATGAAATACAGCACAGCTTTATGCTGTTTTATGAAATACAGAATAGCTGTGTGCTGTTTTATGAAATACAGCACAGCTTTGTGCCGTTTTATGAAATACAGCACAGCTTTGTGCTCCATTTTATGAAATACAGCACAGCTTTGTGCCGTTTTATGAAATACAGCACAGCTTTGTGCCGTTTTATGAAATACAGCACAGCTTTGTGCCGTTTTATGAAATACAGCACAGCTTTGTGCCGTTTTATGAAATACAGCACAGCTTTGTGCCGTTTTATGAAATACAGCACAGCTTTGTGCCGTTTTATGAAATACAGCACAGCTTTGTGCCGTTTTATGAAATACAGCACAGCTTTGTGCCGTTTTATGAAATACAGCACAGCTTTGTGCCGTTTTATGAAATACAGCACAGCTTTGTGCCGTTTTATGAAATACAGCACAGCTTTGTGCCGTTTTATGAAATACAGCACAGCTTTGTGCCGTTTTATGAAATACAGCACAGCTTTGTGCCGTTTTATGAAATACAGCACAGCTTTGTGCCGTTTTATAAAATACAGCACAGCTTTGTGCCGTTTTATGAAATACAGCACAGCTTTGTGTCGTTTTATGAAATACAGCACAGCTTTGTGCTGTTTTATGAAATGCAGCACAGCTTTGTGCTGTTTTATAAAATGCAGCACAAAAATGTTAAAAATGTAACACAATTTCACATAATTTGATTTTTTTTTTTGTAAAAAACTATAGTAATACTATATCAAATTAAAGAGAAAAAAATGCTTGATTTATGGTGTAATTTATTTAAAAAAATAAAGTCGTATGAAAAAGTTATTAGCATTTAAAAAATAGGGGGAAATTTTAAAAAAGTAAACATTGTGGGTAATATAATAAAATACCCAAATTACCTTGATTACTTATTTTTTTGACACTTTGATCTTAGCCCTTAATTAGATAAGTTTTATGAAATACAGCACAGCTTTGTGCCGTTTTATGAAATACAGCACAGCTTTGTGCCGTTTTTATGAAATACAGCACAGCTTTGTGCCGTTTTATGAAATACAGCACAGCTTTGTGCCGTTTTTCAGCACAGCTTTGTGCCGTTTTATGAAATACAGCACAGCTTTGTGCCGTTTTATGAAATACAGCACAGCTTTGTGCCGTTTTTATGAAATACAGCACAGCTTTGTGCCGTTTTATGAAATACAGCACAGCTTTGTGCCGTTTTATGAAATACAGCACAGCTTTGTGCCGTTTTATGAATACAGCACAGCTTTGTGCCGTTTATGAAATACAGCACAGCTTTGTGCCGTTTTATGAAATACAGCACAGCTTTGTGCCGTTTTATGAAATACAGCACAGCTTTGTGCCGTTTTATGAAATACAGCACAGCTTTGTGCCGTTTTATAAAATACAGCACAGCTTTGTGCCGTTTATGAAATACAGCACAGCTTTGTGTCGTTTTATGAAATACCACACAGCTTTGTGCTGTTTTATGAAATGCAGCACAGCTTTGTGCTGTTTTATAAAATGCAGCACAAAAATGTTAAAAATGTAACACAATTTCACATAATTTGATTTTTTTTTTGTAAAAAACTATAGTAATACTATACTCAAATTAAAGAGAAAAAAATGCTTGATTTTATGGTGTAATTTATTTAAAAAAATAAAGTCGTATGAAAAAGTTATTAGCATTTAAAAAATAGGGGGAAATTTTAAAAAAGTAAACAATTGTGGGTAATATAATAAAATACCCAAATTACCTTGATTACTTATTTTTTTGACACTTTGATCTTAGCCCTTAATTAGATAATTAGAACTAAGATTTCTTCTTAGCATTCTTAGGCAAAATATATTTTTAGTGAAACCTCCCTATATATATATATATATTATATATAATATATATATATATAATATATCTATATATATATATATATATATATATATATATATATAGATATATATAATATATATAATATATAATATTATAATATTATTGTTTTATAAACAAATGAGTTTTTTAGAACTTTCTGGTTTTGAAAAATTAATAAAATATCAATGAAAGATGAAGTTTGGTCAAAAATAGGATTTTGTTTATGCTACACAGCTTGTAACATGAGTGCACGGCCATACAATAAGCTAAAACTCGGTACGGGCATGCATCAAATGGTACACTATCGTATACGTTATATTCCCGAGTTCATTGAGAAAAAAGAAATTTTCTTTTTTGTTCTTTCCTTTCTTATCTTTTTTCTTCGTTTTCTTTTTATTTCTTCATCATTTCTTCTAATTTGAAATGATTAATTTTAACCTTCATTTCCTTCAATTTATTGCTTTTCCCTCTTTAAGTGAACACGAAAAACACAACTTTTTTCTTTTTCTTCATTAAAAGAACTCTGAACATAATTGTTTTTTTCTTTCCTTTCAATTTTCTTCTTTCTCTCCTTAAATAAACTCGAAAACATAACGATGGGGTTTGATGAAATATCAAAAACATACTTTTAATCAACGAATGTGTTTAAGCAACATATAAACCTAAGGGCTGTTTGGTTGGGTCTGACCAACCCCGGTCAGACGTCCACATCTGACCGAGTCAGACGTGACTTGTTTTGTTGGTTGCGTCTTAACGGAGAATAGGTCTGACCGAACCTCTTATTCGGTCAGATCTAAACCCACATCTGACCCGAGTCAGACGTGGAGAAGGGGAAGTTGTTTTGACCGGTGGCCGGATCTCGTCGTGGTCGGATCTCGGTCAGTCGACTTGTTCTAGCCAAAGCGCTTACCTTTCATCAAAGGGGGTGTTTCACGACGGAGGCTCGCAGTCGTGGCCGGATCTCGTCGTGACCGTGACCGGAGAAGGGGACGTTGGTTTCACCGGTGGTCGGATCTCAGTCGTGGCCAGACCTCGTAGTTGTGGTTCACGACGGAGGTCGTCGTGGTGGTTCAGTCGGCTTGTTTGGTGGTTCACGGTGGAGCCATCGGTGGAGATTGGGTGGCGGTGGAGGAGGGAGGCGAAGGTGGTGGTGGAGAAAGGGTTTGAGCAGTGGAGAAGGTTGACATGGATAGTGATTGAAAGAAATGTATGTGGAGTCTGGTTCCACTAGAGAAGAGAACCAAATGTATTATTATAATAATTTTACCAAGCTTGTAATATAATATTTGGTACAAAGCTTGTTATCATCATTTTAATTTACATAAAAAAAGCTTTTGTCTGAGGTAGTACACATTTGGTAGAAAGGGTTGAGCAATAGGTGGTTAGTGGGTGGTGGAGAAGAGGGTGTAACCAAACACACTTATTCGTTCAGACCTTTTGTCGATTCAGACCTCTTACCGGTTCAGACCCTCTTATTCATTCAGCATTTATTCAATCAGATTTTGCCAAACCCGCTAAGACCAACAAATCCTTACTTCTACACATCAGAGAGAGATATTAACTAAAGAGTTAACATTATGAAGACAAAAGAGCAAGTCAAATAACCAGAAGTATACCTTACTGAGATAAAGGTAAGTACTTAAAACCCCTTCACACTATTGTAAAAAGTTTATTATATGGGTCATATAGCCACAATATCAAAGATCGTTGGCCACTACACTCTTTTAAAGGAAGGCTAGGTGTAACTACGAAAGTAGCGACCAACGACTTAATTCGATGTAATAACTCAGGTCGATACATGTCACAACCTGATGGTCATGATCTGTCAACCATCCCAGAAGGGTTTAAAAACCAGGTCGAAATGTTATGAGCGTGTATAACATTAGTTCTTATTGTATTATCTATGCTACAATTGTTTCAGATCAAGGCCTGAGTTATCACCATTTTCTGTTATCACTTTTAACATGTCCTCTAGACTAACAGTAGGTAAAAAAAATTAACAAAACAACATTTTTTATTAAGGTTAAAAATCAGGCCATGATGTGAGAGGGAAAAGGCAACCAAACTTAATTATCAAACATATAAAATGGTGTAGAACAAATCACTTCAAAAGCAGTGCAAATTTTTACTGAAGAAAAAGGCTCTTGCCAATTGAATAACAAAAATGAAGAGGGTAAAGAAATTTGATATATGTCTTCCCCTTATTAACCAAAATATAATCCGAAGTCATCTCCTAATACCTTGAATCATCAAGAAAGCTTCAAAATGGTGTTGAAACAAAACAAAAATTACGCTGTGGATGCCTTCAGGTATGCGATTAGGTCGGCACGGTCCTGTGGTTTTTTCAGTCCTGGGAAAACCATCTTTGTTCCAGGGATGTACTGCATTTAACAAATATACATCAATTTAGCAAAGCAGAAATTAAAACAAATGAACAAGTATGACTTATCAACAATACTAACAAAATTTTATTTTAACTTTTGTGAACTAAAAGGCAGAAAAATATTAAATTAATGCTGACCATACAAAGAATTTTGTTTTATACTGTTGTTTTTTGGTTTATATGCCTATTTCTTAAAAAAAAGTTCCGGTTTGAAACATTTTAGAAAAGTCCGGAGTCAGTAGTTTTAGCACAGAGAGTGTAAGCAAAAACAATTGAAATTTTCATTTGATTTGATCCATAATGTTTTGTAAATCAAACATATCAGAAAATAGTAGTAAAATTTCATACCTTCTTAGGGTTCAACAAGTAGTCATATAAGGTATTTTCCTCCCATATAACTGCCTTGTTCTTGTTACCAGCAGAATAGGAATATCCAGCTGTAGTTCCAGATTGCCTTCCGAACAGTCCATTCAAGTTGGGTCCTGCAAGTTTCATATATCGATTTACCAACTATAGTCTTAACCAACTTAACTTTTAATCCACAGCAACCTAAAGTTAAAACTAAATCATGTCTTAGCCAAAACTTATATTATATATGTGATCTAGTTGTTTGCATGCAAGCCTAACGTAAGAGTTCTAATATTCTTCACAATTAATGTTCGATTCATATATAACTAAAACAAAACCATGTACTGGTATTTCTAAACAAGGTGATGCACCTATCCAACCTGACAAATATACACAATAAGTTCAAATTTGTATAAAAAATTATCCAGAACAAGTTGAAGATGAGACCAGATGGGTGGTATAGAACACTAATAAAATGGTAGCTGACCAGCTGCTCTTAGAAAAAAAAACAATAACTCTTTCCAGGTAAACTGTTGATCTGTTTCGATATACTTGATATAAACCAAAAATCTGAAACATAGATCAACACAAAGAAATTAATAAATTGCTCCCATGTAGAGTGCGCAACTAAAACAAGCAAGGGTTGTAGGGGCTTTCAAAAAATGAATATCATATCCAGTTTGACATTTAGTTTTGTTTTGATTATGGAAATTGAAAACAGATCATGCAACATTAAAAATATACTATGATATAAGTTCTCTCCTATATTTGTAAAAGAATACAAAACTCATTTTTATAACATCAATGTTTTAAGTGACAACACTGATAAAATCATTTAGCACAATGGGAAAAAGAAACTAATCACATGTTCAATTAAAAGAGATGGTAAGTTTGTTAACTTTTTGGGCAAATTTTCAACCAATGTTGTAAAAATCGCTAGGCGCTAGTCGGCCGGTGAGGTAGGGACTAGGGATTAATCGGGATTAATCGATTTGGAAATTTTATATGTATTTTTTAGAAATTATATATATACTTAAGATTAGTACACTTCAAACATTAATAATTAAACATAAATTAACCATCAAGTACTTCAAAGATCACATAGTTCAAAATATAAAACTAAAACATAGTAGTTCAAACACTTTAAAAATCAAATAGTTTCAAAATATAAAAAGTAACCATCAAGTACTGTGGAGCTGTTCGCGGTTGGGGCTGTTCGTCGGAGGGTTGGTCACCGGGAGGGAGCCTGATCGCCGGAGGGGTGTTGCCGGGAGGGGGCCTGGTCTCAAGATTCAAAGTGGAGGTAGGGATGTCGGCTAGCGGGATAGGGCTGTGGTTTAAATGGTAAGAACCGTAAGATTATGGTTTTAAAACCCACATTCAAGCAGTTGACCGGCTTTGACTGATCAAAAAGTAGTACGCCGATTACACCGATTT
Source organism: Flaveria linearis (assembly GCA_024085815.1). Taxonomy (NCBI): domain Eukaryota; kingdom Viridiplantae; phylum Streptophyta; class Magnoliopsida; order Asterales; family Asteraceae; genus Flaveria; species Flaveria linearis. The sequence goes on from CM044016.1 coordinate 47,356,881, forward strand.
TTACCGATTAGGTCCGATTAATCCCGCCTAGGTCCGATTAATCCCGCCTAGGTCCGATTACCGATTAATTGAACCGACTAGCATTAATCTACAAGGGCCTAGGCCGCCTAGCGATTAAACACCGATTAATCGGCCGCCTAGACCGATTTTTGCAACACTGTTTTCAACAGACAAACTCTTCTTCTCCAGGATTATTTATTTGTACTTCTTTGCAGATAGGCTAAACCTTATGGATCAATAGCACAAAACTTTGAAGAGATATAGTTTACATATATTACTTTACAACTTTAAACTCTTCCGAGTCAACTGTCAAACTACAAATTAATTTAACGATCAAACTACTGTAAAACATCAGAAATTTTGCAAGCTTGAAAATTGTAAAAACTTTAACAGGAATTTAACAAGTTTGAAAAGCTTTGTAAATTGTAATTTACAAACCAAAAGAGCAACTGTTATTATTTATTAAGCTTAATACACAACGTTTAAATAATTCTCTTCAGAAATAAATGATCTCAAAAATCTGTACACCCACCCTGCATCCGACAAGAGAAATTAATACACGACATGTTCATGAACTACAATTCTGAATCAGAAAAATAGCGAATAAATCTAACCTTCTACTTTCAAATACAATTCAAATCATAACAGATTCAACGAATAAACCAGAACACCACCATAAACACAGCAAAAGCAAACGAAACAATTTCACAGAACAATCAACAAACCTACTGGCCTATCTAAAGCAAACGATAGCAAATCCAATGATTCTACAAAAATAACACCATCATAAACACAGCAAAAGCAAACGAAACAACTTCATAGAACAATCAACAAACCTACTGGCCGATCTAAAACAAACGATAGCAAATCCAATGATTCTACACAAATAACACCATCATAAACACAGCAAAAGCAAATAAAACAACTTCATAGAACAATCAATAAACCTACTCACCGATATAAAACAAACGCTAGCAAATCCAACGATTCTACACAAATAACACCATCATAAACGCATCAAAAGCAAACGAAACAACTTCATAGAACAAATCTACCGGCCGATGTAAATCAAAACGATTCTACACAAATAACACCATCATAAACGCATCAAAAGCAAACGAAACAACTTCATAGAACAAATCTACCGGCCGATGTAAATCAAAACGATTCTACACAAATAACACCATCATTTCAGCAAACAGCATCATCAACAGCTACCAGATCACACAAACAGATCCAAAACACACCAGATCTAAACATAACATCATTAATCAGGAAAGTGATAATAATTAATAAGACCTTGTTTGTGGCCAGCGCCTTTCTCGACGGTGTGACACTGAGCGCACTTGGTCTTGAAGATCTTCTCGCCGGCGGCGGGATTTCCGGCAGGAGCCTCCGCGAAAGACGCCATTGAGGTGTGTTATGTGTAGATCGAATCGCCGATTGAAGGTTGTTTCGTTAGAGAGAAGATGTGAGTTGTTTTAGGGTTTTCCAAAGGGGATGAATGAAGATGGTGTTTATGTATTGATGGAGAATTTTAGGGCAAAAGGCACGGGGTCAAGTTGAACGTGTGGCCTCAACAGCGTAAGTTTCACGGGCGGCGCGTGGATGGGACACGTGGTTGGTTTCTATTGGTCGTTGGAATATTCTATTTTAGCCAGCTTATTATTCTTTTCCAGCGAACACGTTCCTAATTTCCTAAGCAAATATTTTTTTTAACGGCTAAGATGTTAAGTGTAAATTATGTCCAAGGTTGACTATTCGACCGTCCACAAGACTCAGTCCTTCCGATGCACAGGAACCCTGTGGAATTGGTAAACATTCACCCCCTGTCAGGTTCGAACCCGGGATAAATCCAAGATTCGTCCCCTCACCCAGATATCCATCCAACTTGCACAAATGAGATTCAAACCCATCACATTCAATTTTAAGGGCAGTCTCTTAACCTGTACCAAGTTGTTGGGACCATGTGGTGTGTTTTTAATATAGCTTAGCTTCCCGGTGACCGCATTGATGAAAAAACATTTCATACACACGCGGGCTTTAGTAGTGCTGGTTACCTCAAGCCCACCTATTGACGGACCCAACCTTTGTAGTTGTAGTTCGTCCGATCCCATGGATTTTTTTAATAATAGTGTATATGTTATATTCTCAACTGACCCGCAATAAATTTTGACAACGATCCCCAAGAAATCTTGACAACGATCCACGTTATATTTTTTATTACCAACGAGTCAACGACCCTAAAAATATAAAATTTAAAAGTCTTATAAATATAACCAACAAGTTATAACAAAAATAACTAATATAAACTTATTATAAAATCATTTTGAACCATTAACCTTATGAGATTTAGTTCATCAAGTTATTATAGAATAGGTTGATATGCTTAAACCCAAAGCACAATTTTTATTACTCAATAGGTCAATACACATAAACAATTAAATTAAAATAATATAACAATCTAATTCAAACTAGCGTATACCAAACGTTGCATCCCTTGACAGTCGACAGTTCAGCAATCGGCAGTCGGCGGGAGCAGTGGTGGTTCGGTGGAGCATCAACGGAATTCTGGCAACTTTTGGCGGTCCAAAAATCCAAACCTCAATTTACAATTATAATTCCAAAATCCAAGTCGGTAAATTTGTCTCACTGTTTTGAATGTTTAATTCTTTAATTGTTTGATTGATTGTTTTGTACTTTTGTTTGATTATGTTAATACTTAGCAAAAGATAATAGAGAAAATTGTAAAAATAGTCCCTGTGATTTGATCAAATTACAAGTTTGGTCCCCCGATTTTAAAAATTGCAAATTTAGTCCAAACATTTGAAAGTTTGTTGCAAATTTAGTCCCCACCGTTAGTGTCCGTTAGTTTTTAACGATCTGGGGACTAAATATGCAATATGATCAAACCATAGGGACTAATTGTGCAATTTGCTCTAAAAATTAAAAAAATTGAAAATCAAATAAAATTTAAAAGAAATAAAAATCAAACATAAGAAATTCAAATAAACATCAATAATAAAATTCAATAATTTTTTAAAAAATAAAATAAAGGTTAAAAAATCAAATCAAATTCAAAACTAAATAAAAGTAAAAATAAAACGCATGTAAAAGAGAAAGCGAGAAGTATTGAAAAAATATATGCAATTAAAGTAAAAAATTAAATAAAATCAAACAAAAACTAAAAATACAACCGAATAAACATTTATAAAATGTAAAATAAATATTGAAAAAATCATGTTGAAGTTAAAAAAGTAAAAAAAACAATTCGATTTCATTTTTCGTTTTTGGGATTTATACTTTCACAAGGTTTTTGGATTGTTCGATTTAAACATGACATATGAATTTCGTAAAAAATATTTATAAAAAATAAAAATTCAAGCATACTTCTCATTTTATTTTTTATAATTATTTTTTACGAAGTTCATATGTTATGTTTAAATCGAAGAATCCAAAAACCTTGTGAAAGTATAAATCCAAAAAATGAAAAATGAAATCGAACCGTTTTTTTTTATTTTTTTTAACTTCAACATGATTTTTTCAATATTTATTTTGAATTCTATAAATGTTTATTTGGTTGTATTTTTAATTTTTGTTTGATTTTATTTGATTTTTTACTTTAATCGCATATTTTTTTCAATACTTCTCACTTTCTCTTTTTACATGCGTTTTATTTTTACTTTTATTTAGTTTTGAATTTAATTTGATTTTTTAACCTTTATTTTATTTTTTTAAAAATTATTGAATTTTATTATTGATGTTTATGTGAATTTCTTATGTTTGATTTTTATTTCTTTTAAATTTTATTTGATTTTCAATTTTTTTAATTTTTAGAGCACATTGCACAATTAATCCCTATGGTTTGATCATATTGCATATTTAGTCCCATATCGTTAAAAACTAACGGACACTAACGGTGTGGACTAAATTTGCAACAAACTTTTAAATGTTTGGACTAAATTTGCAATTTTTAAAATCTGGGGACCAAACTTGCAATTTGATCAAACCACAGGGACTATTTTTGCAAATTTCTCTAATTATTTTTTACGAAGTTCATATGTTATGTTTAAATCGAAGAATCCAAAAACCTTGTGAAAGTATAAATCCAAAAAACGAAAATGAAATCGAACCGTTTTTTTTTATTTTTTTTAACTTCAACATGATTTTTTCAATATTTATTTTGAATTCTATAAATGTTTATTTGGTTGTATTTTAATTTTTATTTGATTTTATTTGATTTTTTACTTTAATCGCATATTTTTTTCAATACTTCTCGCTTTCTCTTTTTACATGCGTTTTATTTTTACTTTTATTTAGTTTTGAATTTAATTTGATTTTTTAACCTTTATTTTATTTTTTTAAAAATTATTGAATTTTATTATTGATGTTTATATGAATTTCTTATGTTTGATTTTTATTTCTTTTAAATTTTATTTGATTTTCAATTTTTTTAATTTTTAGAGCACATTGCACAATTAATCCCTATGGTTTGATCATATTGCATATTTAGTCCCCATATCATTAAAAACTAACGGACACTAACGGTGTGGACTAAATTTGCAACAAACTTTTAAATGTTTGGACTAAATTTACAATTTTTAAAATCTGGGGACCAAACTTGCAATTTGATCAAACCACAGGGACTATTTTTGCAAATTTCTAAAGATAATAATTTGTAAATTGTTAAATTGTTATTTGTATGCTAAATTGCTAATAACTAATCTATTGTATGTTGTATGCTAATAATTAAATTTGTTGTTTGATTTGGGTTTATATAATTAAATTTGTTGTTTGATTTGAATTTAAATTTATAATTTTAGGAATATGAAAAAAAATCAAAAGAAAAATTGATTCTTCATCTTCTAATACTTCTGAATTTGTTGATTTAAAATATCTTTCATCGGATACTGTTGAGCATTAACCGAAAACCAGATTCCTCTTATGTAACATCAGACCCATTCCAATTTGTAACCCGAACTCGTTTATATTAGTAAATGAAATCTATTCGTTGAAAACACATTAATGTTGTCATCTAATTCATATTATAATCATATAGTTATTAATATGATTTTATAAAAAAATTATAAAATTATATTAGTAATTATGAAGCTTAGTTATCAAATTTTAAAAAAATAAAAAAAATAATAAAAAAATAACTCTAAATATTTTCAGGTTTTCAAAGGTTTAATAAAAATAATAATAATAATAATAAAATCTAGAAGTTAATCCTATTAACTTTGGGTCGAAATTGTAATATTTAAAAACTTATTTTGAAAGCTTTTGACATAAAATAATAAACAAAACAAACTACAGGGGGGCCAATGTGTAATTTTTAAAACCCAACCCCCATCCCCGTCGACCCTCACCTCCGGCCACATTCCGGCCGTTTCTCCGGCGAGCCACAACACACCAAACCACTCGATTTCAACTTAATCAAACACCCCCGACACACTCACGTGGTAGATTCGAACCTATGCCCCACTTCGATTTGAAAATTAGAGTCGATTAGTGCGATCGATTCCTTTCCCCCACTTTCGGCCGAGATCCATGCCGCGATCGCACTAGGACCTTATAATAATCAAATTAAATGCACTCACACTATCATATAAAGGTTTCTAATCGATTACAACTCACAATTGCATCTGAAACCATCAAAATTAACAAATTCGATCCACTTTCTTCTTCGCGACCAGCAACTAAATCAAAATCCATCTTCGAAGCTAAATTAATCAAAATTCGTAGAGGGCTTTTAGTCCTGACCATCATTCGAAGCTATCTGCAAGTTTAATTGGATTAACATCATCATTTGAACATCCATCAATCACTTCGTCAGTCGCGGCTTGTTTCTAACCTATTTTCATCAAATTAGTCTTTAATCCAGGTAATTGAACATACATACATACTCGTTTTTACATGGGGATCAAAAGCCCCATGATTATAATCGTTAACATATTCGAATTGATGTTCAATTTGGTCGATCCATGAATATAGGGTTCTTGATTTGGGGGTGTTCAATTGATTTGTGTTTAAGACTAAAGGAAACCAGGACTTATCACGGCTGTATGCCTCGTTCCTGATTCCATGTCCACATGCAAACTTTGAGGTCCCGGGTTCGACCCCGGGCACCCTCAACTATTTTTTTAAACTTTTTGAGCTTTAAAAAAATTATAGAAAATTTCTAAAAATTATAAAAATATTTCTACAAACATTAAATATTTTTAAAACCATCTAATTATTTTCTAAAATTTATCTTAACATTTTATTTATTTATTTTATTATTTGTTTTAAATAAATAATATAACTAGTTTAATTTCTTATAAAAATAGATTTCAAATATGATTTATCTTATTAAATCATTATTTATTCAATAATTTAATTAAGTTATTCACTTTCTTAGCTTAATAATTATTATTTCAAATAATACAAAATGGTCGTTTAATACTTTTGCATCTTATCAAATCAATACTTATTCTTCTCGCGCGTTAATTATCTATCAAATGGTCAAATGTATTGATAGATTTGATTCTATTAATTTTCAACCATACTCACTCTAAATAAATTCATTTTATTTCAAGACATTCAAACAAAATAAATTATTTTATTTAAACTATCATTCAAAACCCAATGAAAACCCTAATACATTCCCAATTCTCAAATCACAATTATTCTAATTCGAGGCACCGTTCCTTATGTTAATCATAAGGAAATCGTTGGCGCCTAATCTATCACGTCCAAATTCTAATCTCATCAATCAAGTGAGTATTCATATCCCCTTTTTATATCATTTTTTATTTGGGGGAAATCATGTGGTACAATATTCAATCATGATATTCTATTGTTATTTCATTCTAAATTCAATTCAAGACAGGTTATGTTATTACTTGCAACTATATGAACATACTATGATAAACTAGACGACAGTAAGAACCCTAATACAATCAATCAATCAATCCTGGTATCAATGGTAGATCTACTGGTTTGGATAACCCACCCTACATGAATAGTCGAGTGGTGATTGTGCCAGAGGCAAATAGTCAATCTATGGTGTATGTGTGCAAGTCTATTATATGCAAAGTGTCAAGTCAAGGGGTTATATTGTGTCGGTTTATCTATATGCTCCGCTATTGCATTATAAGTCTTAACATTACCTTGTGAGTTGGATTATTCTCAATCAAACAATCAATCTATATGTATATCAAACTGTGATTACTCACCGGCTAATTTTTAGCTGACTCGTTACTTTTCACATGATTTCAGGTTAAGCAAGTTAGTGGACTTCTACATGCTCATTTAAGACCCGGACTTAGTCAAAATAAAAGACAATTACTATTTATGACTTCAACTGTTGTAATTGCATATGTTAAACTCATACTATCTTGTAATCTGATTTTAATATTATCTCCACTATTAGATGACCATGTGTTATGAACAATCAATCATTCCCTCGTCCGCTCCGATGATTTCGCCGTCGGTCGGGGTGTGACATCTTATCACCCTAATCAACGAGATAAGACTAGATGAGCATACTTAGATAAAGGATCATGTCAACCAAAAGGTTATAATTTTCTTAAAAATTGATTGTTGTCCAAGCAAAATGTTTCTGTCATTCCGTGATAGTTGGTTTAATACTTATAAATTGGCTAGTGTATAGTATTTAAACTAATAGTTCATATTGCTTGTGTTGATACTTGTTTAAAGATTGCTTTGGAGATCAAATTCTTGAAAGAAAATGTTCTAGCATTTTATGTGCATTGTTTTGCCCATCAACTTCAACTAGTTGTTGTTGTGCTCTCAAACAAACATAGGGTGTTTGGAAGCTTTTTGAAACGATTTGGTGTTTAATAAATGCCATTTATGCATCTTGCAAATGACAAGATAAACTTCGTAAAATGTCAAAAAATTTTGGAAAATGACTGGTACCGGAAGTGGTTTGAATCAAGAGATTTCTCTTACGCGGGCTGGAGATACACGTTGGAATTCACATTATATAACACTTTGTCATTTGGTTACTTTATATCCATAATAAGTTATGAAGTTCTAGAATATGTTAAACAAAAGGGTGTGAGTACTGCTAGCGTGAAACAAGCGAATGGGCTTTAAGAGAATATGAAAAAAATATGATTTTGTATTTTACTTACACTTGATGATACATACTTTAGAAAACATAAATATATTGTTACAATATCTTGAAGAAAATAGCAAGATTTGTTTAATGCAATCTCATTGGTTACATCATGTCGCACCCCAACCTTGACGACGGAAAAGTCGAGATGTGAGAGTTAAGATCGTTCACAGCCACATAACGCTATTATTAAATCCAAATATATTATTCATAAGTTTCAAAGGTAACATTACAAACATAAGTCTCAAACAAAGATAACATCATGATATAAGAGTTAAACGTGACAAGTTCATCCTTTTATTTCTCTTGTCCAATTCTAGATGTGATAAACTTCAAAGTAGTAATCATACTTGAGTATTTCCTGAAATATGTTAAAAATAAAAGGTCAACAATAATGTTGGTGAGATTTCCATAGTTTTCAGGACATAAGTATATAAAAGATGGCAATTCATGTTGTAAGTTAGAGAACAAAGTAACTAGGGATGTAAGACAGAATGCACAATCAAACCTTGACAGATTTTTACAAGTCTCAAACGTTTACAAGTATATACGATTAGTTAAGTGTACTTGGATTAACCAAGCAGGCTTGTCAGGGCCATGGATCTATGACGTCACCAGGCTAACAATAGTTAATGATCGTACATATAATCGACATTACATGGTAGCTACAAAGATCAACTAACCACAACATACAAGTGAATTGTCATAAGTTTACAAGAATCAAACATTTTACAAGTGCAATGGTTATAATGTAACATGTTTCACCCCAAAGTGTGAAAATATGAAAAAGGGGTATAGAAATACTCACATGATGTATGTATTATAAGATGATAATAAAAATTAAACGATATTCCCACGTATTCCTTTACAAGGCACCTAAACGTATATGTTACAAGAGTAAGGTCAATAATAAGATTAACATTTCAACGTGAACTAGGGTTTCAAATGGAATTGTGGGGTTTTGACAAGTAATTAAATTTATCATTACTTATATTTTAATTCAATAAAAAGAATTATACTTTTTAAGTATTTTTAATATAGAAACGTGATTAGGCATAATAATTAATAAGATTTAAATGTAAAATGTAAATTAAACTTTATAATTATTTGAAATAAAACATTATTTAACAATGATTACAATAACGTACCGACCAATGATAATTTATCAGTCTAAACCATTAGTTAAACTACCTTTATAAGAAATAACCGGAAATAACATTTGTAACTAATTTGTCAAATTATATAGTTTCTATAATTTTTATGATTAATCCATAATTAAACATAATATAGTTTCAATTAGTAATCTAATGATTTTAAATTATCATTTCAAGTCCATTTTTTATAAAAATAACCATTTATAAATTTTGTAAATAATGTTTTATATAAAAATGTTAAGGTTTTTATTAAATAAATTTACAGAAAATCATTAGATAGCTTTCAAGATAAAGAAAGTTTTATAAAATATATTTCTATAATTTTTAGGAATTTTTTTATATTTTTTAAAGGCTAAAAGGCTTTAAAAAATGCTTGAGGGTGCCCGGGTTCGAACCCAGGACCTCAAGATTATGCAGCATGTGACTAACTAGTGAACCAGGGTCGTGGCCTTGGTTCAACTTGGTTTTAAGTCTTTAAAAACATACAACAAACAAAACCCCAAATCGCATAAGAACCCTAATTCCATTTGGGTCAAATTGACCCTCGATTTGATGTTGTTAACGATTGTAACCATAGGGCTTTCGATTCTCATGTAAAATCGAGTAATAGCCCCAGTACAATTACATGAAATCGTTTGAGATTCGATGTATACGAGTTCGTCCAATGTCGCGACTGTTCTTGGTTCAATTTTGATGTGTGTGTGTGTGTTTTTGATGGAATTAAGTTTTCAGGGAGTTTAGGAAACTCAAATCGAGTAAGAACCCTCTAATTTATAGCTTCAATTCGATCGATTTGGTACTCAACGGCAACGACGTTTAAAGTCGAAGGTTTCGGTCACATTAACCGAATTAATTGTTGTTTCAAGTGCCATAAATCACCGCATCGAGTTCGATATGATTATAGGAACGTTTGTGCTTGTTTAATTGCATTATTAACTCGATTTAGTGGTAAAACCGATTGTTGATATGATTGTTCTTCGGTTTCGTGTCCAAAAATTAATATAATCACTTTAAAACCCAATTAACACACCCATTTGTGTTCGAAACGGCTTCATGAATCGGTTGGGGTGCGTTTGGGGCAAAACCACGACCAAATAGGCCAGCGTTGGGTTCGCCGGAGTTCGGCCGGAGCCGGCCGACGTCTTGACCGGAAAAACGGGGGTGAGGGTGGGGGATTGGTTTGGTTAATTACAGTTTGGTCCCTTGTAGTTTTAGGTCTTGTCTATTTAATTCTAAACTTTAATATTAGTTTAATTTAAATTACAGTTTGGCCCCCCGGGGTTTTAAAGTGTTATTATTTTATGTAAAAAAAACTTATTAATTACAAGTTTCTAAGGTATAAACCTTATATTGTTTTTATTTATTTACAAGGTTACACTTGTTATGATTATTTTTATCAAAAATATTATTATTATTGTTATTACTATTATTATTATTATTATTATTATTATTATTATTTTATATTAAAATAAATTTTTAACTCTTAACTAATTAATGAATTAATGTAAAATAAAAGAACCACTCGTAAACAACCCACATAGTTTCTTAATTGACATAAATGGTCCTTAGAAAAACATAACGGGGTTAACTATTAATTAACAAAAATACGAAAGGTTACACATCAACCAAGCAACTACTTGAGAAGTTTTCATTAGATGGTTTTCAATTAATTTCTTGAGGAAGTTAACTCGATTTGTGAAAAACATAAACTTGAGATTGTAAACATGGATGATTACTACATTAATCCTAAAAAGCCAAGGCAAAAGACAAACATTACATATCGTCAAGTTTCAACACAGTGCTAGACATGCAAATCCAAGAGTTTGAGAACCGTTTTAATGAGTTAACTTATGACTTACTTATTTGTATGACTAGATTTGAGTCCACACGATAATTTTACTGGGTTTGATATAACAAAGATACTACGATTTGTTAGTATGTGCCCTGATTTTAATGAAGATGATAAAAGAAGACTTATGATTGAACTCTTGACTTACATTGAGAATTTAAAGGAAGATATAATATTTTACAACTTGAATGGTCTGTCTACTCTTGTATAGCTGATGGTTGAAACACAAACACATCTTTCCTTCACGTTGATACCGTTTATTGAAGTTGGCACTCGTATTACCCGGTAACGTCAAGTTTGTTTGGCAATGAAGTATGTGAAGTCCGATTTGCGTAACCGAATTGGAGATAAGAATTTGAGTGGTAGTTGTATTTGTTATATTAAAAAAGACTCACTTTAAAATATTTCACCGGATAATGTAATGAACATATTTCAAACATGAAAACTCGTAGAGAGAACAACTTAGAGATGTTATATAAATCTTATGTAATTTTGATGACTATTAAAGTATTTTTGTTATGTTATTTTGATATTTAACTTAACTTTAGCTTTAATGTGTGACCTGACCCGACTCGACAACCACCGTAGAAACCTAGCCCACCAACATCATTTAGTGTTTTATGTTGATAAGAGCATTCATGGTGGATTTTTCGTACTCATACTTATAATTACATTAAAAAAATTTAGTTGTATGTTACTTTTATACATTTATCTTTATTGTTTATTTTTCCTCCACTCATAGTCACCTTTAAAATATTTTTAAAAAGATTATAGGGATTAAACAGTGTTTTCTCAAACATACAAATAAACGGTAACATTGTATCTCTATTTCACTCGTAATCATTTCTTATAATATAAGAAACAAATTCACATATATACAAGGGTTCTACTATGAATGGTCTAAAAGTTAGGGGTGTTCAAAAAATCTGATATCCGAATATATCCGAAATCCGATCCGTATTCGAATCCGAATAAATCGACCTGAATCCTTATTTGGATATTCGGATCGGATCTCATCCTAATCCGAATTCCTTATTGGGATTTCGGATCGGATTTCGGATATTGCACTTTTTTTATTCGGGTTATTCGGATTATTCGGATAAGACTTCAACTATATTTCTAGCTCAATACTTATTACTCAACTATATATTATGTTTTCAACTTAATACACAATAATCTTTACACATTCTAGTCATAATCCTAAATAATTATGCAACAATCGACCGCCGTTCTAAATTAGAGATTCTAATATTCAGGTTTTACGCAACTGCCTATTATGTTTAAATTCTGAATTTGTGTACAAGTCAAATTTATTTGTTAGTTTTTTTTATCTTTTATTGTGATTTCCAACTTATAAAATGGAAAGAATAAAAAATTAGCAAACAAAATAAATATATAGAAAAAAAATTTGTTATTCGGTTTATTCGGATTATTCAGATAAATTCGGATTATTCAGATAAATTCGGATTATTCGGATATATCCGAAACCGATCCGAATTGGATTCGGATAGATTCGGATCGGATTAGAAAAATCCTTATTCGGATTGGATCGGATTTCAGATAGGGTTCTGAAATTTTCAAATCCAAATAATACAATCCGAATAATCCGAATAATCTGTTATCCGATCCGATGAACACCCCTACTAAAAGCGGACGAAGTCATTGAGGTGGGGAAAGTGGAGAAGAAACAAGGAGATGAGGTGGAGGATGATGATTATCATTAGAGGTGATGAAGTGTGATGAAGATTGGTGAATCGGTGAATATTTACCTATTCGGGAGAAAATCAAAAACGAAAAGAGAATGTGAGACAAAGAATTTGGATCGAGGAAAACTGGAAACACCCCTTCTGTTTTCGAGGAAATTTAAAATCTTATGGAAATGGGAAAGATCTATGTGTTCTAATACTTTTTATTCAAATAAAGTATGTTTAATCAAATTTTAAAGATCGCTCTTTGAAGATTAACCTCGACCCATTTGGCACGTCTTCATTTGAAGTGATAGAAGATTGTCGCCAAATCAATAAAATGAAGAATTGAAGGATGAAGAACGAACATCATTCTCTGAAAAGAAAAGGAAGGCAAGATCAAAACCGTGGCTCGATATTGACGAGCGTGTTAATGAAATCAGGGAATTCTTATTCCAACTATCTGAGCTTAGGCGATCAACAACGAGGTGGAAAATTTTGGTGGGCTAGGTTTCTACAGTATTTTTTATAAAGTCTAAGTTCGTTTATTTGTTTGATCATGTCTTAACTAATTATTTTTTATACTTGTCTACTTTTATAGTTCCTTGCTCCATTTCAAGCATAAATGAAGTCAAACTATCAAACTAATTATCAAATATATTCAAAGCGGATATAGCTTGAAACTTTTTGAGGAAGCGGAGTGGTGTATACTACATCTGATGCATGGATTGAAATACCCGTAAAACCGATTAGGATATAATGATGAAGGTAATTAAATACCTCAAGAATCCATCACGCAAGAGGCTTGTTTGCACATATCGACGTGGGAAGTTGTTCACACCCATTCGACGTTGATTGATGCACCTCTTTATGGATGGTAAATCGTAACGAGGCAAGAACAACTACATCACGCGCTCATATGCTTAATTTCCTCACGGTAATCTCGGTGTTCATCAAACAACTTTGTATAGCTGAAAACACCAACTAAGAAAGGTAAGAAATTGGTTGCATTTTCATCATCACCATAATAGTTTCTCAACAAGATTGAGAAGTTCAACACCATTACTGAGGTCGAAACCGGTCATAGAACCTGACTCGTAGACAAAAAGTTCAGCCTTATATCGGATAAATATTAAGTTCGGTGTAATTTATGTGAAAACAACAACTATTTAATGAACAACAAGAACAAACGAACTTAGACTTTATCCTAAAAGATCACTCCGAATGTTTATGGTCAATGTTGGTGGTGGTGTTACAAAGAATCATGAAATGGTAAACACTTTATCATAAAAGACCACCCCAAATATCTACGATGATAGTGAAACATTGATACATATGAAAATAAAAGAAAATGTTTAGTTAGCTATTTGCGCATTTTACTTGTGTTGTTGTATGGAGCCTATGTCCAGATGTCGTCGATATTGAAAATTTAGTTGAGAAAATAATATGTGATTTAGGTTTGGATAATCAAAATATTAAACCTGCAAGTAATATCGAACCACCATTTCACAAATCTCTTCAAACATGTCTAATGCCTGTCTTTTGAAATATGATTTAACATCATACTTCCATGCATCAATGGCTTTACAACAAGTAGTAGCTCAATAAAAACTTGGTAAATTATATAACACTTCAACAAAGGAAAACATTAAATGATAAAGGGTATCAAAGTAGCGACATCGGGTGTAACATCCTTGATTTTTCATGCTTAACTCTTTGATGATTCTAATACTTCAATGTAACAGTTTGTTGAATTAAATAACCTATTTGTGAAAACTATCACATGTTCTATGCATTATGATTCATGATAAAGCTATTAAATGTTAGTATGATTCTATGATAACACGTGTGTAAATACTAGATCTTGCTGTATACAATAACTTGGAAGTGGCCTAACATTAACCAAATTCTAAAATAATGCTAAATTACAACATAAGTTAAATATGTAAAACTATAAAGGCAAAAATTCACATACTAAACACATCTTTGACTTGGTCTAGTATATATCTAGAATTATTTCACTCGGTATGTAGTTACATGGCAAACAAAAGGTTCTGGCTAAGGAAAGACTGAGTACTTAAATGATGAAAATCCACCAACTTTTTCTGGGAATCCTTTTGTTGGATGTGCTACTCTAGGCTGACACATATCTAGTATACGAAAACCATTCTTGAACTTTTATAATAACAACCCCTCAACTATTGACATTGACATATACAATAAACTAACTAAATAAACTTACTTAGGGCAATTTTCACTTCAAGTTACTACAAGTTGCAAGACCAACCCATATACTTTACAGTGTGAGTTCATAGCCCCTTTTTCTTTTGTATATTGGGGTGAAAACATGCTCTTTATATCAAACTGGAAATTCAAATTCTAAAGTCAAACCAGTCTTTTGCAAACTTAATGACAACTTTCTTATACTAGTAAACCTAAACTGATTATACATGTTGCTATATTCCATGACACTTTTTACTATAAAGTCAATCTATTTTCTAAAATCTACACAACCATTAACTTCGGGGAAGCCACGAGAGTATGTAAATAGATCTATTGGCTTGACAAGCCCATTCGATACTTGGGTTGATGCATGCCAATCAATACCAAGCGTCCTTTAAGTCAACATATTCTTTTGACTTGAAAGGAGCTGGATGTTCGGAAACTGCATACTAGACAAACATACTATTAGTATCGCCTCTTGTGTCAGGGGGTTAGATGGGAGGACATTCAATCACTAGAGTTGATTGTGGACTCATGTATAATAGTTTACTTGTATTTGAAAAAAATGTTATTGGTTTGTACATTGTTATCTACTATATGTATACTTCTAAACCTATGTGCTTACTAACTTTTTAGTTGACATATTTTAGCATGTTTTCAAGTAATGAAAACTAAGTTCGTTGCTTTGCTCACACTAGGATTCAATGATAAGCTTTAGTTGGACCTAGTTAGACTTTGAATAAAATGAAGACTTATTTACTTGTTTGGTTTACTTGTTATTAGGATTGGATGTAACCAACTATTCGATTTTGATAATTAATTTCCTTTAGTACTCTTTATCCATGTGTTATGATTCAATTTCATCTTGTCTCGGTGTTTTCGCTTTAGCCGGGTTGTGATATCGGGAGGTGAATTTAAACATTTTTAATCTATATTCAACCTCGTGAGGTTAAGAATCTGAATAAACTTTAGCGTTGTTCGATGCGGTTTGAAAGAATAATCATATTCAACCTCACGAAAAAAAATCTTGAAATAGTGAAACACTTTATCTTAAAAAACTAACCCGAACATTTGCGACAATGATGAAATACCGAAACATATGAAATTAGAAATAACAAATGTTTAGTTAGCTTGTTTGTGTATTTTACTTGTGTTGTTGTATCAAGCCCACCATGTATAGGTGTCGTTGAAATTCGATGAGAAAATAATATGCAATTTATGTTTGGAAAACAAACCATGACTTCACAAGAGTAGCTCACGTTTTTTGAGCATTTTAATTCTTTATACTAGCTTAGCCTGATTTTGTATCTCAGAAGACTCGAGTCTTGACGGTTTTTTGAGCATTTTAACCACAAAGCGACACACATTGACACCCTACTACACGAGAAAACTCCTACTCGAGCCACACGTTCAACGGTCGCCTCCACCTTCCTTCGATACCTCCGTCCACCTGAACCCCTCTGTCAATCACCTTCTTCACCAAAATCCTCCATAATATCCTCCACCAATCACTCAATCACCTCATTACCCTTTGCATTAACCCCTAATTCTCACAGATCAGAAGCCAAAAAACAACTTCCATCAATCAGCATACGATCATTATCAAATTTTGAAATGTCGGCAGCGACTTTGAATTTTACAGTCTGCCGACGGTACAGTGAAGCGTCATCGGTCGGAATTAGGTCGTATTTCACGCCTTTTCCGGTGCCGAATAGTTTAAGGTTATCTCAGGTACTCCGGTTGACTAATGAAAATGCACTGAAACAGTGAAATGTATTGTTGTTTGTGAGCTGTTGTGGAGTTTTGGTGTTTAAAGCCTTGGAATTTGTTACAAATTGATGCGCTAGTAACGCTATCGTATTCAAAACCCTACGTTTTTGTTACGGATTTACCTAGGCAGTTTTAGTTTTGAAGTGCTTTCTGCTTATTTCTATTTGAGGAAGTTAATATGTACTATGTAGATCAGCTTTGCAGACCTAGGGTGAAATGATTCTGATTTTGTTGAGGAGAATAGGAGATATTGCAATCTTTTGATTACTTGTTTGGGAAGATTTAATGGTTGTGAGATGGTTTACTGAATATAGAGAAAGGATTAGTAAATTGATTAAATGGGATCTAGAAGTTTGGTCACTATTGCGGAGGGGTATAGTGGTCTTGATCTAAGAAGGAAAGCTAGAGTAGGATTTAGATTTATAATATTCAAAATCTATGCTTGATCAATAAGATATTTGTGAATTGTGATATTGAGTCATGATATCTGGTTATATGAAGTTCCAGATGTTATGTTTGTCGGTTGAGTTTACCAAATTTTGTAAGTTATACACATAGTTAAATTGGGACTGAGGAGTGAGGACCAATAATCTTATATTGTGCTTTATATGTGTGTGTTGTCACTGTATTGATATCTCAAATAGATGTAAGTCTTTGACTTTTTACCTAGTCTATATGATTTTATGATTCATATAGTGTGGTCTTAATATTATCTACAGCTATTGCCTTTTGGAATTTATAACTTCTGTTTCCTAGCTGTAGAGTGGGACATTGTGCATCCAGCTGTCAGCTAAGGGTCAGTCAAGGAGGCCAAAAGCAAGGCCAAACATTCAAATGACATTAGTAAATGAGAGTTTTGGTAGGCAGAATGTTCTAATAACGCCCTCTGATATATTGGTATTGCTCATGCCTTGTGAAAGAGTTCATTTACACATCTTGGTGAAGGTATTTGTTGCAAGTACACTAACACTATTGCTTAATTCTTTTGCAGGCATATGATATTGTTCAAGGACCTCTTGTAAGTTCTATTAATTATCAACTTCTAAATCTTCTTATTAATTTAACTATGATATTGTTCTTTATATGCTTTACTCAACAATATAGGCACATGTCTAGAACAGTGGTAATCGAGTGTTTGATGAATGATATTGTCTCCAATCTTGTATACCATTCATTATAGCTGAGAAAGTGGCCTTATTAGGAGAAGATATGAGTGTCTTTTTGTCCTTATTGAGGAGAAACCGAGTGTCATTATTTTTCCTTTCATATTCTCATTTCTATTTGATCTTTGGTTTAATCTAAAACCTTTGTATTCTAAAGTGTTCATTAAATCTTTGAATTTGCATTACCATCCTACACAGTCTCATCAGTCCATCCTATATCAATGGTGAAAAGCATATACTGCAACCTATTGCATTGTATTTCTGAACTGATCTATAACTAGAGAAGAAAGACAGGGTCTGAATGCCAGGGCTTGGAGTTGCCCGATGGCAATATGAAAACAGTTGTGTGTCACCGTGTCGGTATCAGTGTATGTTTTCATGCTTGTTGAATGTTCGCACAAGCTCCAGTTATCTTTAATCTCATCAACGTACGTTGCTCGTTACTACTCAAGAACCCCCCAAATATGATTTATCATGCCCTATCATGTGTCCTCTAGAGAGGGCGGGCCTTGGCGCAGCGGTAAAAGCTGTTCCTAAGGGACCGAAGGTCTCAGGTTCGATCCGTGGAAACGGCCTCCCCACAAAATGTGGGGAAAGACCGCGTACATCTTCCCTTAAATGGGACGGACCCTCCCTGGACCCTGCGAAAACGCGGGAGCTCTTTGCAGCACCAGGTACGCCCTTTATCATGTGTCCTCTAGGTGAATAAATACATATGAAAAATCTTGTAATGTTGATTTCTCCAAGAGTTGTATGTGTTTTCCATCTTAAAGACCAAATTT
Organism: Flaveria linearis; assembly: GCA_024085815.1. Taxonomy (NCBI): domain Eukaryota; kingdom Viridiplantae; phylum Streptophyta; class Magnoliopsida; order Asterales; family Asteraceae; genus Flaveria; species Flaveria linearis. The sequence continues at coordinate 47,375,632 of CM044016.1, forward strand.
ATCTCCTTACACATAGTCCAAAATCTTAAGGGATACTTAACAACCTGCTTGGCAATTACTAATGAGTAGCATCTTAGGAGCAAAAGATTTTTGTGATCTTCAAGGTGATATTCAATAATATACTAATGGTGAAGGCAATGAGTGATATTAACTACTTCATCTATTTAGACAAATTATATATTTGATATTAATGATGTTGAGTGCATACTTTAAGAGTTATTTGGTAATGATTTCTTTTCATTGTTACCATAACTAACAACTCGGGTTAAGCTGTCCTTGTATGTAATTTTTGAGGTATCAATGTTTTCTCCTTGACATTAATTATATTTATATGTAAGAACATATAAAGAGGGCGGGCCTTGGCGCAGCGGTAAAAGCTGTTCCTAAGGGACCGAAGGTCTCGGGTTCGATCCGTGGAAACGGCCTCCCCACAAAATGTGGGGGAAAGACCGCGTACATCTTCCCTTAAATGGGACGGACCCTCCCTGGACCCTGCGAAAACGCGGGAGCTCTTTGCAGCACCAGGTACGCCCTTTTTATGTAAGAACATATAAAAGAATGATGCTGTGGATCACTGATGTTTTAATTTTCTCTTTGGCTTTATTCTTGTTTTTGATTTTGCATATCACATTCTGTGCACAGGTTAGATGGAGTTACATTGCAGACAGATCAGTACCATGCCCACCAACAGCTGTTCTTTTGCATGGCATTTTAGGTAGCAGGAAGAACTGGGGTATGTAAATGTATTTTCGTAACGTAGTCATGCTAGTGTTTTACTCAAATTGAGTGACAGAAAGATAACACAAGACGTGGACATCTGTCTTTAGTTGTGTATGCCGTCTCTTCTACTAGTCTCCTACAGATTGTACTGCATTAATCTAGTTCAAATGTCTGGAGGTGGTGAAATGGGTGGGTTGGGTCAGGATTGAGCCGACCTACACACTTTTTTCATTATTTTCTTTTAAACTTTATAGATAACTAAACAAAAACTATATTGTATTATTATTACAACGATCCTTTTCTATGACAAATAACTCACACGCAGTCACCCACTCTTGTGATGAGGTTTGAACCCACAACCATTATGGGACTTGCATACCTTGGGCTATGTTTTGTTGGCTATTTATAATATAGCGATTTAGGTTTTTTAATCCATTTGAAACACTATGGTGGTGACTTTTGGCCATTTGACTCATTTTCTACTTAACTCCTGTAGCTTCAACCATTTGGTTCATTAGAGATAGAACATAACCAAATTGATCCATTTCTAAGTAAATGGGTCTAAATTGCTACCTATGCAAATGTCATAGATGATTCTGCCCAAAGTTCAGTTGATGAATAGCTTTAAGAAAACAGGTTAAATTCGATATATGAGTGCCTGCTGGCTGTAGGAAGATTATAAATAGCATAAGGGTAATCACTGGTTTAGCAACAGGGGTTGTAGATCATTAAGATGTATGGCTAGTCGCAGATCTTTAGTTACCTCCGTCTCTTTTATGTTTTTATTTCTCTTTCTTTCTTCTTCTTCTTCTTCTTTTTTATTTTTTATTTTATTATTACCTTTTTAACTTTGGCTGGTGTGCTAAGGCTAATATGACCAGGCTTTGCTTCATTGGAAGAAAAGAGAAATATTGGGAAGTAGTAAACCACAATTAAAAGGTTGTGGGTTCTTGCATGGTTGTAAAAATCGCTAGGGCTAGTCGGGCAGTGGGGGTACGGGCTAGCGATTTAATCTGGATTAGTAGGAATTTTCAACATTTGGCCGGAATTTTTCTAGTTTTCCCTTAAGATCTACCCAAGCCTGGTATGAAAGCTGATTGATGCTCTTTATTGTGTATATTAGGAACCTTTGCTCGGAGATTAGCGAAGGAATTTCCAAACTGGCAGGTAAGTCATTGTCCATCCTACAATTGCAACTTACGCTTATTCTGGAAATTACTTACATAGTAGTTATTAAAGACGCAAAGCAACAGTTATTGTTTGCTGCTCCAATTTTTTATAGTAAATTCTGTACAACCAAATTGTTACTACTTTGAAGTTAGAAATAAACTTATAGGGAGAACGTGTATATGATAAATGTCAGACCAGTCTCCATAGTTTGCGTGAGCAACTAGTTATAATTGTATTAGTTGTTGACATAATTGTTGGTTGTCATTCTAATAGCTTACGCTTTTTAACGAGTACATAGAAGGAGAAATGTGTACATGCACTGATGCGCATACTATCACGTGTGCATGATGCACATGCTACCACGTGCTTTGCGTGCAAGCAATGCACAAAATAGGTCTAGCAAGAAGGAAGCCAGAAAAGAATCAAAGTGCGGGCAAATTCAAATTGATTAGTAGCTATTTTTTCTTTAGTTTTACCGATTGGACCCGTTAGCAGTAAAACAAAACCTAAATTAACATTTTTTCATACTCATTTCTCATCTCTAGAAATTTTCAATGTTAACACTGAAGGCACCATTTTCCCATACTCGTTTGTCATCTCTAGAAATTATCAATGTTAACACCGAAGTCACCATTTTCCCATACTCGTTTTTTTTGTCTTTATTTTAACCAGCCTAAAGTAAAAAGGACAAAGGCATGCTTTATATCTACTTTATTTTTCTTGTTTACAGTTTCTTTTGGTTGACCTGCGTTGTCATGGTGATTCAGCATCTCTCATGAAGACAGGACCTCATACTGTTGCCTCAACCGCTCTTGATGTCCTAAAGCTGGTGAGCACTCTTTGTAGTTTTGGCATCATATATATGTGTGTGTGTGCGCACACACACAGATTCTTACCCTAAAACAGTTCGAGAATCTGGGTGTGTTGTTTATACTAAATTTCTTTTCCCATGAAAAATCAATTATGTCTTGGTTATGAGCTATCCTTACACAGAATTGTTTTATGAGCTGAAGTTAGTTTGAAGACACACTTGTTAGATAAATCTCCTATTTATTTATTGAAAGAACGGTTAGATTGTCTTTTATCTCTCTTGTTTCATCTGGAATAGCTTCGTCATCTTCGAGTGACACCACGAGTCATAATTGGTCACAGCTTTGGAGGAAAAGGTAACACAAACATAACTATGACCTTGCAAGTTCTCTCATTTTCTTGCCACTATGCTGCCGTATCATCAACAGCACTATTTTATTTTCTAGTTGCACTGAGCATGGTTGAACAAGCTGCAAAGCCACTTGCTCGACCTGTCAGGGTAAGGCCAGATGTCTGTGTGTTTCAACAAAATGCAAAAAAATGTGTGGACAACTTTGTATCTTCACTTAAGATTCTGTACTTGGTTCTTTGTTTATTGTTTTTCAAGGTTTGGGTTTTAGATGCTACACCTGGAAAGGTTCGAGCAGGTAGAGATGGAGATGATCATCCTGCTGAATTGATCAATTTTTTAATGCATTTCCAAATGAGGTGTGGCCGATGAAGAATTTTTTTAGTTAAGCTAATTTATTACTTTGTTTGCTCAATGATCACATTCTTATGCAGATCCATTTTTGTGTTTACATGACTATCCTCTAGTGAATTCCTACATTGTTAACTTTTCTATTGCCTTTTTTCAAGGAAGGTCGTATCAAAAAGGGAGGTCATGAGTGCTCTTGTACGTGAGGGGTTTTCAAACGATGTAGCACAGGTAAATCTTTTGAGAGGAATCTTTTCATATATGAATGTATATTCTCACTACCTTAATAATATGTGAACCTCAAAACATGCTTTACACGTTCAGAACACTTGTAAATAATTCTTCTTCAATACGTAAGTTTTAACAAGCTAAATATGCCGTGAAAGTCTATTTTAAAAAAGGTATCTATGAAACCTTCAATCCAAAACCAATTTTTATAATCATGATATTCGCAACAAATTACGGATTGCAAAAAAGTCAAACAAAAAAGTTTTTAATGGTTGTGGATGCATTCTCACCTTGAGTCTTCTCATGAAATGTTGGTGTTCTCTCACGATCCCTAGTCTCTCTCTCTGTATATATACGTGCGTGTGTAAACATACTCCATCAGTAAGTCTATTTTGACGTCTAGGAGATTCCCAAGAGAAGATACGATAACTTGAGCATGTATATTGCAGTAGGTTTTTTGCATATGATATATTGCCCAAACGGGGTAGGCGAGATCTTGATCGATCCCCCGTCTTCCTCTTTCGAAATACGCTACTCCATGAGCCCCGTAAGGGAAGGAGTACATGGTCATTCCTCAATTCTTGATGGGTCTGCTTCTTCCCGTCATCTTAGCTCTCGCCATTTCAACCCATATCTAATGTACCCCACAGCTCGCCCCAAACCCTACCAGCTTTCGAGGCCATTCAATCCCCGTCATTCCATTTTAGCTCACCTCCAACCACAAACCTTTTGCGATGATGTTTTCCGAGAATACATCCTTCAAAAATGGGATTAACCCTCTTACCGGCCGCTGGACGGACATCTCAATCTCCAAAGTTTGAGATTACTTGGTCTTTTTGGTTCTGGTTTTTTGGTCTCTTGATATTTAAAACTGATATGTATAATAAGTTTTTTTCTTTATGGTAAATGATAATTATTTTTAGACTTGTTTAAATAAAAAAGGGCGTACCTGGTGCTGCAAAGAGCTCCCGCGTTTTCGCAGGGTCCAGGGAGGGTCCGTCCCATTTAAGGGAAGATGTACGCGGTCTTTCCCCCACATTTTGTGGGGAGGCCGTTTCCACGGATCGAACCTGAGACCTTCGGTCCCTTAGGAACAACTTTTACCGCTGCGCCAAGGCCCGCCCTCTCTAGAGGACACATGATAGGGCATGATAAATCATATTTGGGGGGTTCTTGAGTAGTAACGAGCAACGTACGTTGATGAGATTAAAGATAACTGGAGCTTGTGCGAACATTCAACAAGCATGAAAACATACACTGATACCGACACGGTGACACACAACTGTTTTCATATTGCCATCGGGCAACTCCAAGCCCTGGCATTCAGACCCTGTCTTTCTTCTCTAGTTATAGATCAGTTCAGAAATACAATGCAATAGGTTGCAGTATATGCTTTTCACCATTGATATAGGATGGACTGATGAGACTGTGTAGGATGGTAATGCAAATTCAAAGATTTAATGAACACTTTAGAATACAAAGGTTTTAGATTAAACCAAAGATCAAATAGAAATGAGAATATGAAAGGAAAAATAATGACACTCGGTTTCTCCTCAATAAGGACAAAAAGACACTCATATCTTCTCCTAATAAGGCCACTTTCTCAGCTATAATGAATGGTATACAAGATTGGAGACAATATCATTCATCAAACACTCGATTACCACTGTTCTAGACATGTGCCTATATTGTTGAGTAAAGCATATAAAGAACAATATCATAGTTAAATTAATAAGAAGATTTAGAAGTTGATAATTAATAGAACTTACAAGAGGTCCTTAATAGAACTTAAATACCAAACCATATATATAAATGTATTTTTCATTTTGGCTTCTCACTGCAGTGGATCGTTACAAATCTTCGGCCGACTAACCCTTCTAATTCATCTTCTGGATTTTCTTGGATATTTAACCTTGATGGAATTGCTGAAATGTATCAATCTTATGAAGATACCAACTTATGGTACTTTACTTGATAGTACATATCTTTCTCTATCTATTTCAAGTATCATCTTCCAAAAAAAGACCGTAAACTGAATAATTGTCTAACTATAAGTTGATTGGATGCAGGAACGTTGTGGAAGATTTACCTCGAGGTGTGCATGTAAATTTTTTAAAAGCGGAAAGAAGCCTGCACAGATGGGCCCTTGGAGATCTACAGAGGATTCATGCTGCTGAGGAGCAAGCTTCTCAGGAGGGTGGTGGAGTTGAAATGCATGTTCTAGAAGATGCCGGGCACTGGGTATGCTTCCATGCTCACATTTAATTTTCCTACTGCATGTTAATCATAATAATTTAATCTTAATATAATGTTAATATTGTGTATGTTAAATAAATGAGCATTATGATTACAACTAAACCTTGCTAAATTAGTAATTAGTAACGCATACTATGATTTAATCATAGTAATTTAATCTTAATATAATGATAATAATCTGTTTGTAATGTTATCAACCATTCAACCCCAAAATGGTTGCTTGCTTTTCATATTGGTTGATTTTACCAGGTGTACCCGTTAGTATAGTTGTTCAGATGTCAGAGTCAATTTTGCTCATCTTAGAAAATGTTTGTAAATTTGTCGATATAAAAGAGAAATTAAAGTATCCACACGAATAATTATTACGATTGAGTTGTAATCTATTGTAGCTCACGATATCAATGATCTGATCATAACGTCTTAACTTTTAACCAAGTCACTTGTATCATTGGGTGATGACTGTTCTTTTAAAGAACCTATCACCATCTAGAGTGTTTTAAGATACCATGTTTCTCACACACACACACATGGTAGTCTCTTTTCAAATCCACAGCTGTTTGTACAATTACCGACAATATGATTTTGTTTTCAGGTACACGCTGATAATCCAGACGGGCTATTCAGGATTTTATCCTTCTCGTTTGAAGGAGTGTGAATACACGAAACCTGGTTTGGACATTTAAGTTCTTAAATCATCATCATAAATTCTTGTGTCATGTAATCTCATGCAAATTTTCTACATTTTTTTAAACCCTTTGCATTTTAACCTCTCAGCTCAGATTTGTCCCTGCTTGCATAGACTGACTATTAAATGTTTGCATAACATCATTTTATTCAAATAAGTTATATTATTATTTAAATGGTTTACATTTTATAAGCGTATTTGAAATATTATTTTTATAAAATTTAGGAAGTAGTGAATTTGATCTGTTTTGACCTGTTACTTGTCATATTACATCTGAACCGCTCATATTGTTACTAGTGAATTTGGTGTAATGTAGTAGCAGTAGAGTAGATTTACCATTCAAAACAAAAATGCTATAGAGATGAAAAGACCTAGGAAAGAAGATTGACCATGTTTGATCCAGTGATCGGTGTAAAGATTCGGGACCCTGTTAGGTGTGGGACCATGGTTTGATGTCAAAGTCTAGCTAAGATAGGGGTGTGTGAAAACCGGGTCTAGACCGCTTGAACCAGTGCCTGGAGTGTTACTGTCTTTGGTTGCGATTCATAAACAATTAAAGGCGAAACGATTTTAAGGATATAACGAATTAATTTAAGGATATAAAGTCCTTGCTTGGACATTATGCCTTTATATATTGAATGTTACATTAATATGTTAGAATTTGAGAGGTCCTAAATTGTTACAGCAGCCTCAAATTCACAACGTTACAACAAGTGCCCGAATTATTTCCCTTTGCCAATGAGCCCAATGGTGTAGGACACATAAACCCCAACTCCCCAAGTGCTGCAATTATTAGAATACCCACACCAACATTCACCAGCAGCTTCCTATCTTCGGTCATCATCCCTCTCCTTGCAAGTACGCCCCTTAAACCGCCACCAACTATTCCAGGTTCACTTGGTTTTCCCTTAGTACCCTCGAGATCCCTCTTTGTCTCCTCTTTGAGTACTGCTTCTTTTCTTTTTCCTTCAGGCAAATCTGTCTTTTCACCAACACTCGGCTTCTCAACAACATCATGTCCAAGTTTCACGGCTTCCTTTCCTTCTAGTGTAGGTTTTGTTGGTTGTTGAATGGTTGGTGTAGACGAATATGTTGGCTTTGGTTGTGGTGGCAAAGTGTTGTCCTCTAAACGAGTCGTTTGAGGTTTATCTTGTTTCTTTTCCTTCGGTTCCTCTTTAGGCTCCTGTCGTGGTTCTTCTGTTTTAGGTATGTCTGGTTTCTTTTCCTTAGGTTCCTTCTTCGACTCCCGTGGTGGTTCTTCTCTTTTAGGTTTATCTGGTTTCTTTTCCTTCGGTTCCTCTTTAGGCTCCCGTCGTGGTTCTTCTGTTTTAGGTATGTCTGGTTTCTTTTCCTTAGGTTCCTTCTTCGACTCCCGTGGTGGTTCTTCTCTTTTAGGTTTATCTGGTTTCTTTTCCTCCGGTTCCTCTTTAGGCTCCCGTGGTGGTTCTGCTCTACTAGGTTTATCAGCTTTCTTTTCCTTCGGTTCCTCTTTAGGCTCTCGTGGTGGTTCTTCTCTTTTAGGGGCAACCCGAGCCGTGGTTGTGGTGGTGGGCAGTGGTGGTGCACTGGCAATCTTTCTACGCATTGTAATTGTTAGTATTCCTCCATCGAATTTGGCACGAATACCTTTCATGTCGCAGCTTTCAGGAACTTGGTAATCTTCCTGAAACCGACTCCATTTGTTTTCTGACACCAAACGCTCCCCACGGACTCTAACAACATTTGAACCTTCTATAGTAACCTTAATATACTCTTTTTGAAAACCTGCATATATTACAAATTCAATCAAAATTAAAAAAAAAATGTCATTTAACTTATCAAAGTCATGAAGTTGATGAGTTTTACCTGGGAGATACACAAGAAGCTTTTCGTGATCATCTTCTTGTCTCCATTCAGACATGGGTTTAAACTGTTCGTACACGCGGTTAATGATAAACCGCGGTGGACGGTTGGGGTTACCCCTGCCACCCCTTCCTCTCGTTGCCATTTTTCGGATTTTGATCTTGAATTCGACGCGTTAGCGAAAGAGACAGATGCTTTGTATGTGTTCACAGAAGGTAAATGGTTGTATATATATGTGTGTTTGTAGGTATATGTGGTCATGTATGGTGTTGATGAAAGTAACGTTAGAGGTTAGGGTTTGTGTTTCCTTGTGGGTGAAGGTATTCCAAAAGTTTGCTTGATGTAGGGGCTATGTTAATGAATGCTTGTTGGTTGACCTTTCCTACAGTTCACTTGACCCAATTCATCAAACCAGCCCATAGGATCATCATCCACGAAGCAATCTATATTGTTACGGACAAGGGTGTAAACGAGTTGAGACGAGACTGAGCTAGCTGAGGCTCGAGCAGAGCCCGAGCTAGAGCTCATTTATAGTTTAATTTCTACAGCTCTAGCTTGGCTGAGCTCGGCTCGTTTATCAGTAAATTGTTAAATTTTTATTTGTTTATAATTACTTTTATATTTATTCATTGCATATTGTGTTATTTTTTTATTATTTTAATCATAATTTTATATATAATTAATATTATTTATGTAAAAAAATATTTAATATGTTTAAATGTTATATGAACAAATTACTCGTTTATGCTTGCGAGCCGGCTTGAGCTCGTTTAAGATTAACTCGATTCGAGTTGGTCCCAAGCGACATACGAGCCGGGTTGACTCGTATCACCCTTAGTTACAGATGAATCTTGACTTGTTTGGTATTACTTTTTAACCGTGAGAACCAGTTATCAAAAAAATTACGTAAAACTATTTTCTTTCTTTAACCGACAAAATTCATTAATGATTCACCTTCAAGGGGTTAATAGGTCGAGAACTCTGCTAAGTATTTCTTTTGTGTTTAGGACATTGTAAGCTATATATTTTATAAATAAAGTTTATATAGATTTTTAAATAATTTCCTTCAAAAGTTATAAAGTTTGATATATATATATAAATATAGTTTTAAATTAATATTCATATATAATCACTTTTTTAAATTGTTTTCATGATTATAATCAGATTTTAAAACCCTAAGTATTTAAATGGAATATGATGGTTGATGCGAGGAGCAACCATCTTTGGCTGATGCAGGTTTAATGCGAGTTGTTTGGGTGTCCACCCAGGTTGATCGTGTGGTATAGTTTGGTAGATTATGTTATAATCGTTATTATAAAACTTAAGTGATAGTGTTTGATAATTATTTGAAACTTGCTATATAATTTAAGTGAAAATATATTATTAACACATGGTTTTTAAATCACGTTCTAAACGCTATCACAAACACTCCATAGTTGTTGAGAAAATAAAAAAAGTGGGATTGTTGTAAAATATATTCAAATAAACGGATGATCTGAGAACCGTAAATAACACTTTCAGATTGAAACTATTTGATATTCAATCCAAAATTTCAATCGGATAAAACTCAGAAATTAAAAACGATATATGAATTGGTGAGAGAAAAGTATCGATCAAACATTTTTATAGGGAAGGGGTTAGCTGTCAAGGGCAGTTTTCTTGTTCAATCCAGCCAGGGGCTGCCGCTCCTTCGACCCCGCTCCCAGGGGCATTGCCCCTGGACCCCCTCCAAGGGGGCGTTACCCCTTTGAAACCCTCGCTAAAAAGGTACTAGTATCGAAGATCATAATACACTCAAACATGTGTGCACTTCGTACATCTTGACCTGTTTAATGTATATGTGATTACATTGATCGACTAGTTAATCCAATTACACTAAAATATATAACAGGGATGATCGTAGATCTTATATGGGGCTAGTTTTTGTATTCCATGAATACATTCTCATCCATGTATTACTCATCAATTGTCGGGTTTTGAGGACATTTATAAACTTAGATTGTTAGCATTTACGAGTTAAAACTCTCATTATTTGAAATTCGACCTCAAACTCATCTCAAAAACAATCTTTGGAATATTAAAAGTTTGAAGTCGATTCTATCAATAAAATTTATTTCCAAACAATTTCAAGATTTTAAGAACTTTAACAAACTCAAGAATACTATCTATGCAAATGTTAATATTATATAATATATCTTTAAATTTAAATGAGTAAACGGATAAGGTGAGGTTTTAGGTAATTTATAACCTCTTGAAAGAAGATTTGAGGGATGTTTGTTTCACATGATTATTAAGTAAAGGGGGCATAATTGATCAAAAATAGATTATATTAGAATCTGTTGATAGATTTTAAATTTGACAAAAGAACTATAGCATATGATTTTGTTGACAATAAATCTTGTAAACTTGTTAGTGAAATTAAAATCAGTGTTTGATGGTGGTCACAACAATAGTAGTGGTATTGATGATATTAGTGACGATAACAACCAAGACGGCGATGGCAGTGGAGATGTCACCGATGGAGGCAAAAGTATAAATATTACAATTATTTTTATCAAATTCCTTCATTATACTAAAGAAATTATAGTAAATTTTGTCTGATCTCATATTTTATGGGTTAATATGTGTTAAGAGACTAAACGTATATAACCTTTCATGAAGTTATGATAGAAAATCAAAATCAACTTTACTACAAACAACTCGACTTAAATTAGACAAAATCATATCGTTAAGGTGATAATAAAAATTAATTAACCACACAATGTAACATACAATATCCATTTAGATCCTTAATACTGATAGATTTCATGAAATACATATGATATTTCCTACCCATGCGCAAAAACCTAGGGAAACACACGTGGGAACACACAGGATTCTTCCAATGAACACACTTCAGTACATTAATTTTTCCCTATGGTCCCTTTATTTTTGTTATTGGCATTTTTACCCTATAGTTTTAAAAGTTTACGATATCGGCTAAACTATAATTCATTCAGGTTGATTTCAGTTGGTATACATAGAAACAAACAAAATCCGTGCACGTGGCTCCATGTGAAATGTTATTGGGACATTAACCATATTGCTTTTGTAATTTTTAATTTTTGTACACCGGCGTTTTTTCTCCTTTTAGTAAATTATATTAGTAAATACCTCAAATCATATAAGCACATATATAAAATATATATTTAACCGTACAATATATAATATAATAATATTATATAAAGTACCAGGCGAAATATAACATTTTTAAAAAATAATAGAAGTAATAACTTGGGGTTGGTGAATCTAAGCTCTAGTTGTTTTTAATTTTTTATAAAATTATAGTTATTTCTACACGCTCATCACATAAATCTACACATGAGTGTTTTCATTTAGGGAGCCACTAAATCTTTATCAGGCCTAAAACAAAATGTAAAGTTTAAGGTTTTCTTAAAAATGATTATAGTATTAATAGAGACTTAACTTTATTACTAAATTTAAAAATGATGACCAAACAAGGTGTAGTTTTCAACTATAATTAAGAAAAACCACATAATCTAAATTAGATTCAACCTATGATTTTTAGTAAGACATCTACATCTGTTGTAAATAAGAGAACACCACATATGATATATCTACAAGTAATGGACAAACTTACAACATAAAGGTGAGTAGTCATGTTCATACCTTTATCCACACGTCACACGATAGATCATAAATTGTCCTTGCATCAAACCAAATATAGAAAAGGTTTGATTATGGGCATCTATTGTAGAAGTTTAGACTAAAACCCTAATTAATTCGTATTTTTTAATATTCAAACATATCTATGATATTTCATAAATACAAGTAAAAATAAAATAATCATCTTCCACAATCATTATATATGGTATGCAACATAAATTGAGCTCTTTTCTTTGTTTTCTTTTATATGTAAATCTTAAATCTGATGGCTTACTCATGTATCTTCACAAAGCCAAAAACTCTAAGTGGATGTTTGGCAGCATCTTAATCAGCCTCTTAATGGTTCAGATTTCTAAATGGTTCAGCATTTAATGGTTCAGACTGTTTGTTTCGCAAGCAAATGTCTGAATGGTTAAGACATTTGCCTTTGAATGGATAAGCATTATACTAATGCTGAATGGTTAAGAGGTCTAATGCTGAATGGCTAAGACCTCTATCTGAATTGGTCAGACATTTGCCTTTGAATGGTTAAGCGATATAATAGCTCTTAATGATTCAGACCTCTTAGTGGTTCAGCACTTAATGGTTCAGATCTCTTATTAGTTCAGCACTTAATGGTTCAGACCTCTTATTGGTTCAACAATTAATCATTCGGATATTATCAAATAGCCCCTAAGCCCTAAAATTCCTTTTGAGGCCCTCTAAATTTTAAGCCCTAAGCAAAGGCTTATCTTTTATTCCACTACAAATGCCCATATTCACAAATGTATACATTTTCAATTTTCATTCACGTATGTCTTGTGTGTATGCATACATATACCTATAGTTGATTTATGCATACGTTTTTTTTAATGTCATGCGTGTACTTTCAAATTTCAATAAGCGATATGCATTACTACGTCACAAGTAGATGTAATTAAATATTCTTTATGTAATAAGCATGATTGTAATTTGAGAATAGACTCTATGAGCATTGAAAATTTTACCTTAAAGATAATCCACACAATAAAGCAAGTTAAAAACAAAAAATATATAAATTCCTTGTAAATCATATGAATGATTATTTTGAACCGGTCCATAATCTACTCTACTATCTGTTGTGTCACTTATAATATTTAAACCCTTAACCTTTAATATAAAAAAACTCCTTACCATTATAGTTGTCTGTTCGGGACATCTGAATGATTTATTATTTTACTCAAACTTTAGTTTTGATAAAAAGACCAAGAAATGAAAATAACAAAAAATTTGATGTTGATGAGCACAAACATTAAATCTTGAAGGGTGTGGGTGTGAAATGCAATTAAAGAAAAAAACAAAAATCTTAATTCATATTTCAAATTTTCAGCATTAACCGCACATCGGTACAACTTCATCTTCTACCTCAGCACTAATAACACCTGTGGATCTCACCTTAAAGCTTCTTCAGCTGCAACTTCTTCTCATTCAATACAATCATTATCTACAGGTATATGCTCTCTAATCACTGGATCTTGTTCATCATTTCTGTGGAATCAATACACTCGATCCACACCAAAGATTAAAGAACTCAATTCGTTTAACAAAGAAAACTTCAAGAACTTTATTGATTATCTCCTCCGATTGATACAAGAAAAACTAGAAAGAATACTTTGACTCTGAGAAAGTCAAAATGAATTACTAACTAACTACCACTAACAACCACATTTATACTAATCACTCTTAACCACAAGTTATGATCTAGTGACTGTACTAACCCAACACATTCTAACATATACAGAATTGGTCCTTGTACTATTACACCAACAATTCTCCACCTTAGTACATGACCAATCATTTAACCAACATCTAATAGCTGCAAACACTTCACAAACTTTGAACCTGGAACCACTTTAGTCATAAAATCTGATGCATTATCATCAGTACCAACAGCTTCAACTGAAACCTCCTTTGATTGAATAACTTCCCTTATAAAATGCAATCTAACATTTATATGCTTTGTTCTCTCATGGTGTACTTGATTCTTAGAAAGTTGTATGGCACCTTGATTGTCACATAACACAACAGCAGTAGATACCTTCATCCCCATTTCAGCTACAAAACCTTTTAGCCACAAAGCTTCTTTAACTGCTTCAGTTAATGCAACATATTCTGCTTCAGTTGTAGATAATGCAACTACATGCTGAAGAGTAGCTTTCCAACTGACTAACCCACTAAGCACTTTAAACACATAGCCAGTAGTTGACCTTCCTTTATCTAAATCTTTTGCAAAATCTGCATCCACATAACCCAATACAACTCCATTTGAATCATGCCAATTACCATAAATCAACCCAAGGTTTCTGGTTCCATTCAAATATCTCATCACCCATTTGACAGCTTCCCAATGCAACTTGCCAGGATTAGAAACAAAACGACTAATCACACTTACAGCATAACCTATATCTGGTCTGGTGCATACCATCAGATACATGAGGCTACCCACTGCACTAGCATAAGGCACTTTATTCATATAACTGACCTCATCTGGGACCTGTGGTGAGTCTCTTGATGACAGTTTGAAATGCAATGCTAAAGGAGTCTTGACTGGCTTACTTTCATGCATAGAAAAATTTGACAACACTTTATTAAGATAGGTTCTTTGACAGAGAAATAGTCTTCTCTGCTCTCTATCTCTAGTGATCTCCATCCCCAATATTTTCTTAGCTATACCAAGCTCCTTCATATCAAATTCACCCTTCAGCAGCTGTTTGGTGTTGTCAATCTCACACTGCTCTTGACAACATATTAACATGTCATCTACATACAGCAACAAATATATATAACAACCACTTCTATATTCTTTGAAGTACACACAACTGTCATAGCTGCTTCTTGAGAAGTTTTGACCCAACATACACTCATCAAACCTTTTATACCAGCATCTTGGTGACTGTTTTAGACCATAAAGTGATCTTTTTAACAGGCATACTTTATTTTCACTATCAATCTCTTCAAATCCAGGCGGTTGCTTCATATAAATGTCCTCCTCCAAACTGCCATGCAAAAATGCTGTTTTCACATCAAGCTGTTCTAATTCCATATCTTTGGCTGCAACCATTGATAGAATAGTTCTGATGGATGTGTGTCTCACAACAGGTGAGAATATTTCAGTATAATCCACTCCAGCCTTTTGAGTGAACCCCCTAGCCACCAACCTTGCTTTATACCGGGGAGCATCTTCATTGGTCAATCCATCTTTTACTTTAAAAAGCCACTTGCAGTCAACCACCCTTTTGCCCATTGGTCTATCCACCAATATCCAAGTCTTATTCTTCTGCAAAGATTCCATTTCCTCCACCATAGCCTTCATCCACTTGTCTTTATCACCAGACTCCATTGCCCCAGTATAAGACAAAGGATCTTCCATACCTTCTACATCAGCTACTGTAAACACAAAAGCTGATATGTCACCATCATCTCTATACCGGGTAGGAATCACAGTCTGCCTCCTAGTCCTGTCTCTAGCTATACTATAACTAGGTTGCCCACTTTGTCTTGACTCATTATGGCTGCTGCTACTAGTGCTTGGAGTTTCACCCGGATCTTCTGAGTTAGATTGTAACTCCACCTCAATTTGAACACTATGATCCTCAGTTAGATCATTGGAACTCTTTCCCTTACACATCACATCTTTGTACATTATGTGCTCTCTGAATGTAACATCCCTGCTTATAATCACTTTTGGGCTAACATCATCAAACCTCCAAAGTCTATAAGCCTTTACACCTTCAGGATACCCCAACACAATGCACTTTTGTGCTCTGGGTTCTAGTTTATCACCCTTAATGTGTGCATAAGCTAGTGACCCAAACACTCTTAGATGTTCACAACTTGGCTTAAACCCAGTCCACATTTCCATGGGTGTTTTATTCTCAATAGCTGAAGAAGGTGACCTATTCACCAAATAAGCAGCTGTAGTAACTGCTTCTGCCCAAAACATCTTGGGTAAACCAGAGTTAGACAACATACATCTAACTTTGTTTAGCAATGTACGGTTCATCCTCTCTGCCAGACCATTTTGTTGTGGATTCCCAGGCACAGTCAAGTGTCTACCTATGCCATGATCCTTACAAAACTTGTTGAACATTCCATTGCAGAATTCCAACCCATTGTCTGTTCTTAATCTTTTGACTTTCTTCCCTGTCTGAGTCTCAACCAACATCCACCACTCTTTGAATTTCTGGAAAGTTTCATCTTTATGTTTCATCACATATACCCAAACCCTCCTTGAATAATCATCTATTATAGAGAGAAAGTACCTAGCTCCACCTAGAGAGCTAGTTCTGGCAGGCCCCCATAAATCAGCATGGATGTATTCTAGCACTGCTTGAGTAGTATGCTTGCCTTTGCCAAACTTTACCTTGGTAGACTTCCCAACACACAGTGCTCACAAAACCCTGCAGAGCTTTCACTAAGTTGAGTGATCACTTGCTGTTTCTTCAATTCAGCCAGCCCTTGATCACTGATATGACCCATCCTCATATGCCACAACATGGCCTTAGACAGATCATGATCATTTACAACTGCAGCAGTACTATCTAGTGCTTTTCCATCTAACATGTAGATGTTATTACACTTTCTAGTACCACTCATTACAGTCAATGATCCTTTAATGATCTTCACCTTTCCATTCCTCAGACTAACAACATATCCATTGCTTTCAAGAGTGCCTAATGAGATCAGATTTCTCTTTAGGTCAGGTATGTACCTTACTTGATCAAGACTGAATTCAACTCCATTTGCTAGCTTTAATGGAATTGAACCAATACCTTTGATCATGCATGGTCTATCATCACCAAGTTGGACTGTGCCCATGTCAGTCAACTTTATATCATTGAAGAAGTCTTTATTTGGGGACATGTGATACGAACACCCTGAATCCATAATCCATTCTTGAGTTGCTTTGCCCTCTGAGACCATTAGTACATCTGCACTCTCATATCCATCTGAAGCCCCATCTATGGACACACTGCCTTGACCTCTGGATTGACTTGAGTCTTGTTGCTTCTTTCGTTTCTCAGGACAGTCTCTCTTCAAGTGTTTCTCAGAGTTGCATATGTAGCATCTTCTTTTAGGCCTTGACTTAGATCTTGAATTGTTCTTGTTCTTAGAAGTTCTGTTCTCAGGTCTACCTCTAACAAACAACCCATCACCATTCTCCTCCTTCACTTCTGATCTTCTCTTCAATTCTTTCGAATTAATGGCAGCCAGGACCTCTTCCATGGATAGTGATTCCCTTCCATACATAAGGGTATCTACGAAGTGTTCATAGCTTTGAGGTAATGAGGCCAAGAAGATGATTGCCTGATCCTCATCCTCTAATTCCACTTCTATATTTGATAGACCTAGGATCAATTTATTGAATTCATCCACATGATCTTCAAGAGACTTACCGGGTATCATTTGAAAGGTATATAAGCGTTTCTTCAAGTATAGCCTGTTGGCCAATGATTTGGTCATATAAAGACCTTCCAGCTTGGCCCAGATCCCTGCTGCAGTCGTCTCCTTGGAGACTCTCTCAATACGCGGTCACCCAGGCTAAGAATGATCGCGCTATGAGCCTTTTCCAACATTTCCTTCTTTTCTTTAACGGAGAGGGTTGCTGGGAGACCTGCTTCGCCCTTGAGCGCGTCCACCACACCCTGGTGTACCAACAACGCTCGCATCTTCAGTCTCCACAGCCCAAAGTCGTTTTTGCCATCGAATTTCTCGATATCGAACTTCGTTGACACCATTCTTCTGTACGAATTGAACCACCGTCTTCGTCTTTGCAATTCGAGCCGAACAAGGCTCTGATACCAATTGTGGAATCAATACACTCGATCCACACCAAAGATTAAAGAACTCAATTCGTTTAACAAAGAAAACTTCAAGAACTTTATTGATTATCTCCTCCGATTGATACAAAGAAAAACTAGAAAGAATACTTTGACTCTGAGAAAGTCAAAATGAATTACTAACTAACTACCACTAACAACCACATTTATACTAATCACTCTTAACCACAAGTTATGATCTAGTGACTGTACTAACCCAACACATTCTAACATATACAGAATTGGTCCTTGTACTATTACACCAACAATTTCAATGTTCTTTTACTGATTCTACCATTTCATCTTTGTAAATCTTGAAATCCCACGTTTCAATTTGATGTTATTGTTGATTAAATTCGTTACAGGTTTGATTTTTTGATGTCATGTGTTTAAGAAAGTTGATTACTTGGTTACGAGTGGTAAATCTATAACGTTGTTTTGATGCTTTCCCCCTTTTCTGAAAGCAGCTTAATCTGATTATGGGTTTGTTTATCTTGTTTGCGTTTGAATGCATGATCTGTGTTGCATTGGTTATTTGAATGATGGTTGATTTTATGTGTTTGCAGTGTTGGGGTGAATATGGTGAGATCAGTGTTGATGTTGTATATGGGGATGATGGTGGTGTTATGGTGGTTAACGGTTGCGACGGTGGCGGATGATGTTTTGTATAAGGACCCGAATCAGCCTGTTGCGGCTCGAGTGAAAGATCTATTGGGGAGGATGACAATGGAGGAGAAGATTGGTCAGATGGTTCAGATTGAAAGGATTGCAGCTACTCCTGATATCATGAGGCATTACTTCATTGGTAAATAAACAATGGTTTGTTGTAAATATATGATTTTGTATTCTAAACAAACGCGATAATTAGTTAAATCAAAGATATACGCTTGTTTACGAAGAACAGAAAGTAAATTAAAATGTTTGGGGGAAAACTATTGAGTTTGAAATCAAGGCTCAAGATGATGGAATTCAGGTCGGACAGTTTGAAACTTGTAAATATCTGTCCATCACTTATGGGCCCTGTTATGTTTTTACAAAGAAATATAGTAGATTGAGACGCTTGGGAAAATATGTTGAGTTTGAAATCAAGGCTCAAGATGATGGAATTCAGGTATGACAGTTGGGACATGATCCAGACTGTTGAAACATTTCAGTCCGTTACTTATGTGCCCGTGACTCCAACATAGCACAAGTTGTAGCCTTTTTGAAGTTAGGTCTTTTTATAGCCCATTTGTCATTGTTCAGCTCGCTCGAGTATGAGTCGAGCTGAATATGAGTCCACTAGCATCTGGATCTGCTGAATGTTAGGTGAATGGTCTTTTGTTGTTGTTAAATGCAGGAAGCTTACTAAGTGGTGGAGGGAGTGTTCCAAATCCACATGCAACTGTTGTTGATTGGGTTAATATGGTAAACGAGTTCCAAAACGGGTCACTTTCTACTCGACTAGGGATCCCGATGATTTATGGTATTGATGCTGTTCATGGTCACAACAATGTTATCAATGCTACAATCTTTCCACATAATATTGGCCTTGGAGCCACAAGGCAAGTCAAAGACTTTAGTACTTTGATATTGCTTTAATGTCATAAGTGTTTCTATTTTTGACATTTAATAAAGCCAAAATTATTTTAAAAAAATGCAGCATATCTTATCTTTTTAAAATTTGTTATAATGTTAAATGCACATCAGGGACACTGATCTTGTGAAGAGAATAGGTGCTGCCACTGCTGCTGAAGTTAGAGCCACTGGAATTCCATATGCATTTGCTCCTTGTATTGCTGTAAGATTTGAAAATATATTTCACCTGAAAATATGTTTTTTCATAACAAATGGCGAGCATTCGTTAGTATATGTTTTCTGTAAGTCTCAAATGTTGCAAATTCTTTGTAGGTATGCAGAGATCCACGATGGGGGCGTTGTTATGAGAGTTACAGTGAGGACACTGAAGTTGTTAGAAGTATGACTGACATTATATTAGGATTGCAAGGTGAAATTCCAGAGGGATCACGGCCAGGCGTTCCATATGTTGCTGGAAAGTATGTATCGTCTGAAAAATATTTTCAGCTCTCATTAGAATCTTTAGTTTTGCATAAGCCTGGCAAAACAAGCGGGTCGGGTTGGCTAACAGGTCAAAACAGTTAGTTTTAAAAAAGTAACATTGGGGTTGGGTCAAAGGGGTTTGACCAAAACGGACTCGGGTTAAAATGGGTGGTTGTAGAAAAACAAGAATCAAAGTGGGTTCGCCCATCATTTTTCGCTTAATATTTTCGTGTTAGAATGACCTATTGCTTAACATATTGCTTTGCATCCACACATGTTAGGAACAAGGTTGCTGCTTGTGCAAAGCACTTTGTGGCTGATGGTGGGACAACTCATGGAATAGATGAAAACAACACTGTAGTCAATGAACATGAATTGCTCAGCATCCACATGCCCCCTTACTATGACTCTATAATCAGGGTGTATCAACGGTCATGGTGTCTTATTCCAGCTTAAATGGTCTAAGAATGCATGCTAATGGAGATCTTATTACTGGATACCTTAAGGGTAAACTTGATTTCAAGGTATATTTGCTGTTTCCATACTTGTTCTTGTACTAAAATATTAACTTATGTAAACAATGTTTTTATAACCGGACCAGTTACTGAACCAGCCACCTTACCTGTCCATTGGTCGGACTCGCTTAAAACTGAGGACCTTATGGATAATTTAAAACTTAATACACACACTATATTGTAATACATTTGGCAAGGAAGGTATTGTATTTCACATTACTTTTTAAGAGTTTAATGTGAGTGGGATATACTGGGTTTGTTTGTTTGTTTGTTTTGTTTTTAAGAGTTTAAGGAGCAAAATTGTTTTTTACAAAACGATTACCTTAGTTGTCTTTTACGCACATGCTACAATTGTTGAGTTTTCAACTAAATTTCCCCCGATTTTTACATGGCTATAACTTTCTCACACGTTAATGTATATTTTTAATTGTACTATAAAACAAGCATTTTATTCTCTTTAATTGTATTTCCATGGTATGTTTTTAATTAAAAAGATATATGTTGTGTTCCTGCTTCGCTCGCACCCCTCTAGTGCGCGCATGGTGTTATATGTGTCTACATCTGTAAGTCTGAAATAAGTAGTAATTAATCAGTAGGGAGATTTTGGAAAGAAAAAAACAAGAGAAAATCGAAACCCGGTCCAACCACCTGGTTCAATGCGACTTGTTCAAATGAAGGTGACCGAACCAGTTATACGCCTGGTTTCCGGTCTAGTCTTTCCGACCGGCTAGTCCAGTCTGGTCCTCACAACAATAGATCTAATTGTTATTATCAGGGTTTTGTTATCTCAGATTGGGAGGGAATTGACAGAATTACTTCTCCTCCTCATTCTTCTCCTCCTCATTCCAACTACACTTATTCTGTCCTGGCTAGTATTTCAGCTGGAATTGACATGGTTAGTTTATGCATCCTTTTGATGGATAAAGTTGGTTCATTTAACAGTAATTCAATTATGAAGATGAATTCTTGAACAGGTTATGGTCCCGAATAATTACATCGAGTTCATCGATGATCTTACACATCTGGTCAAAGATAAGTTTATCTCATGGATCGTATTGATGACGCCGTGAGCAGAATATTACGGGTCAAGTTTACCATGGGCCTGTTTGAGACCCTCTTGCTGATTACAGTATGGTTAATGAGGTTGGAAGCCAGGTCAGTGAATATCTAATTCCAACTTTTAAAATGATCAGTTTTTAAGTTTTAAAAAGCACACTTGCGGCGTGAGGCGCCTGATCTGATTGAGAAACGCCTCAGGGCCATGAGGTGCGCCTCATGCACATTTGGGTCAAATTAGTGTCTGTATGAGGCTGATATGTAAAACCATAGTCACAGGATTCGCTAGGTCACCCACGATTTTCGAATTGGTTCGATTCGAACCCATTCGCATTCGCTAGCGACCCAGTCGCTCGCGGTTCGCTCCTGTGGTTCGATTGTGGTTCGATTGAGGTTCGATTGAGGTTCGCTTGTTGGTTCGCGGCTGCAATTCGATGTGGATGGAAGAAATTCGCTATGGATGTGCGAATCGAATTCATAACTGGAAGAAATTGAATTCGTAACTGGAAGAAAATCGGAAGAAATTCGCTATGAATTCATCTGTGAATTCAATCCATAGAAATTGAATCGATTCCAGTACTTAAGTTCCATTAATTCCCATTAATTTCCATTAATTCCATTAATTTCAATCAGTAGTGTTAACTGTTACTTAACAATCGGATCAATTGAATCGATTCCAGTACACTGTACACTCCAGCACTTATAAATAGTTGTGTTCACCACCCTTTTCTGGAAGTTGGAATTTGGGTTTTTATTTATTTTGAATTTGGGTTTTTTTTTTTACTTCTGGAATTTTGGAAGTTGGAATGGAACTAAAAGTTTGTTTAATCAGATATATGTTTTTTAGATATATAATTATGTTGCTTTTAACATGCCTTGTTTAATGATAATATATGAACCGAATTGATTGGTACAGCGAACCGGATCGAACCGGAATGAACCTACCCCCTAACGAACCGGATTCGTGGCCCCTAGCGAATCGCGAACCCGTACCTCGTTTTCGAACCGGAGCGAACCGCGAATAGGTGACTATGTGTAAAACCACCAAACAGATTATGAGATCATGTATAGTTTACTTGATAAAAAGGCTGATATGTAAAGAGACAAGACAAATGCAGCTTATTTGGTTGTACTTAGAGCAACACCTCACATACTTGAAGCTCTTGCAGGATCCCATAATCTTGTTACTTTTGTTTGTTTGTTTGCTTTACGGGTTTGTGAAATACAGGCACACAGAGAAATAGCAAGGGAGGCAGTGAGGAAATCACTAGTGCTGCTGAAAAACGGGAAAACTGTGGATGACGCAATGCTACCCCTACCAAAGATGTCATCTAAAATTTTGGTTGCAGGAAGTCATGCAGATAATCTGGGCTACCAATGTGGCGGGTGGACCGTTGGCTGGCAAGGGTTTAGCGGGAACGAAAACACAACAGGTATGTTCATCTCACGGCTAAAAGCTCGTGTTCAAGCACTGGAGCTAGCAAAATGGGTGGGTCAGGCTTATGAAAACTATATAATAAGTTAATATTTTAAATAAAGCAGTTTTAAGAGGTTGTATGCATGCAATACACTTTAGTCGACTTTGAAACTGTTTGACCCGTTAGGGATTGATACAATCATTAGTAGTAAATATACTAAATAATGTACCCGTATCTTAACTGCAGAACAACTATTCTTAATGGAATCAAATCTGCAGTTGACCCGAACACCGAAATAACCTACATGGAGAATCCAAACACTGAATTCATCAAGTCCAACAACTTCTCTTATGCTATAGTTGTGGTTGGTGAGCATCCTTACACTGAAATGTTTGGTGACAGTTCAAACCTCACCATTGCAGACCCGGTCCAAGTATCATCACAAACGTTTGTGGGAATCTAAAGTGCGTTGTAGTCATCATATCGGGTCGCCCAGTGGTCATCGAACCATATATGTCTGTCATTGATGCTCTGGTTGCAGCCTGGTTACCTGGCTCTGAAGGCCAAGGTGTGGCTGATGTCCTGTTTGGAGACCATGGGTTCACTGGTAGCTTTCAAGAACTTGGTTTAGAACCGTTGACCAGCTCCCGATGAACATAGGCGACTCGCATTATGATCCACTCTTTCCTTTTGGATTTGGACTCACAACAACATCAGTGACTGAAAGGTAAAAACTTGTTAGCAATTTCATTAGTTTCTTTTGCTTCTGTTGCCATTTGATGGAAGAATTTGACTATAACTTGAATAGCATACACACATAGTGACAAAATAAATGAATCTTGTAGACCCACATGCATATCAACAGTAAGTTTTAATGTTTACTTTGACCATGAGAACCTATTAGGAAAAACTTACGGGCCCCATATATAATCTACTGGTAGGACAATAAGGCAATAAACCGTTGAAATAGTCAGGTCATACAAAAGCCAAAAGGAAACTGAAATATTACAATAAACCACTTTTCATGTTAAATTAGATGTACTTTGACAATAAAATACATTTGACTTAAATGATTACCTTTTGTTTTCGCTATAGATGCATAAGTGATAAGTTAATACTTATGTCAATTTCTTACTGCTTTGTATGTAGTTTACTTTGGGTAATGGTTTAACTTTGTAGGTCAATACATTGCTAGAAAATTTGTCCTTGGGACATCAGTTTGAAACATCTAAGTGGGAAATTCGGATAATATCTAGGAGCTTAGCTTCAGGATCAATGAGGTACAGAAGATTAGATGAACGTATGTTAGTTATGTGGATCATCGTCCAATAATTTGACAGTTGAGACTATTGAATTCAATGTTATTATTTATTTTAAACGTTTTTTAGCCTCTTAATATATTTAACGGACAGTTGAGATCTTCAACTCTTATGTCTATTAGTTATTTTGAATTGTTCATGAAACATTTGAAGCTCACTGATGCAAATCCAGTTGGTCCAAAAGAGTTAATCGTGTATTCCCGAAGGGGGAAATGAAAAGGGCTAGAGTCTTTTGTAAAGGGATAATTCTCTATTATAAGGGGGGGGGGGGGGAATCAGTAAGGATCATCCAGATTAGTGTTAGTCTTATGTGGCCATTTGCATTGTGCAGTGTGTGAGGCCCAGCCCTGGTGTCTTTTTCTTTTCTTATGTAATTTCCGTTTCAATTAATGAAACTTTCCTCCCAAGTTACATATTTCATTCTCTCAAACATTCTCTTTACCTAGTTTAACCTAATAGTAGAAAACCTCCATCATTGGTCCGACCTGCCTCAGACCTGCTGTCATTCCTTCTTCATCTTCTTTCTTTCGGTTTTTCCATGGAAACAAGAACAATTCACGTTTAGACGCCCAGGATTCACTGATTAAACAGCTACAAACGGATGTAGCTGAAATTCGAAGCTCGCTACAGTCCCTGGAGGTTGAAAAGGGTGAGTCAAGCGAATTAGGAAGGTGGTTTTAACTTGGATGGCGAAACAAGATAAGAAAACGATTGAGGGGTCTTCGGGTTCGGGCATCTCGGGCGAAGAGGGCTCTATTCGAACTCCGTTCGAAATCCATTCCGCCTGAGAACACCGACTCATCTCTGTCGCTTCCTTGGGCAGTTAAGAAGGTCAAATTACCTGAGTTCTCCGGTTATGACCCGCAAGGGTGGATTCAGAAAGCGGAACTTTATTTCGAGCTAAATCACACGTCTGAGGAGGCTCGCTTGCAATTAGTTCGTTTGAGTATGATCGGGGTGGCTCAGCATGGTTCCCATCCATCACTCAAGTTCGTCCCAACATTTCTTGGCCGGAATTTCAGTCGGAACTTCTGCAGCGGTTCAGTGGCTGGAAATCCAAAACCTTATGAGCAATTGGCAACAATTAAACAGGGAGATTCTATCCTTGAATACATTGATGATTTTGAATACCTCCTCTCTTTTGTTCCACGGTTACCCGAATCACAATCGATAGGGTATTTGTTGCAGGGGTAAAGGATGATGTGCGAAAATGGGTGCATCTTATCGACCACAAACTCGTTTGGATGCGATGTATCTGTCGCGGGATGTGGAGGTGATGTTGCGACCTAACTCCGGTCACATGGGGTTGGGCCGATTCCGGTCCTCAACCCTAATGGGCTGCCATCAGTTGGGGTGAAAGATGGATCTTCCTTAGTGGGTCGATCGGAGCCCAAGCCCAATTCTCCATTCCGATTCGATCGAGTCGGTTCTCCTCGATTGGAGTCTCCCCATTCAGTGCTAAATCAGAAATCCTCCTCCCCTCTTCTGGATAATGGTCCGCTGTCTCCCCTCGTGATAGAGGAGTGCGATCCCTCTCGCAGTCCGAATGGGAAGATAGACGGAAAAAGGGGCTTTGTTTTCGGTGCGGTCAACAATATGGACCCGCTCATAAATGCCCAGAGGGTAAGCTACGGGTGCTATTGTTGGGAGACGATGAGGATGATTCAATGGGTGGGACACACGGCGGATTACAACCGGACTCTCCGCTCTCCTTGATCAGGAGACCAAGCTTACAGAAGGGAATTGTAATGTTTTTGGAGGTCACGGGTATTCACAGCTCATGAGTACATTCCACTATGAAAATTTGAAGGGCAGTTGCTCGGCTTCCCTGTTTCTATACTGGTAGACAGGGGAGCTTCTCACAACTTCATCTCACGTCGTCTGGTAATGGGCTTGGGTCTATGTTCATCCAAATTTCAGGGTATTCAAATTAAACTCGGAGATGTCACTATGTTTTTGTGTATGACAAATGTATTTGCTCTTCCAATTTCCATTGGAACTGTTCTTTTCGGTTGATGCATGGTCTTTGACACGGGTTCTTTAGACTTCATTTTGGGGATGGAATGGTTAAAGTCTTTAGGAGAAGTGGTGCACGACTGACAACACTCCTGGATGCGATTTCAATTCCAAGGAGTCCGGTCAAGTACAGGCCATTCAAAACCGCCAGTCCTCTTGTCTGCGTTGCACACTTGGTTATCCATGGAAAGCTCTTAGATGATATGTCTATGATTACCCCGTCCACACCTTTTTAGGGCTAATACCCTTCAACAATCCACCCTAATTCTCTGTTACAACAAGCTGCCCCCCCGTTTCAGCAGCCGTCTTCTCTTCCTCCAGCAAGGCCCCATGATCACATGATCCAACTTCTAGTGCTGCCCCATTTCGGTTGCGACCGTATCGCTATCCCCATATTCAAAAGACTGAAATTGAAAGACAAGTACAAGATCTATTGAACAAAGGAATGATCCGAGCTAGTACCAGTGCTTTTTCAAGCCCGGTATATTAGTTCGAAAGAAAGACAACACGTGGCGTATGGCGTGGATTACCGTGCTCTCAACAGTGCGACTATCCCTAACAAATATCAATTTCGGTAGTGGATGAGCTCATCGATGAATTACACCGTTCCCATTTTTTCTCCAAATTGGATCTGCGATCGGGTTATAACCAAATCCGTATGCATCCGGATAGTATTGAGAGGACTGCGTTTCGTACACACGACGGGCATTATGAATACCTCGTCATGCCGTTGGTTAATGAACGCACCAGCCACCTTCCAAGCTGTTATGAACGATGTTTTCCGTCCATTATTACGTCGAAAGGTGGTCATTTTCTTTGATGACAATTAGTCCACAGCCCACCTGGGACGATCATCTCGCGGATTTATCTGAGGTCTCTGACATCTACTTCAGCATCAATTCAAGGTTAATTCAGAAAAAGCAGCTTTGGTAAATCAATCAATTGATTATTGGGGCATGTATCAGCGGTCAAGGGGTTTCAATGGATCCATCCAAAGTGGCTGCGGTATGGATTGGCCGACCCCGACGTCCTTGAAGGCCCTTCGCGGTTTCTTAGGCTTAACAGGGTACTACCGTAAATTTGTAAAAAATTATGGTAGCATCGCCCGTCCTCTTACTCACCTCACAAGAAAGATGCATTTCAGTGGTCTTCAATCGCTCAGACAGCCTTTGACCAGCTTAAGCAAGCTTTGGTCTCGGCTCCGGTTCTTTCATTGCCGGATTTTTCTCTTCCGTTTGTAGTTGAATGTGACGCGTCTGGGTGTGGAATTGGGGCTGTTTTAATGCAGCATAAAAAAACATATCGCTTACTTTAGTAAGGCGCTAAGTGACCGCAATCTGTCGAAATCAGCGTATGAACGTGAGCTCATGGCTCTTGTTTTGGCAGTACAACACTGGAGACCTTACCTGTTGGGTTCGAAATTTACGGTATGTACGATCAAAAGAGCTTACGTTTCTTGTTGCAGCAGTGGGTTACGTCTTATGACCAACAGAATTGGTGGTTGAAACTATTGGGTTATGATTTTGATTACAATACAAGCCGGACGGGATAATCGAGCTGCGGATGCGTTATCCCGTTGTGAAGATCCGGGTCAGTTACTACAGGCGATTTCGTCCCCGATTTGGCTGCACGGGGCCTGCTAATTGAAGAAGCTCAAACAGACTCGGAAGTGCAAGCTATGCTTGCTAAATATGTTGCCACTCCAGCAAAGTATCCGGGTTACTCAATCCGTAATAATGTACTGTTCTATCAAAATCGCTTGGTGATCTCGCGAAATTCTAAGTACATCCCGCTCTATTGCACGAGTTTCATGTCACTGTACGGGGGGACACTCGGGTTTTTATCGAACACACCGTCGACTGGCAGCCAATGTATATTGGGTTGGTATGACTTCCACGGTTAAGATTTTATTCTTGCATGTGATATATGTCAACGCTGTGTCAAAGCTGTAAAGCAAGCTCCACGCTGCCTGCTGGTCTTTTACAGCCCTTACCACTGCCAGCTGCGATTTGGGAAGATGTCTCATGGATTTCGTTGTCGGCTTACCTCCTTCCAAAGGATTTACGGTGGTATTGGTGGTCGTGGATCGTTTATCCAAATACGCCCATTTTATTCTTCTAAACACCCCTACACTGCCAAATCAGTGGCTGACATATTTATCAAGGAAGTTATTCGCCACCACGGTATCCCTAAGTCCATCGTTAGCGATCGAGACCCGCTATTTCTCAGTAAATTTTGGCAGGAGGTATTTCGCCTATGGGCACTAAACTCCACATGAGTTCAGCGTATCACCCGGAATCGGACGGCCAAACTGAAGTTATCAACCGTGTTTAGAATCATATTTACGATGTTTTGCAGTCGATCAACCCAAAACATGGTCTATTTGGCTGCCTTGGGCAGAATTCTGGTACAATTCAACCTTCCACGCCTCCACGGGTACGACTCTCTTCGAAGCTGTTTATGGGAGGCGACCCCCATCGGTGTTTCAATTTGTTCCGGGGGAGATACGGGTAGAATCGGTGGCCCGAGACATTCAAGATCGAGACGAAGCATTGAAGCAATAAAAATACATCTTTCTAACGCTCAAGGGGCCATGAAAACTCAAGCTGATAAGAAAACGTCGGGATGTGCATTTTTCGGTGGGAGAATGGGTATATGTCAAATTGAAACCATACCGACAACTGTCGGTTGCTCGCCGTATTCATCAGAAACTAGCTGCATGATTTTTTGGCCCTTTTCAAATAGTAGAGAAAGTCGGAACGGTGGCGTATAAACTGTTATTGCCTGCTTCTTCAAAAATCCATCCTGTTTTTCATGTTTCTTTAAAGAAAAGCAATTTCGGGCTCGAGTGATACGGTGTTACCCCCGGAATTAGATATAACCGAGGACCCTCCTTTGCTCCCTAACACCATCTTAGCTACTCGGTTTTTACGAATGGTCCAGATTCGGTTAGAACAATGGTTGGTACAATGGCAAGTCAAACAACCGATGAGGCGACGTGGGAGGATGCAGAATGGGTTAAGCTTCAGTTTCCTGATATGAGTCTTGGGGACAAGACTGCTTTTGATGGGGGGGCAATGATGCAAATCCAGTTGGTCCAAAAGAGTTAATAGTGTATTCCCGAAGGGGGAAAATGACAAGTGAGTAGAGTTTTTTGTAAGGGATAATTCTCTATTAATAACGGGGGGGGGGGGGGGGGAATCAGTAAAGGATCATCCAGATTAGTGTTAGTCTTATTGTGGCCATGCATTGTGCAGTGTTGAGGCCCAGCCCTGGTGTGTTTTTCTTTTCTTATGTAATTTCCGTTTCCAATTAATGAAACTTTTCTCCCAAGTTACATATTTCATTCTCTGAAACATTCTCTTTGCCTAGTTTAACCTAATAGTAGAAAACCTCCATCACTCACTTTACAACCAATATAATATTTTAGGAATGTGTATGTTAATAAACAAGGTGTAACAACCCACATCAAAATGGGACGACATAATATTTTATAGAATTAGATAAGCTAATTTAATTATTTAAAAAACACTAATGTAATGTTTACTGTCAATGGCTTTCTAAGTGGTTTATATTCATCTGTTTAGTTAAATAAATGACCTTCTCACTAACATTATAGTTACTCTAAACTAACCTATATATTCATATTGAACATTTAAATAGTCAAAATCAATATATAGGCGTTTTACATACAACTTATTAAAACTCAGATGGTGATGAATAGTAACACCACCCTACGATCTGATTATAATATTTGAATATTTTTTATTTATTTATTATGTAGCTAATTTTTTACTAATACTTAAATATTTAAGTTAATTAATAATTATAATATTTAACAAAGTAAACTTTTTGATATATGTTGTTGTAAATATACTTTTTCCCCTAGTACGTTTTTTCTGTGGCATTATGCAAGTAGATAAACCCGTTGGTTTATAATAAGCAAATTCTTTTAGTTTTCTTAATGACTCATGATCTATTATTAAACTCATATAACTTGTCTATCGTAAGATTTAAACCTTCAACCTTCGGGAAAAAAATACGTATTACACCAGCTATTATTGTTCAAAATGCCCATTGGCAGTTCTTCCGGTATCTATAAATCCAACAATATAAATCCCACAAAATATATTTTTATAAAAATACCAAAATAAACTTTTTTGGTTTTCTTTTAGAATATACCAAAGAAATTCCTCATGAAAGTAACTACCTGTTAACAACGACCATACGAAGAGAATTATGTCATCCGTACATTGACATGTTTTCAACCACTAATTGAATACGGAAACACATGTTCGAATATCCATAAACATGTACGCTAATACAAATATAAACATGTATTATCCATACATGCTAAAATCATCTCAATCTTTATTCGTTGCGATCGATGATGTATGTAGGCTTCATATATTGACGAGGAAATAATTCACCAAATTCAAAGATAGTCATCTACTGAAACATTCAACGCCTTATTATCCGGAGCAGTTTCTCTTGAAGTAATAAACCGCGCGTCCATAGCCATGCCAGCATCAGATGCAACCTTTTGGATGGACCTAGGAGACAGGTCCGTCCTGGCTGTAGGAGGTAACATAGACGGAAAATTAAGTTTCCTTAGAGATGTGACCCTCTTAACGAGTAACAGGCCACATCATGAGCCATGGCTGCACCCTCGGGTGTAGAGTACGTGCCTAGCCAGAGCCGCTCTTGGGTTCCTGGAACTCTTATCTCCGACACCCATTTGCCCCACCGTCGACACCGAATGCCTTTATATCTCTTTTCTTGACTTGTACCCGCCGCTGATCCGCTTGTACAACTGGTGCTTTCATCTGAACTGGTGGCGCTCATGCTTTTTTGATGTGTTTGAACTAGTTTCAACTTGCAAATGTCAATGGTGCATGAAGCATGTGTTTGCATGTTTATATATGTGAATAATGGGAAGGTCAAAATCAGAAGGATTGAATTTTGAATTGAAAGTCAGAATATTCCATTGGTCAAAGATTTGAAAAAATATTAATTATTGGTTTGAAGGCAATAAGATATTATTTTATTTGGTCGGTTGTAAATTTTGTAATTTAATACACGTGCACTAGACAAGCACCATCTAAACAATTTCATCATTGGGTGCGTCATAAAACTATGGGTACCACAAATGCATGTATATGACTTGGTCACATTTTGACATAATAATTTAAAAGCAAAGTCAAACCATCAACATCATTAAATTCCAACTTTTCTACAATTTTGGTTGTGGTAGCCTGTGTTTATTATTACTACTTTATTAGTGGAGTCTTGACGTATAGATTTGATAGGAGAGCGTACATAGACGGACCCACATTTAAACCGGTTTCAACCTGAGCTGGTTTTTAAATACTGGTTTTTGAATTTTATTGACTCAACCTGAACCGGTTATACAATCCGATTTGTATACCTCTCATAGTGATCAGTGACTCGCTGAGTGAAGAGGCGCACACCGAACCAGATTCAGAACCCGACCCGACGACCCTACCCGGTTTCAACCTGACAGTTCCTCAACCCGGTTTGGACCCCATACAACCCGCAAGGTTCAAACTGGGTTCCGCTTTCCAGTCGCCAACCTGGTTTTAACCAACCCGACCCAGTTGAAACCCGGTTTAAGCACGTTTTTGTTCTTTTACAATTTTGCCCTTCTGAAATTGGGTTGCACCTTACCCGGAACCGATCAAACCGGTTTAGATTTATTTGACCCCAACACAACCGGGTTGAACCCGACCCGGTTTAAAATTCGAACCCGATTTGTGCACCTGTAGGTGAGTGGATTATAGAATGCTTGGGCTTCCCTCATGGAAACCAATTACCCACTAAAACTAAGCCCAATGATGGCCACAAAGTTTTGAGTCTGAGGCCCAACGGAACTCATTAGTGGATTTTTCAATATTCTTTTTTGGCCCAAATATGGGTTTAGAGTAATTGATTAAAGACAAAATTTATTTTATAGTTTTGATCTAAAGGAATGGGCAGATGCTCTTATTAAATTTGTAATTGATAATCATGGAGAAACATATTGTCAAACCTTGTAGTGTTAATTTTGATTGATTCGAGGCCTTATATATACAGTTTCAGAAAATTAATAGTTTTATTTTGAATACAGTGTTACACGATTCTCATAAAAAAGAAACAAACTCATTGAATAATAATCATGTTGATAATAGTTACATACAACTCTTTTATTCAAAGTTATTAAAACTTATACTTTTCACCAAGTGAAAAACCATTTCATATTTTCCATTAACACCAAAAAGGAAGGTTTTTCATTCACATCAGTAGTAAACTGTTAAAATCCATTGTAACATAAATCGGCCTTCTTGATCATAATAAACATTCATAATCAGCCATATGGGAACTTGAAACTTCAATTGTAGGCTTGTAGAAGAACAAAAAAAACTGTGAATTTGGCTATGTTTATGTTCGTTCGTTTAACCTATTTGAACACTCATGAATAGATTTTCTTATTCATGTTTGTTTCTTAAGAAAACTATTGTGTTTGTGTTTGTTCGTCAAGAAAATGAGCATATTTGTATTCATTTATGATCGTTTGTTAATAGAACACAAACAAACATAGATTAAAATAAATTAACCCATATGGATGCACTAAACATAAAGAACACAAACAACACAATCTAACAACCTTGTGTTTCAAACGTCAATATATGATCTATTTGAAATTTTGCTTCTGTATTTTTCAAAATTACACACGTGAAGACGTGCTTTAAACTTAAGCCAAATATACCCCCTTTATATAAAAACATTACGACTTTCAAAGTATTGTAATTATAACCAAAAGTATAACTTACTAGGTTTGACATTTTGAATTAGATAACAACCTTGACAACAATATTGTTTCGATCTCGAGCAACCTTCGCTTTAATGCGCGGTGCGCCTTACTTAAACTATATGTAATTCAAAGAATTAGCAAAGCTAACCATGAACAATCAACCCAAGCATCAAGCTTCAACACCAAAAGTCTAACATTAGTGTGTTGTACATCATCGTTGGTGTATTGTATCCCGCTTATCAAACGCCAACAAACGTATCGCTATCGTAACAATCTCACATTTACTTATGACACGTATATCCAATATAATATACCTTGGTGGGGGTATAATACGCCACCTATCGTGAAGTTTGGTTTTTTCCAATTTAATTTATTTTACTCATTTCATGATCGACAACAATTATATTAATCTAAGAAACATGTCCTAAGATAATTGTTAATTGTAGTAATTCAAAGTTTGTATAAAGGTTTAGTTAACATTTGTTAACCGTAATATAGTTGAGGGACTAAATGTGTAATCTTTCATTCTTGTTTCTAATAAGGGATTAGAAGGTTGTTAGAGTTGGTTAACTCAATTGAATCTTCTTCTTTGGGAGATCTCTTTGTAACGCAATTGATAATGATCACGGATCATTTGTTTTGTTCTTGTTCTTCCACTTTCTTGATTATTTGATTGTATTGAATTTCATTGTTTACTTCAACAAGTGGTATCAGAGCCACAATTCGACTCAAAAACAAAGAAGGTGATCTGTAATTGAAATTAGGGCATCAGATGGTGTCAACAAAGTATGAGATCGAGAAGTTCGATGGAAAGAATGACTTTGGATTATGAAGAGTCAAGATGCGGGCACTTCTTGTTCATCAAGGAATTGTTGATGCATTGAGTGGAGAGGAACGAATGCCAGTCGAATTAACTGAGAAAGAAAAGAAAGATATTTTGGAAAAGGCACATAGTGCGATAATACTAAGTCTTGGAGACCGAGTGCTAAGGGAAGTGTCAAAGGAAACTTCGGCTGCTGGATTGTGGTCAAAGCTCGAGAGTTTGTATATGACTAAATCTTTGGCAAATTGACTGTATTTGAAGAAAAGATTATACACTTTCCAAAATGGAGGTTGGTAAGTCACTTGAAGATCATACCGATGAATTTAATAAGTTGGTACTTGATCTTGAAAACATTGAAGTGGAGTTGGAAGATGAGGATCATGCTATAATATTTTGGAATCATTACCATCCACATATGAACATTTTGTGGACACACTCATGTTCGGTAGAGAGACTCTTTCAATGGAAGAGGTCCTTGATGCTTTGAAATCAAGAGAGTTAAAGAAGGGATCATATGTGAAAGAAAAACATGTTGATGGGTTGTATGCAAAGGGAAGGAAAGAAAAGGGGGCTGAAGCCAAAGGTGTTCAGTCGATCTAAGTCCAAAGGAAAGAGGAGATGTTATGTGTGTAACTTAGATAAGCACTTCAAAAAAGACTGTCCGGATTGGAAGAAGAAAAAGGGAGATTGTCATACTCCCAGAAATCCGAGTAGTCAACAACAAGAAGATGTTAGAGATGGGTATGATAGTGCAGATATATTGATGGTCTCTAAAGGAGGTAATACTCAAGAGTGGGTCATGGATTCTGGATGTTCATATCACATGACCCCTGAATCAACAGTTCTTTACTGAACTTGATATACAAGAACTTGGATCAGTACAGTTAGGTGATGACAGACCTTGTTCAATCAAGGGGATTGGTACAGTCTCACTAAAATGAGCAATGGGACAAGATTTGATATGGCACGAGTAAGGTTCATTCTAGAGTTAAAAAGAAACTTACTATCGCTTGGGTCATTTGAGAAAGAGGGGTGTCATATTAGTTTGTTAAAGAGTAAAGCTAAGGTAATTAAAGGGTCAATGGTGGTATTGTCTGGCACTAGGAGGGATAATAACATCTACCTTCTAGGTGGAGATGTCATAACAAGTGATTCAACTCTAGTAAATATAGCTGCTGAGAATCTTGCTATGACATGGCATAGGAGAATATGTCATATCAATGATCAGGGCTTGCTGGAATTGAAGAAACAAGGGGTTATTTATCATTTACATGATTGTAGTGCATGGTTTTGTGAGCACTACATTATTGGTAAATCATATAGAGTTAAGTTTAGCAAAAGGATGAGCTGCACAAAAGGGGTATTGGATTATGTCCATGCTGACCTGTGGGGGCCTGCAAAGGTTGTATCTCTACATGGAGCCAAGTATTTTTTTATCTATCATTGATGATTTCTCAAGGAGGGTTTGGGACTATACTTTAAGGAGCAAAGATGAAACATTTAGTAAATTCAAAGAATGGAAGATACTTGTTGAAACTCAAACTAAGAGAAGGGTCAAGAAACTCAGGACTGACAATGGTTTGGAGTTTTGTAGCAATGTGTTCAGTGATTTCTGCAAAGAACATGGGATAGTGGTGCGGTGTGAAAGTATATATATTTTGATAAAGGATTATTCGCACAGATTCAGTTTTAAATGGTTGTTACTACTACTAACTACACACACAAAAGGCAAGTGCACCTATCGTGAGGTAATATAGTGATGGTAAGAACCGAGTATCAATCCGTGGACACACTAAGACTACTCAACAATCCTTATGATTGACTATCAATTTTTGTTTAAGAGAATGATAAGTTGCATGATGTAAATTAGGGTTTCAAAACTAAAAATAGAAATAATAAATAAAGTAAAACAAGTTGAAACTTTTGGATTTAAGATTAGGGGATAAAGGCTATCATCCTAACTTGGATTACACTTATGTAACTGTGATGAAGTGGTGGTGTGATTAAAGATATTGAATAAAGTAATGTGTTAACGTTTATAAAGATGAGCTGGCGCGATTTCTCGTCTATTCGCTCCGTAGTGACCAGGACCATGTCAGGTTGAGATTTACTGCTTAGGTCAAGGCCCTAGTGATGTAGGTAGATCTTTTGTGTCCTTTTCGACATACGATTTCTGAAAACATAACTTAATGTAAGAAGAGAGTTGATCAAGTTCTATTCTAACATACCATTAATTTTAAAAAACCATAACAATTACTGTAGATTTCTCAGACTAATAAAAGGGAACCCGTAAATGATCAGAAAGTTAAGATCTTATGATTTCTAATAACCATCTCTAGTTAATTACCCATAGTTTGTTATGAATAAAAGTTGATCATACGTTTTTCAACCGTGTATGACAATCACAATTACAAATCATAAACTTATAACCCCCGTTCAAATGTAGGTGCTACCCATCGAAAGTTTTCCCAAGACCATCATAACATTAACACAATATTTATCACACCATTAATTCATCACAAATTACATAAGTTTCATCCAAGTAGGATGATAATAAGAGTTTAGCTCATAATGAGTTGTAATATAACAAACAACATAGAAGATAGATATGAATTCATCGGTAAAATAGAACAATCAAACCAATGATCCACAATGGATGATGTTTAGACAATTCTGAGCCTCTTCCAAGTGTTGTATGCACCTCCCGAGCCTCCAAATGATCTCTAAGACTTGATTCCCGAGACAATTCTGCAGAGTATCACTTCCACCAAAAGCTTCCAAAATGATAAACTTAGCCCTCTATTTATAGGCTTCCCGGAGTGTTTAAGCACGGCCCCGTGACAAAAAGGCACGGCCCCGTGTTAGTACAATGCTTACGAAGGTTGGTCGTATCGTACACACAGAAATTGTCGGGCACGGCCCCGTGACAAATGGGGCACGGCCCCGTGAAAGGAGGGAACACGGCCCCGTGACTACTTTTGGGGAACAGTACTTTTGTCCTGTCAGATGTCCAATACGGGGGTGTGCCAAATTAGCACGGGGGTGTGTTTCAGGCAAGGCATGGGGGCGTGCTTAATGAGGCACGGCCCCATGCTTGGAGTTTTAAGCTTGGATTTCTTCAATTTCTTGTCCATTATGCTCCTTTTGTCCATCTTGCCCTTCACAACACCTGAAAACACAATTAAATGATTTTAAGTACATAATCATCATATTTCGGGAGATATCGAGGAATAAATGATGTGCTTTTGATAGTGTTTTTATGTATAATTTGGAGCACATCAGATAGCAAGGCACTTGACAGTCCCTGGTAACCTTCAACAGAATGGATTAGTAGATAGGATGAATAGAACACTAATGGATAAGGTGAGGTGTATGTTATCAAATGCAGGGTTGCTAAAGACATTTTAGGCTGAAGTTGTTTCAACAACAGCTTACTTAATAAATAGATCTCCCTCCTTAGCTATTGGTTTAGTGACACCTATGGAAAGGTGGTCAGGGGAAAATCAAGGTATGATCACCTAAGGGTATTTGGTTCAGTTGCTTATGCTCATGTAAGTCAAGGCAAGCTTGAACCACGAGCCATTAAGTGTATTTATTGGGATATCATGAGCGCATCAAAGCATATAGGCTGTGGAGATTAGATGATGGTAGTCCAAGGTGATGGTGAGCAGGAGTGTGGTGTTTAAAGAGGATATAATGTACAAAAATATGATGGGAAAGAGGTCTATGGATGCTGAAACTAAACTAGATAGTAAAGGAGATAAAATGGAGGTGGAGGTATTGCCTAACAAAGATGTGGTTGTGGTTCAAGTCAATCATTAGGGAATGATGATGGTGATGCAGTGACCATAGAGTATAGTATAACAAGAAACATGCCTAGGAGGGCCATTGTTCCACCTTCTAGGTTGATGGAAAATGATGAGATTTCTGCTTTTGTTTTTACTACAGCTGAAGAAGAAAACATTAGTGAAACATATGAAGAAGTAATAGAGTCAAATCATAAAGATCATTAGATGAGAGCCATTGATGAAGAAATGAATTCTTTAGCCAATAATAAAACTTGGGTTCTAGTTGATAGGCCTGAAGGTCAGAAAATAATTAACTGCAAGTGGTTGTACGAGCTCAAAGAAGGCATTGATAGGGTTAAGGCTTCAAGGTATAAAGCTAGACTGGTTGCTAGGGGTTTTACCCAAAGAGCAGGTATAGATTATACATAAGTATTTTCTCCAGTTGTGAAACATACATCTATAAGAGTAATGTTGTCTTTGGTTGTCTTGTATGATTATGAGCTTGAACAATTAGATGTAAAGACTGTATTTTTACATGGAGATTTAGATGAAAATATTTTCATGAAACAGCCAAAGGGTTATGAATAAAAGGGTCAAGAAGAGAAAGTTTATTTTCTAAGAAAATCATTGTATGGGCTTAAACAATCACCACGATAATGGTATAAAAGGGCTGATGAGCAAATGATTAAGGATGGTTTTAGGATAAGCAAATATGATTATTGTGTATATATTGAAGAGTATGATTCTGGGGAATATATATATCTGTTGTTATATGTGGATGATATGCTGCTATGCTACAAAGATAAAGATGAGATTATAG
This sequence comes from Flaveria linearis, assembly GCA_024085815.1. Classification (NCBI taxonomy): domain Eukaryota; kingdom Viridiplantae; phylum Streptophyta; class Magnoliopsida; order Asterales; family Asteraceae; genus Flaveria; species Flaveria linearis. Next base: position 47,414,149 of record CM044016.1, read on the forward strand.
CTGCTATACAACTGCTTATGGAAGATTTTGAAATGAAAGATTTGGGCAGTGCTAAGAAAATACTGGGCATGGAGATCAAAAGATATAGAAGGAACAAACTATTATTTCTATCTTAAGTGTCATACATTAGTAAAGTGCTTGTGAATTTAAATATGCATGAAAGTAAGCCTGACATAACACCACTTGCTCCTCATTTCAAGTTGTCATGTTTAGATTGTCCTAAAACTGATGAAGAGAAGGTTAAGATGTCATCCATTCCTTATACTAGTGCTGTGGGTAGTCTTATGTACTTCATGATGTGCACTAGACTAGATTTGGGTTATGTTGTTGGGTTGGTGAGCAGATTTTTGTCAAACCTTGGCAAGGCTCATTGGTATGTTGTCGAATGGATATTAAGGTATCTAAATGGTAGAAGAAAGCCTGGTCTAGTGTTTGGTGGTTCTGGTAATATATTAGATAAGATTAGTATTGAAGATTATGTGGATTATGATTTTACAAAAGATATTGACAGAGGTAGATCCATAACTGGGTATGCATTTATGGTTACTGGTGGATTGGTTAGTTGGCGATTTACTTTACAAAAGGTAGTTGCTTTATATACAACTGAATCAGAATATATTGCTTTAACATAAGTAGTTAAAGAGTTAATTTGGCTTAAAGGTTTTGTTTTTGATTTGGGTGTAATGTTAAAAGATACAGTGGTGAGATGTGATAATCAAGGTGCTATACATCTTTTAAAAAATCAGATTTATCATGAAAGAACTAAGCACATATATGTTAAATTGCATTTTATTAAAGATGTGATTAATGCAAAAGAGGTTAGTGTTGTATATGTTGATACAAAGGAAAATGCTGCTGATTGTTTGACCAAGGTAGTTTCTGGTGTTAAGCTGCGACAGTGTTTAGTTTGGCTTGCTGTTGGTTGAACTTTGACACTAAGGTGGAGATTGTTAATTATAGTGTTCAATGTTTGTATAAAGGTTTAGTTAACATTTGTTAACCGCAATATAGTTGAGGGACTAAATGTGTAACCTTTTCATTCTCGTTTCTAATAAGGGATTAGAAGGTTATTAGAGTTAGTTAACTCAATTGAATCTTCTTTTTCGGGAGATCTTTGTAGCTCAATTGATAATGATCAATGAATCATTTGTTTTCTTCTTGTTCTTGTTTTGATTATGATTTTTCTTGATTAGTCGATTGTATTGAATTTCATTGTTTACTTCAACAATAATGGTAAGTTCTTGCATAGCACCAAAATCAACAACTTAACACACTTGGTTTTATGACTATGATTCAACAATGGATCACTTGACATTGTTGTGATTCTATTAATCACTTGCAACTAATTAGCATGTTCTTTCACTATGATCACACACATCATTGTAGCCTATGCTAAATTGATCTTTCACATTCAATTTAAACATATCACCTTGGATCACAAACACCATTGTGATTCATCAGTCTCAAGCGAATAAACACACTTCACGTCAATTCTACAAATCTTTGATACAAAAGTAATGTTTAAACATACTGGTCATTTCAACCAATTCTACTGATGACCAATTTCTATTTCACTTATAGGGGTGTTCAAATTCGGATATCCGAAATTTCGGATATCCGAAATTTCGGATTCGGATACAGATATCCGTTCAGATATTCGAATTCAAAAGAAAATTTATTTTATTTAACAAATTTTATAAAAATATAACAATTTGTATTGAATTTTTTCCGGATATCCGAAGTTTCTATTACAATATCCAAAATATTTAATTAGTATTTAATATTTTTAGATTTTTATAAAAATATTTTGGATAATTCTGGATATCCGAAATATCCAAAAATTCTCAAAATCACTATCCGAATCCTTATAAGAAATTTTGGATTTTTGGATTTTTCAAATTCAGATATTTTTGAACACATCTATTCACTTCTATTAAATGTCTAAGGGGCTGTTTGATTGCGCTGACTGAGTAAGATCTGACTGAGTAAGAAGCTGACTCAGTAAGAGGTTCTGACTGAGTCTGCATCTGACTGAAACTTGGCTGTTTGATTTAGTAGCTGACTGACTCTGCTGAATATACATACACATATACATACCCATCTACATACACATCTACATACCCATATACATATACATACCCATATACATATACATATACATACCCATATACATACACATCTACATACCCATATACATACACATCTATACCCATATACATACACATCTATACCCATATACATACACATATAGATACCCATATACATATACATATCTGAGCAAATCAACAAACAAATCCAAAATATACATACACATCTGAGCAAATCAACATCCAAAATCAACCATCACCGACCGACATCCGCGACCTTCATCATCATCATCACCGAACCCCCATCATCGTCCGGCAACACCATCGACCATCATCCTCCTTGGTCAAATCTTCGACCTTAACACCACACCCATCAACCGCAACCATCATCATCTTCATCCAATCATCTCTGTCGACCGAATCGATCATTATCATCTTCAATCGATCACCACCAAAACCCAATCGATTGATCGATCGCCACAGCATCAATCGATTGATCACCAAAAACCCCAATCGATTGACCGATGGAGGGAGTGCGACGGGGCTGGAGGGAGTGTGGCGGGGGGAGGGGTGGTGGGTTGCGGTTGTCGGTGTCATGGGGTGTCGCCGAGGGGGCTTGTGGCTATGGGAGTCGCCGGTGATGGCTGGTTGTGGGTGGGTTGTGGGTGGGAGTCGACGGGGGGAGGAAGAAGAGAGGCGCAGGGTCAGCCGGTCAGAAGGGAGGAAAGCTCTTACTCGGTCAGTCCTCCAGTCCGGGTCAGAAGCTCCAGTCAGACGAATCAAACGCACTGACTGGCTGACCGGGTCACCCAGTCAGCAGTCAGACGTGGGTCAGCTCTATCAAACAGGGCCTAAATGCATTACCAACACCTTAAGACCTCTTAGTCGGATATGGATCTTTCATCGCCCCCTCCTTTTAATTTGACTTGTAACTATGGTGGCAGAGGCCTTGATGACAACGAGGACGATGATGGTGGCCTTGACTACACTAGTAATAAAAAATAAAAAAATGTTATCATATTCATTAACCGACCTTGTTGTCCCGGCTCAAGACTCACAAGACATTTCGGCTATGCAACTTCTAAGGTAGATAGGCACGAGGTTCGAACTGCTAGCCCTGCTCCAGATTCACATTAGGTTAATTACCTATGCTTTTAAGGATATGATCATCGCTTATGAACTGCTCATCATAAGATATACAATTAGGAAGAATCAAATCCGAGTCTTCTAAACGACATCCAAGGGTTCTACCGCTAGGCTGCGCTATCTATCAACCGCCACAACGTGGGTGCGAAAAAATTCAGTTTTTTTGGTTGAATTCTTCTATTAGTTTTTTTAACTAAACTCCTTTTACTATCCAAACCCGGAAAGCTTAGCTTATCGGGTTATAACTATGCCCGACAATTTCACCCCTTTTCTTCTTTCTTGTCTATTCGAAGTCGTGTCGGGTTTCTTGATGCGTCTCTAATTCTTCATCCACCTTCAATTCCAACATTAAATTGAGGTATGTCACTGCGATCTATCATCATCCTCAATCTGATTCTCTATTGCTTTGATCCCATTTAGATTTCTTCAATCCCAATTTACAGAGCAATTGGTTTAGTTAGGGTTTGATGTGATTGCCATCAATTGTTACATAGAAGGATGTTTCAATCTAAATTTGCTTGCGCGATTGATTTTCGTAACTTATTTGAGCTTATATGATGAATCACTAACCCTGGGTTTGGAGCTTCTGTTTTTTTGGGGTTATCGGGATTACTAGTCGAGATTTTAGGGGTTTAATTAAATTGTGATGTTTTTTCTTATGGGGTTATCGTGATTAGCATCCAAGATTTTTTAGTTTGCAAAAGCAGTGGCAAAGTTTAAGTTTTTATGTCAAATGTATATAATCTCAAGTTTTCAACTGAAAAACCATTGTTTTAGCTTTCTTAAGGAGAATGCAAGAATTTAGTTAGCCACTGATCCATGAAGATATAAATATTTTTTTCTTGTTGATCTGTTTGACATCCAATGTGAATGGTGTAGTGAAAGGCCAGTGCCTTAGGCTGACCTGGAGATTCGGAGAACAAAGTCAACTGTACATGCTACTGATGTATATATGCATATAGATAGGCACATGTGTGTATATATGTGTGCATGCACATGTGTGTATGTATAACATGGAGGCCTAATGCTGAAGAATTCTTGCGTAATATGAAATCTGTTTTCAAGAAGCTTCCTTAGTTCACAGTTTATAACTTATGAGATATAGAACTTGAAATAGACTTGTGCATAGTGATCTCTAGAAACACTACAAAGTGTTGGTTTCAGATGGCCATGTCCCGTGCAATGTTAGTAGCTGTTGCTAAGCAAGTAGATGAGTTTATGACTTATGATGACAAAATACATTTAATGCTGGGGTATATTGAGTATAAAATATGAGTTTTACTTGACTCAGAAGGCATTCTGGGCTTTATATAGTTTTTACTTGCTGTGTGCTTTTATAAGTGACGACTATTGACTGTTTCACATGGTTTTGAAGGAGGATTCACCATGTTAACCTTAAAGTATTAAACAATTTTCTAATTAAATCTTTTAGGTACCTAGTATGCATGTACACTAAATCAATGAACATCATAGCACATCCTTTTACCCACGCTATTCTTCGAAGTTCCAAGTGACTTAAAAATATCATCCATAGGTGACACGAACATCTATAGCTACCCTTCTCTTGCTCATGTTGATTTCTGTGTATAATGGTTCTGATATTTAGCACATCTATAGTTTCTATTTCATCTATGTGATAAGAGGTTTCCAGCAAAACTAAAGGGAAAACTATACAGAGTGGCGGTACGCCCAGCTATGTTATATGGAACAGACTGCTGGGCCATAAAGAAATCGCACGAGAAACAAATAGAGGTAGCAGAAATGCGAATGCTGAGGTGGATGTGTGGACACACAAGACTGGATCGGATAAGAAACGAAGTGTTTCGACAGAAGCTAGAAATGGCTTGTATTGCAGGTAAAATACGAGAGGGAAGATTAAGATGGTTTGGGCATGTCAAGAGGAGACCAATGGCAGCACCAGTTAGAGCAGTGGAGAACATCATCTTAGAGGGTAGGAGGAGTAGAGGAAGACCTAGGTTGACTTGGGAAGAGATAATTAGGCGAGATATGGTACACTTGCACCTCTCTGAGCACGTGATCGAGGATAGGAGTGAGTGGAGGCGTAGAATTAAAATTAAGGACTTTTAATGGGTTCTGTAGGTAGGAAGGGCCTTTGAAAACTTGTTGCGGGGCCTGATGTGTATGTAGTCCGCTTCTGCCCTTTATAGGCGAAACTTGCTGCTTCTCTGATGTATGCTTGTTCATTTTCTATTTCCTTTTGGTGATTTTTTACTGTATGCTGTGTGCTGTATCATATATTTTATGTTCGATTATATGCTGACTCGCTAGCGTTATTGCTTTTGTTATCGAGTCGGGGGTCTCTTTGGAAGCGGTCTCTCTACCTACCTGGATAGAGGAAAGACTCGCCGCCACCTACCTCCTCTAGACCCTGCTCTTTAGTGGGATATACTGGGTTTGTTTGTTTGTTTGTTTGTTTGTTTTTACTGTTTCATCTGTTTTCATCAGACGTGCACGACTATTCCTCTTCCCCGAGACATATTTGTTTTACATTCTGCCACCTTTCAGTTCTGTCTTAACCTCTACTTGATTCACATGTTTGGCTCTACCTTCATAGTTGAGTTAATGTTTTTGTAATTTATTCAAACAACAAACTACCTCTGGCCCACTGTACATAGCAACGGTCATCATAACACCAATATCTGTAATCTTCTTTCAAAGGTGATAGTTCAGAATATAAATGGGAAGGCACATTTATATATGTTGTGCAGTCATATTCTACCTTTACTGAATTTTTCCATTAATGTTGCGTTTTTACTCAGGAAATCTAAAGCAACTTGATTTGAGGATAGGCATCACAATCCAATATTTGGTGCTGATTGAATGTCTTGAATGGTGTTTTTGTTTTACGAATATCATATCTACCAGTTGACAGGATAAGATGAATTTACCCACACACATCTCCGGACAGTTTTCTGGGCAGGCACCGAATCAGTCTGGGACTTCTTTGTCTGGCGTGCCACATCAGCAAAACATAATGCAAAGCTCTGGAGGTCAGCGTAATACACTCAACATGGAGCCTGGTTTTGGGACAGTTCGGCGCTATATACAAGAGAGAATGTAAGTTGCTTCTTCCCAAATGTGCTTATAGTATGCTTTTTTATTGTGAACACCCGTACATGTGCATGCATGCAGGTGTAATTTGGTCTTTTTCTGCATTTCATCATATATGGGCATTTAATCCCTGATAATATGTTATCTTCTTCTGCAGCTATGAATACTTAATGCGGCGACCACATACTCAGGAGCTAGATCGAAAGAAGGTGATAGACATTGTTAGACGTTTAGAAGAAGGCCTTGTTAAAACTGCAACCTCTAAGGTTTTGTTTTCTCTTTTTTGATTCACTTTTTTTTTTTTTGTAAAAACCTATCTTGGCATGTTTCTACTCCTACATTTGGACTCCCTTCATTTTCCCATTTTTTTTTGTTTAGGAGGAATACATGAATCTCGAGACACTGGAAAACCGTTTGCTTGTTTTAATCAAACGCCTCCCCTCGAATAACCACAATCAACAATATCAGCAACAAGGAAATACTTCTGTTCCCATGGGAACTATGATTCCGAATCCTGGCATGCCTCAAAGTGGGAACTCAAGTATGATGGTTCCATCATCTATGGATACCATGGTGCAGCCAGCAGTCAACACAGGGAACTTTTTACCCAATAGCACACGAGTTCTTAGTGGGATGCACAATGGTTCATTAAGTTCATCTGATGGTTATTTTACCCTAATTTTATTTCAAAGTTCTTAGCGTTACCAAATTTTCTTCTACGTTGCATTACAATTTTATCCTTTATGCAGGTCTGACTAATGGTTATCAACAGCCGATTACGAATTTCTCCAGTAATTCAGGTGGAAACAGTTTGATTTCATCGATGGGTGCACAAAGAATGGCCAGCCAAATGATACCTACTCCTGGATTTAATAACAGTAGTGGCACAAGCAATCAGTCTTACATGAATATGGATTCTTCTAACAATGTTGTTGGACTATCAACTATAGACTCTACAACCGTATCTCAACCACTGCAACAAAAGCAGCAAGTTGGCAGTCAAAACAGCAGGATATTACATAGCCTAGGCAGCCATATGGGTGGGGGAATCAGGTCTAGTTCACATCAAAAAGCACATGGGTTTTCAAATGGGTCAAATAACAGTGGTTTAGGAATGGTGGGAAATTATTCACCAATGATGAATGGTTCTGGGTCCTCAGAAAGCTATGTAACAGCTTCTAATTATGGAAGTACTACTGTCGATCCTTCTCAATCTGGAAATTTATATGCTCCCACAAGTTCTGCTACATCGATGATGAATAACCAGGACATAAACTCAGTAAGCTTGCATGCTTTACATAAAACAAGCTCTCCCATGATGATCAATCATTCGAATTTGGTCAACGCTCAGCAGGGGTCGAACATGAGACCTTCAATTGCTCAATCAGAAAAGATGGATTTCCGGTCTCAGCATTCACTACAGCAGCCTGTTCATGTTCAGCAACAACTTGTTCAAAACCAAAGTCAAAGTCAACCAAGGCATCAATATCAACAGAATCAGCCTTTATCATATGATCAGTCTCAGCTGAAACCTGATCTTGTCAGTCAATCGCAGGTCTCTGACCATTTACAGTCTTCCCAGACAACCAATCACTTTCAAGCGAACTCTAAGGAAGGTCAATTTGTTGTTGACGGTCAAAATGGTCTTACTAGCTCGATAGGAGTTCAACCAGGGTCTGTAATGCAGGGCCAATGGCATTCAAGGTCTCAAGAAGTGCCACAATTACCAAGTAACATTTCAGAGCAAAATGTCAAAAAGGAATTTAGCCAAAGAATAACGGCTCAAGATCAAGCTCAGAGGAACAATCTTTCTTCAGAAGGATCTATTACCTATCAAAGTGCTGCCAATAAATCAATAGACCCACCCAACTCTGGTGCTATTTCTAAATCTGTTGATCTAAACCGTGAATTACAGTTCAAGAATCAACAAAGGTGGCTGTTGTTCTTGCGGCATGCTCGTAAATGTATACACCCACCAGGAAAATGTCCAGAAATCAATTGCATCACTGCTCAAAAGTTGTTGAACCATATGGCATCATGTAATGATCTGGTTCAATGCCAATATCCTCGTTGTCGAAAAACAAAGATTTTACTTCATCATCATAGGCAATGTAGGGATCCTGTTTGTCCTGTATGTGTCCCCGTAAAGCGTTTTGTGCAACTGAAAGGGGCCTTGCGTGAAGAGTCTAGCGAATATAGCATGAAGATGACTCCATCTACTGTTGAAGCTTCACAAGATCTAAATCCAACTGTGAAACGTATGAAAGTAGAACCGTCATCACAATCATTGGCTGCTGAAGGCCAAACTCCTTCCTTAACAGTTCCTGTCACCAGCGCATCTCAACTTCAGGGTCAGATTGGTGACACCAATACGGCTCCCACAAAATCTGAGGTTAAGGGGGTAAAATTGGAAATTCTTGCAAATCCTGTGCATGGAAGTTCCAAGAAGGACTATGTGGAAGATTCTGGAAACCAAAAGTCCAAAGTTGATTCAGTTGTGCCTACTAAAGTCCCTGTTTTACCTAAACAGGAGCTTGTTAAGAATGAGATAGAAGTAGCTAAGGGCCAGGGCCAGGTCCAGGTCCAGGTCCAGGTCCAGGTCCAGGTCCAGCCCGAGCTTAAACCAGAAAACCCAGCACCCCCGGCTGAAGCTTCTTCTGGAACCAAATCCGGGAAAGCAAATATAAAGGGAGTATCAATGATAGAGTTGTTTACACCAAAGCAGGTTCGGGAGCATATCTCCGGTCTCAGGCAGTGGGTCGGCCAGGTGAGATTACTACAATACCCGTGTCACTTAATCTTGCAATTTTTTCCTTCGCATTTTATATCTTCTATTCTTCTTTTGTACAGAGCAAAGCGAAAGTGGAAAAGAATCAAGCTTTGGAGCACTCGATGAGTGAGAATTCTTGTCAACTATGTGCAGTTGAGAAGCTCACTTTTGAACCACCACCTATATATTGTACACCTTGTGGTGCTCGTATTAAAAGAAATGCAATGTTCTACACTGTTGGGACTGGTGATACTCGTCATTACTTCTGTATTCCTTGCTACAATGAAGCCCGTGGAGACACTATTAATGTTGATGGAACTAATGTCTTGAAAGCTAGATTAGAGAAAAAGAAAAATGATGAGGAAACTGAAGAATGGGTATGATGTATTATTTTTATTTTTTCATGATTGTTCAAATGGATATTTAATTCTTGTGCCTTTTTTGCAGTGGGTTCAATGCGACAAGTGTGAAGCATGGCAACATCAAATATGTGCATTATTCAATGGTAGAAGAAATGATGGTGGACAAGCCGAGTACACATGTCCCAATTGCTATATGGAAGAAGTTGAAAGAGGAGAGAGGATACCCCTGCCACAGAGTGCTGTGCTTGGGGCAAAAGATTTACCTAGAACCATACTTAGCGATCATATAGAGAGCAGGTTGTTTGGAAAATTGAAACAAGAGAGACTAGAGCGTGCTAGGCTCCATGGTAAAAGTTATGATGAGGTAAAAGTTGTTTTTCTGATTTTTAGTTTGACCTGCATGAGTTTTGTATGAAAATAATCAAAATTCTTATTGCTTGTTGAATTTAATTGTATCAGGTTCCTGGAGCGGAATCACTTGTTGTCAGAGTTGTATCATCCGTGGACAAGAAACTGGAAGTCAAACCGCGGTTTCTTGAGATCTTTCAAGATGAAAATTACCCTGTTGAATTTGGGTACAAGTCTAAGGTATTTAAAAATATTAATCCAGACTAAATATTTTCTTTTGATGTCATCACTATTATACCAATCTCTAAACTACTGTGGCTTGTTTTAGGTGGTACTGTTGTTTCAGAAAATCGAAGGAGTTGAAGTATGTCTTTTTGGGATGTATGTTCAAGAGTTTGGAGCAGAGTGTGAGCAACCAAATCATCGCCGTGTGTATCTTTCTTATTTGGATTCAGTCAAGTACTTTAGGCCTGAGATTAGGGCTGTCACAGGGGAGGCTCTCCGTACCTTTGTGTATCATGAAATTCTGGCAAGTTTTCCCTTTTTAAATCTTTTTGGTTGCTTTATTCTTGTTAAGTTGAGTATGTCACTTGATTTTCTTTCATTCTACTGACAGATAGGGTACCTAGAATATTGCAAATTACGTGGTTTCACTAGTTGCTATATATGGGCTTGCCCTCCATTGAAGGGTGAAGATTATATCTTGTATTGTCATCCTGAAATTCAGAAGACACCAAAGTCTGATAAACTAAGAGAATGGTGAGTGGGTGTGAGATGCACTTATTCTTTATTTTTTTATCACCTTATTATTACTGATGAATTTATGTGGACATGTGTATCAGGTATTTGGCGATGTTGAAAAAAGCTTCAAAGGAAAACATAGTAGTTGGTCTCACTAATTTATATGATCACTTTTTTGTATCTTCTGGTGAATGTAAAGCCAAGGTAACGGCAGCTCGACTACCGTACTTTGATGGGGACTATTGGCCGGGTGCTGCTGAAGATATGATTTATCAGATTCGTCAAGAAGAAGAAGGAAGAAAGCAAAATAAGAAAGGGTTTATGAAGAAGTCCATAACAAAAAGAGCTCTGAAAGCTTCTGGCCAAACCGATCTTTCTGGTAATGCATCGAAAGATCTGCTACTGATGCACAAGGTAATTGATCCTCTTCATTATTTCTTAGTTAATTTGTGTATTCTTGAAGTCCTGAAAAGTTTTTTTTAATTTTTAATCTTAATTACTATGCCTTCATACTTTTTTCTTACACTATTTCTTGTTCTTGGAATCTATTTGGTACAGCTTGGTGAATCAATTTCCCCAATGAAGGAAGATTTCATTATGGTTCATTTGCAGCATGCATGCACTCATTGCTGCATTCTTATGGTATCTGGAAATCGATGGGTCTGCAATCAGTGCAAAAAGTTTCAGATTTGTGATAAGTAAGCAATTTAATATTTTACCTTGTTATCCGGTTTCTGGTTTTCATTTTTATTAAGAATGGTGTTTTTTCGCAATTCTCGCCGAAAGTTCATTTTCATATTATAACTACTGCGGAAAAAGTATAAAGTGTAAATGACTATTTCTAACTAGACACTTGCAATTACAGTTGTTATGAAATCGAACAAAAACTTGAAGATAGGGAGAGGCACCCCATCAATCATAGGGAGAAACATCCTCTTTATCCAGTAAGCTCCTCAAATCTACACTTTACTTCGATCTCCATCATGATTATGCTTACAATTATGATTAAAAATGGATTAATTATGCAGGTTGAAATCAATGATGTTCCGGTAGATACCACAGATAAAGACGAGATTCTCGAGAGTGAATTTTTTGACACCCGACAAGCTTTTCTTAGTCTTTGTCAAGGAAATCATTATCAATATGACACACTTCGTCGTGCAAAACATTCATCAATGATGGTGTTGTATCATCTTCATAATCCAACTGCACCTGCATTCGTGACAACATGCAACAGATGTCATAATGATATAGAAACAGGACAAGGTTGGCGGTGTGATGTTTGTCCTGACTATGATGTCTGCAGTTCCTGCTACCACAAAGATGGAGGCATTGATCATCCTCATAAGTTGACACCTCATGTCTCCATTGCTGAGCGTGATGCACAAAATAAAGAAGCTCGCCAACAGCGTGTTGTACAGGTATACATACCAGATATTTATGTTTTTCCACTTCGGGCTTTGCTTATAAAAGATACAAGATTATAATTATATAATTCTTTTTTGGTATTGCAGCTTAGGAAAATGCTTGATCTCCTGGTACATGCATCTCAATGTCGGTCCCCACATTGCCAGTATCCAAATTGTAGAAAGGTGAAGGGACTTTTCAGACACGGGATTAATTGCAAAGTCCGCGCTTCTGGTGGTTGTGTTCTCTGCAAGAAAATGTGGTATCTTCTTCAACTTCATGCCCGAGCATGTAAAGAATCTCAATGTCATGTACCTCGCTGCAGGTTTGCCCCGTTCATTACTATATAACATTATTATATTTATATTCATTGATGTGTTTGTTTGCATTATGTATACAGAGATCTGAAGGAGCATTTGAGAAGGCTGCAACAACAGTCTGATAGTAGACGAAGAGCTGCTGTAATGGAGATGATGAGGCAGCGTGCAGCTGAGGTTGCTGGCGGAAGTGGATGACAAAGATGTAAATATATTGAAAAGATGTAACATATTGTGATTCGAAGAATCCTCAAGTGTATTTATAGGCACAGGAACATGACGATGACGAAAAAAGTAATGGTAACAAATGAAGGCTACTGGGGAGTTGTTTATGGGGAGTTGTTTATGGGGAGTTGTTTACATTACATCATCATCATCATCTTTTCTGCAGGTTGGGTTGAGTTGGTTACCAGCGATTCTTTGATTTATAGATTATGTAATGTTGTCATCATAATGTGGCAAAGGATACCATAGATTTCAGTTTTCCAATGTACTTTTCATGTGGTTTATGATTAGAAACAGGTGTTGTAGATGTTAAAAGTTGAGAAGGAACCAAACAAGGACTATATTGTTGTAGCATATCTGTGATCTATCATGAAGAAATGGCTGATTGTGTAAAGAGTGCTTTGAACCAAATGAAATCGTCTTATTGTTCATGCAACCAGCACAGTCTAACAAAATGAGCCATCGAAGTATCGAACCAGTGAATTCTGAGCATCTAACTGAAGAAAATGAAACTAATACTAAATTTCACATAGTTGTCTTTTTAAGCTTCTGTCTGCGCTAATAACACAAAGTTATATTTTTAAGCTTTTGGGCTCTACAAATAGCATTTTGATTCATGTTTTAAGTGATAGCTTTAAAACCTACTATTTAATATTGCTTTTAAATCTACATATGTCAATCATAATACTTGAATCCTCAAGAAGGAATATTTTTTTCTTCGTAATTTAATGTCGTTAAACAACAAGCCTTTTAGTACACGAAAAAACTCTCCGTCATATTTTGTGTATCGAGATAACAATAAATCTTAATTATATAACAATAATTATCCAACTTGCTCAATTATATTATATTTAAAATTTTAATTACATATACCTCTTCTTTTAAATAAAAATATTACCTATTTACTAATTCCGATTAATTTCATTAAAAGCAACTTACATAACTCTTCTATATATAAATATTAGTTATTTACTCATTTCAATTAATTTCATTAAAGCAGCTTATATAACTACAATTTTAGGCTGTAATTAGAATAGTAATTTCAAGGATAAAATAGTATGTTTATAGATTAATTTTTTATAATATAGATAAATATGTAATATTTATGTTTAATAAAACAGATACGTGTAATTATCATTTTAAATTACACACACATATATAGAGAACAGTTACGGTACAAAGTGTTTTTTTCCGTGCGAAGCGTACAAAGTTATCATGCAAGAATGAAAGTTACGAGTGAAATTATAACGTAAGTGTTAAAATTAGTTATGCAGAGATGAAATTATTACATAAAGGTGGAATTATTACACAAGAAGATATTCTTGCGTGATAATTCAATTTCTGCGTGATAATTCCACGCGAGTGTAATTCATCTTGCGTAATTATTACTTTGTTCTTGAGTGATTACTATTGTTATTATTGCGTGATTACTATTGATAGTTCCACCCCAAAACTCCGTACGCTTCGTATAAAAAATACTGTGTATACTAACCGCCCTATATATATACATGTATTATAAAATTTTTAAATGAATATAATTCTAATTGATTAAGTTTTGGAAAATGAAATATATAATTCTCCACCAAATCTGAAAAATGTATAAAAATGGCAAACTAGAAAGAAACAGAGCAATGAGAGTGGAGAGCGATTCACGGTTACTTTCATCCTTCAAACACAATAATAATCCATCTTCTTCTTTCACCCTACAATTTCTCCCCTTTCTTCCTCTAATTCCTTCATCATCCCGCAAAATCATGTCTGCAACTAACGGATACAATCCCAATTTGGATAGATTTCTGGATTAGATAGATCGCCTTCAAGTTGTTATATACGCTTCAAGATCACCAATTTCGAAACCCCCTTTTGAATTCAATAAGTGATATATGTTTTTTATCGATTGAATCGAAAAATCGGATACCCATTTGATTAATTTCGACGACTAAGACGTTAATTGTTTGTGGGCATGATGTCTTCGTTGTGGAGATGGAAGAAGATTCAAGATATTGTGTTTGCGAGATCGAAGATGGGTTTCTTGAATTGGGTGCCGTACGCCGGCGCCGGAGCTCCGGGCATTCTTCCGGCATTGGTGGGTGGCGTGCAGGCGAGGAGTAAATGGGATCACGGCGGTGGTGGGTCTGATGACAGCGGTGGTAGAACGACGGTGACGAGGAGGATTAGAGCTGAAGCTAATTGTCCTCGTTGTTCTAAGCAGATGAATCTGGTGTTTTCTAATAATAATCATCTCATTCCGCCGGCGTCTTACGCCGGAGATGAGTCGGAACCACCGCCGGAGGTTGTCTCCGATGGTAATTTGAGAAATGGGTATCAGGCGGTTAACCTTTGCTCCAATTGTAAAACTGCTTATTATTTCAGGCCGTACAAGATGGCTCCTTTGCAGGGTAGATTTGTGGAGATTGGTAGGGTTAAGAATGGTAATGGGAAGGATAAGGGGCAGGTTAGCAATGAGGATGATTATCGGAACAAGATTCGGGCTTCGTTTTGGGATACATTGCGCGCTTATGGTGGTGATCCACCGGAGAATTGGGCGAGTAATGGCCTTGCTGTGCATAATGCCCCTGGAACACCAGCTGCACCGGGGGTCAATGGCATACGTGCAGGTGGTGGTCCTGGTGGCGGTGGCGGTGGTGATGATGGGAATGGTGGTGAGAAGTTTCGGTGGGGTGGTTCAAATCTTGGGAAGAATTTGCCTACTCCTAAGGAGATATGTGAAGGGTTGGATAAGTTTGTTATTGGTCAACATGGTGCCAAAAAGGTTTCAACTTTCAACTGTTTTTCGTTGCATTTGAGCATAATCATAGTTTATAATTTTGTAATGGTGTTACTCAATTCTGTTGAGTTCATGATCTTTTGCACGTTGATGTTGATATTAGTGGATTATGAATTTATGATCATTTCTAGATGTGATGTCTCTATATATACATGTGTTCATAGGTTAGGTATTATTGATTGGGCTTGTGAAATTTGAAGTTAGAAGATAGATTCATTGCATTTTTTTCAAAGTTTCAGTAATTTCCTTTGAACTGGTTAGCGTTTTGTATGCAGGTTCTTTCGGTGGCTGTTTATAACCATTACAAGAGGATATATCATGCCTCCTTAAAGAAAGGGTTAGTTGTTAGATGCTACTCCTTTTAGTTTGCCACTTGCAGTGTTTTGTAAGAAGTTAGACCATAGTTCTTTCTATCCTCAGTATCACATGCTGAACTGAACTTTAATAAGAGCTAGGTCAGGAGCAGATCCGGAAAGATCCACAACTGAAGATGATGACGATAATGTAGATTTAGAAAAAAGCAATGTGCTTCTAATGGGCCCAACTGGCTCAGGTATGATCATCATGGTGATGTCTTGGTTCATTTTTAAGATTGTTTGTGCGTTTCATTTGAATCGTATTGCTTATTATTTATGCATCTGTCAATTGTCTAAAGTTATTTCACAGATAAAGATTTTTTCGTGAAACAGGGAAGACTTTACTTGCAAAGACCCTAGCTCGATTTGTCAATGTTCCCTTTGTTATTGCTGATGCAACAACGTTGACTCAGGTCTGCAAATCATCTGAAAATGGGAATTTGTAGTTATTTCAGTGTGTTCTTGTGACTGAAGGTCATTTATTTTTATATTATGCAGGCTGGTTATGTTGGTGATGATGTCGAATCTATACTGCACAAGCTACTTACGGTACTACAATAATGTGTTTATTGAGTGGTTGATCCTTATTATGCTGTCCAATCTTGTTGATTTACAAGTCAAGAGACTCCTGGCTTTTGCAACCCAATTGACTTACTCTTTCTGTATCTAGCAATCATAACTTACAAACGTGTATATGGCTCAAACTTCTTCCATATTTCGTGGTTTATTATTAGTATAGGAAGTGTAGACACTTCAAATTTATTTTGTTTCTTCACTTCAAAACTTTTTTCCGACATGTCAACTTCCCACTTAAGATTGTGAAATCTGCATCAAATTGGCAACTTTCTTCTGATTCTTGATCTGCAAATATAATGAGTTAGGACTTTAAGGGCCCCTACATATATTAGCACATTCAATACAAAACCAAATAGTAGAAAAACGGTGTAATGCGCTTGTACATAGTGCTTGATTGATATAATGGAAATTTGAAAGGAAGTGGAGTTAGCGGTTATATAACCACCTTATATATCACAGTTAAAGCAAATTGTACAAGTGTTTATATGGTTCCTGCAGTTCTCTACTTCGGATGATATCATTTACTTTTTCCCTTTTTTGGGTGTGTGAATAGATTTATGCAATATTCTTTGTTTTCATGTATATAACCTTTCATCTAAATTTTCTGGTATTTATTACATTTATAACTTACTATATTTATATTTAGCTTGATAACTTTACACGCCTCTAATGTAAGGTCTACATTTGTTTTGAAGGTTGCTGAATTTAATGTTCAAGCAGCACAACAGGGGATGGTGTACATTGATGAAGTTGATAAGATAACCAAAAAGGTTTTTCGGTTTATATGGCAGCGACTCGTACCAATTATATTTTTTGTGACAATTCCGGATCTGACAGATTTTCATTTTGCTTGTTTTACAGGCTGAGAGCTTAAACATTAGCAGAGATGTCTCTGGTGAGGGTGTTCAGCAAGCTCTACTTAAGATGCTAGAAGGAACTGTAAGCAGTCAAACTCATAATCAATTTGCAAATTAATCAAGTGTTACAGTTGATACGCATGTGAATTGATCGTTTTGATTTTCATTTAATTACCAAATTCAATGTATGATACTTGTTTGTTGTCAACATTAAATATGTCTTCTAGTTCTGACTTCATTTATATTTTCTGCAGATAGTAAATGTGCCTGAAAAGGGGGCTAGGAAGCATCCTAGAGGCGATAATATTCAGGTTCATCCAAATGATTATTAAAAAAATGTGTTTTTTCGTTAAAGCGAGTCATAACTTGAGCAAGTTTTGCAGATTGACACAAAAGACATACTTTTCATATGTGGAGGAGCCTTTGTCGATTTGGAGAAGACCATATCCGAGAGGTGAATCCGTACATTTGTGTTGTATTTATTTTATTTGATTTGATAATCCGTACATTCAAGTTATTATAACATTTAGCTTTCTTATTAGTAGTTTTAATAAAAATATTATTTCATGATCATATCAGACGACAGGACTCATCAATAGGTTTTGGAGCACCAGTTCGCGCTAACATGAGAAACGGTGCACCCACAAATGCTGCAGTGACATCATCTTTACTTGAATCTGTAAGCATCAGTTGGAATATGTTTGTTGTTATCTTGCTATATTATTATATTTTATATGCTTAGCAAAACGGACGGGTTGGGTTGGGCGGTCGACGTGTTAAAATGGGTTTGGGTCAGCATGAGTTGCATTGGAAAAATGTTATTTTGGTCTGGATTATTTACTGCTTTTTTCGCGCTATTTTCAGGTGGAGAGTTGTGATCTTATCGCGTATGGACTCATACCTGAGTTCATAGGACGGTTTCCAATTTTAGTTAGTTTGTCTGCTTTAACTGAGGATCAACTTGTTCAGGTATACTCATCGTTAACTGTATCATCTCACTTCTCCTTTTAGTTTGGTTGTAGGATTTGGTTAATATGATTACCTAATGGCACCTGTAGTTTTAAGTTTTAATCGAAAGAGGCTCTTGACAGGTCCTAATGGAACCAAAAAATGCTCTCGGGAAGCAATACAGGAAACTATTTCAGATGAATGACGTATGTACTTTATTTGTTTGCATTAGTTTGAACTGTACATTAATTATCATTCATATGTATGGGCATCTGTAGGTCAAACTACATTTTACAGAAAAGGCACAAAGATTAATTGCTCAAAAAGCAACGGTCAAAAACACAGGTGCTAGAGGGTTACGAGCTATACTAGAAACACTGCTAACCGACTCTATGTACGAGGTATGAGTATGTTTTTTAAGTTACGTACACACCTTTTAGCTTGATAAAGGTTGAATAAATCGCTGCTGTTGTTTTTTGTAAAATTTAGATTCCAGATGCCAAGACAGGAAATGATCGAGTGGATGCTGTTGTGATCGATGAGGAATCGGTTGGCTCTGTGGATTCGTATGGTTGTGGTGGAAAGATACTTCGAGGTGATGATGCTTTAGACAATTATCTTGCAAATACAAGGTCTAGAGAACAAACGGTATGAAATTTACAATTGCTTTGTTTAATCTGGAGGTGGCTAGATGTAACGGGTCAAAACGGGTTTAGGTTTTAACCGGATGTTTGAAAACTGGTTGGGAAGGGCTGACCCGCAAACGTTTGTTTTTTAAATCAGCTAAAAAGTAGTAGATAATTTATGTATCAACTCTTATTGACAAAATATATCATTAATCTCAATTTTAATATTTAAATACAATGATTTTGTTTTTGATCAATGTAAGTATGTAACCCGTTCCGCTTTAGCTAAATTTCTTAATCTTGACCCATTTGAGTTGAAACATAACCTAAATCGACCCATTCAAGAGGTGAATTACTTCATCTAGTAACCCATCAACCGGTTGAAATATTTGATTGCCCATTTGGTAAAATATATATATGTTGGCAAATATACATTATGGTCTATTCGAACAGCGTTTCTTGGGTTACACTTTAAGTGAGATTTTATGATGAATGCAGGAAGTTGATGGGGAAGGTGAAGAAGAGACCTCATCAAAAGCCATGAGCATGTAACAGTACAAGAAATACTCCTAATTTAACTTTTTTTTTTCTCATTTGTTAACCACATTGAAAAATACCCGATAAAAACAGTTGTAGTTATGTCTCCATGTATGACAGAATAGCACCCGATTCGGGGTTTGGTTAATAGAGACGAAAGAGAAAAAAATCACAGGAAAATGTAGCATTCTTCTTTAATCTGTACATTGTACAAATAAGCTATCTAAATGAAAGGGGCTGTCCCATTTTACATATGCTTACCTTGTTTGTTATATGATATATGTGAATTCCAGTGTTCTCTTTTATTCTTTTTATAAATTTTTAGAAGTGGATATTTTGGCAATTACAAACACAGATGCCTAAAAAAAATTCACTTCTTCAATAATTGTATCCACACTATTATAGCTTATAATGGACGTTTAGGTATATCTTTCTGGTTAAACGAGCGGATAGCCATGTGACATGTCACACCCCGGTCTCAGGGCATCCCGGGAGTGTGACCGATTGGTACGAAACATTGTTCACTTTTTATTTGTTTGCTTTGAAAGATGTTTACGTAGCGGAAAAACATTTCACAATTTATTTCATAAAATAAAATATTCTGATGATTTATAAAAAAAACAAACTTTCATATATTCCTTAGGAATTAAATACCTATAATTTTACATAACATTGTTCAACGCAATGTTTACAAAATTTTCTGTCTACTGACAGATATTCAAAACTTGCCACAAGGTCTATGCCTAGGAAACTTTAGTCCTTCCAGCATTATTCTTGCTAATATGTTCATCACAGGGTTTCCATGCCTAGGATTCATAGTCCATTCAGCACTAACACCTGACTAAACATATTTAATCATGTTTACCTGAAAAGGTTTAAAAATAATACATCAGCGAAAAGCTGGTGAATACTTTTAATTTGACACAAAATATTTCGGCATGAATAACGATAAACAGTTAATCATAAATTAACGATAAACCATACATTTAGCAGTCTATTTCAACTGGAAGTCCCCCTCCATATATACTGGTATTGGTGCTCAGACAGTCTTACTACGGGACTCTCCGGATCTGCACTGAGTCTGAACCAGCCCCAGTATGGGATTTTCACCCATCCCCAGGATATAATTTGATCAAACATACATATACTTCTGGTCTAAATGTTTTAGTAGAATACCTCTATGCATTAACATGGTTAACGTACTAATGCCATTTTCGCAAAATAAAATCATTTGAATGTTTTGAAAGTATTAAACGTATTCACCTGGTAACTTGAACAGAGCCTCTAAACTTGATAAGCTTTTGTTTCTGAACCTCGAAGTAACTTAAGGATTAAGTCACGAGCTTCTAATACCTTGATTAATTCAGAACTCCTATACTTGTTGTCTAGAGCATATACACCGGCTTCCTAATCTCGGGTTATCTTTGTGGTGTTTAAAAGGTAGTAGAGAGTTTCGTGTGTGTGAAAGTAGGGAAAAGGATTGTGAAATGAAATGAAGCTAGAAACATCTATTTATATATGGATATTTCTTACTCATTAAGTATTTCTTATTTATTAAGTTTTATCCAAACTTAATTATTAAGTCCAAAACTTAGCAATTAAGTTTTATATTTTATTCAAACCTTAGCCATTAAGTTTTATATATTCAGAACTTAGCTATTAAGTTTTATATTTTATTCAAAACTTAACTATTAAGTTTTATATTTTATTCAAGATTTAGCTATTAAGTTTTATATTTTATTCAAGACTTAGCTATTAAGCTTTATCCAAAACTTAGCCGTTAAGTTTTATTCTATTCTTTATTTAAACTTAGGCATTAAGTTTTATGTAATACTTAATTGTTAAATTTTATCCATAATTTAACTATTAAGTTGCATCTGAAGGCTTAGCCATTAAGTATTTATCTAAAAACTTAGTCATGAAGTCACGCTTACAACATAACTAGGATTATTTATTGACAAATATAATATGAAAATTCGCAAGTGTTACATGACATGCACATATAGCTGGGTCAGACGGGTGTATAGATATGTAAACATGCATTTAAATGATCGTTTAACTCTTGGATTTAACATTTTAAACACCATATAACATCAACTCCATAGTAGTTAGTGGTTAATGTGTTTGTGGTGTTTGTATAGTCGATTAGTTTTTAGGGTTTTAGGGTATCCTCAACTCATTCCTATCCTCATTTTTAAAATTTGAGAAAAATATAAGAAAATTAATAAAAACTCAACTCGCTTGTTTTTATCGAATCTTATATAAAAAAGAATTTCACTAATGCATGAGCTACAGTTAGCAGCAGGTTATATCCAAGTTGCAACCTACCCTTTGGTGAGAATATTAGTGCTACGCGATTAATCCTGTCTCTTATTATTGCACCAAACATCTTGAGATCGATCTACATTTTATTCTAGATATGGTGTTGGCCTGGTCTCTCATGGTTCGATATGTTGCTATCGCACGTCAGCTAATGGAGATCCTTACCAAAGGATTGCCTTCTACCCGTTTGCCTATCTCAAACCCAACTACACAAGATGCACATAGATACGGTCGTTCAGCTTGCTGGAGCATGTTAGAGTAGTTCCAGTTAGTTATATAGCTCTCTCACTTCTGTTATATTTTGTTGAGCAGACTAATGTCATTTGCAACAATTTTTATATAGAGGTGCATGTTTAGTTCTTAGATATAACACAATATACACATTATACTTATCTCTCCATTTTCTTTTATTATCAATAAGAATCTTTCTCCTTAGAGTTAATCTCGGTTTTGGTCCCTGTGTTTTGCAAATTGACTCCACTTGAGTACCAACGTTTATTTTGTCTCCATTTGAGTACCAAATTTTAAAAAAGTTGTCTGTTTCAGTCCAAATTTCGAACGGTGTTAACATTTTCTGTTATATTTTTTAAAAATGACCAAAATACCCCTAAGGGCTATAAAAATATCACCATCTCCACCACACACCACATACCACCACCACCACACACCACCGCCACCGCACACCACCGCCGGCACACTCCACCTACCGGCGAAAAACGATCGGAAGAACCGATCGACGATTGAATCGGAGAAACCGAGATTAACTCTAAATTATATTTTGAATAATAAAGCCTTAAAAGATTGGGGCTTTTGGGTATGAACATGATGACCAGTTTTCTCAACAAGCAGGGATAAAATCTGTGAATCTTTCCAAGGGAAGAAGAAAAAAAGGAAATTTAAGCACAATTAGGGCTATTTTTTTCCCAAAAATCCTTAATTTGCGACGTAAAATCACTGGTACGTAACCCTAGTTTTTCAAAGATTCTACGTATTTCCCATTGCTAGTTGAAAGTCGAGAAAACCATGAAAATGAGCATGTAATCGATTTGGAGGGAGGAGGTGATGTAGATACATCATCAATATCATCAAGTGGATCCAGTAGTTGGTGCAGACACGGCCGCCGGCGTCGGAGGCTTCGAGGAGGAGGAAGGGGATGTTGTGGGAGTGGAGGTGGACGGCGGCGGCTAGGCCGGAGAGGTCGGCGCCGATGATGATGGCTCCGGTGGTGGTGGGGTTTGTTTGAGAGGTTAGGGGTGGTGGAGTTGTGAGGGAGACTTATGGTAGGGGTTTGAGGAGGTGGTGGTGGTGGTGGCGGAAGGTCCGACGGTGGTGTGTGGTGGCGGTGGTGTGTGGTGGTGGTGGTGGTATGTGGTGTGTGGTGGAGATGGTGATATTTTTATAGCCCTTAGGGGTATTTTGGTCTTTTTTAAAAAATCTAACAGAAAATGTTAACACCGTTCGAAATTTGGACTGAAACAGACAACTTTTTTAAAATTTGGTACTCAAATGGAGACAAAATAAACGTTGGTACTCAAATGAAGTCAATTTGCAAAACACAGGGACCAAAACCGAGATTAACTCTTCTCCTTTTCTGTTAATCTTTAGACATGAAGATATCTTTCACATAAAATGTATCTATTGCAGCCTATGACAATGTTTATTCTGGCTACAAATTTTCTTGACATTTCTCTTACAGTCCATGGATAAAAAATAATAACTGTATATGAAAATACAACATGATGGCCTGTTCATGTTCTTCCCATATAGAAAGGTCTTGTGAAACAAGGTCAGTCTATATCTAACTAGTATTAGTATTACAGAATATATGCATGATCAAGACATGGGCTCTTAAGTTTCTGAATTTCTGATACTTATCTGTGTGATCCACCCGTCGCTCTAATCCTCAATTTTCCATTTTTCTATGATAACTTTCATTTGTTTGTCCCGCTTCCGAACCTGCAAAACATATAAGGTCATCTAAAATTAGCATATGAATATGGAACCATGAGTTTAAAAAGGTCATTTACCTCCACCCGGGGCTTTTCCCCACGAAGCAGGGCGTCCACACTTCTTTCCGTCTGAAGTAAACCAATGTAAAAAACTTTTAGATATAACATATATCGCGTGTACACACAAACACTCTTATAAAATACCTTATGTACAACCCAATAGTGTCTATCTCTCATTTCAATCATAAAGGGGAAGGTAGGTGGACCACTCCTTTGACTAATACTTTTCCTGCTATTTCTCTTTCGAGCTTCCTGATCACCTAAAGTAACAGTTTCTACTCCTCCTGCCTGTATAACGTTTAAAGAACCATCAACAGACCAAATTTATAGAAGGGCACATGCCCAGTGTAAAATGTGCTTGTTTTAACCTCGTCCCACTGATTAGCAGGATATTAGTGGGCCCATGAGTCTTCCCTAATGGATTGTCATAATTACCAAAAAAAGATAGCTCACAAGTTAAAAGATAAAGTCGGCCTGAAATTAGATAGAAACATACCAGGTGAGACAAAACAGGATTCTTTATGATATTTTCCAATCGGTCGCCATGAGCACTGCCTATAAGCATGACTCCTCTCTCAGCAATCGATTTACAAGCATAAACTTCATCCCGAGTGCTAATTTCATCAATAATAATCACTTCTGGCATGTGATTCTCCACTGCCTCGATCATGACTTTGTGTTGCAGAAACGGTTTTGAGACCTGCATTCTTCGTGTGCTGCCTATGGCTGGGTGTGGTATATCCCCGCCCCCTCCTATTTCATTGCTGGTATCAACAACCACCTATCTTTATTGTCAATATGGTTATGAAAATGCTGTTTTGGCTTTAGTAAATGTTTACAAAACTTGAAAACAGAAACACACCTACCACTCGTTTTTGTAACTCATCTGAAAGAACTCGAGATATTTCTCGCATAACGGTAGTCTTTCCTACACCAGGCCTGTAAACATAAATAACTGTAGTTGTTGCATCACTAATAGTCTCATTCTTCAAGAATACAGTGTTCTATCTGTTTTAATCATTTATAATTTACATTTAGCTCGTCCTATTTACCTTCCAATAAAGAGGATACTCTCTCCGAACTGAAGCAGATCCCGTACCATGTCAATGTGACCCCTAACTGCCCGGCCAACTCTGCAAGTTAGCCCAACCACAACACCTTTTCTGTTTCTAACAGCAGATATGCGGTGCAGGGTTCCAGTAATTCCAGCTCTATTATCTCCTCCAATTTCTCCAATGGCATTTTCAGCGTATTCTAACTCTTCCATTAATACCTGTTTATATATCAGTATTACTTTAACTTACATGATTCACTGTTCACTTGTTCCATCCTTTGATTATATCTATCCTGATTTTCTTATTATACACTGAAAAGCAAAGAAATGTTACCTCTGTATCTCTTAGATATCTTCGGCCTGAATCACCAAGGTAGCGTGCCTCTGGCAAGCGACCAAGATCCAATATTACCTATCAGTATATGTAAGAAATCATGGAGTGAACATATACCCAATAATATTTATACTTTGATAAAGATGATGAGTAGTATGCGTATTCAATTTTTTGGGTAACAAATAGCAAACTAACTGAATCAATTAGAATATGAATGAGGTGTATAACAGAACTTAATTCGTGTTCCCATAAATGTGGGCCTATATATTATATACTATATACAGATCATTGCAACAACTATGAAAATAAACTGCAGAAACCTTAAATATATGAAAATGTATTTACCTCCAACAGTTGATCTCTTTTAGATTCCATCACAAGATTGTCACGCAAATCATGCGGAAGGATCTGGAAAACAAAAGGTCATATCTGAAAATCAGATGAACAAATTAAGTGTTTGATATGCTGCAGCAGACGGTAGAATAGAAGGAAAGAATATTTCGCCTCCGAATTGACGTTGGTGCAAATAGAAAAATCGAATTAAGATAAATATATTTAAAAAGGAGTATGAATGCTCTAGAGGTGGGAGAAAACATATATATAATAACTAGAAACTCATGTAAGCAAACATAAATTATATTTAAAGACAATTAATAATGAAGTCAACAAGTCATGAGTTGAAACTAATCATTTAAGAACTGTGGGATGTAAGATATTTCATAACATCTTATATGTCACTAAAATCTGGCAGCAAACAAACTCTGAAGAAAAAGATTGCACATCTAACTTGCAGTGATGTCAAATAGATTATTCCATTAATCCCAAAAAAAAGTTTGCAGTTGACTGCTGAATGCCAAATGAGTTACTTCATATTAAAAAAAGATACTGAATGAGTAGTTTTTAGATGAGAAGAGAACAATTGCAAACGGCCTTGATTAAATGCCCAAAACAGTATTATAAAGAACAACTGTAGCACTATAATACTTAAGACATACATGCTAATGTTCAAATTCCGTAAGTACTAAATGTGAATGTCAATATCCAGGAAGACATTAGTTGTGGGACAGATGCGGTGGTTTCTGTTTCTACAATCAAAGCACAAAATTTTCTGTTCTAATTATACATAGGGTGAATACCCTAAAACCAACATCCTTTCACATTTTGCATGCTAAAGGTTCCCCCTCAATCTAATTCGGATATGTTCAAGTCTCTAAACTTGTCTAAAACACACATACTCGTGGAAAAATAAAATAAAATAATGAGTTGTTACCCTTAAACGGGTCAAATTTTGATCGAGTTTCATTCCAAAAGTGCAAAAATACTGACATAAATAACTTTTTTAGCATATAAGATGCTATAAATTTGTATGTCAAGCAATCAAGAATTGACAAGACAGTGTTACACGTTCAAAAATGTGCATACATGATGTTTATACTTCATAGTTTATAATACCCCTTTTCTGTTTCAAAATTTTGAAGTATAATGTAATAATCTTCTGTAATCCATCACAACACCTACACCAAAACTTCCTAAACCTAATAGAAAACTTCAAATTATATCTTCTTAGTAGCCAATACTCAATCAAACAACCTACAGGCAACAGCCAATTTGCATAATTGCATTTACCTATTGAAATTCAACCTCAATTATAGGAAGAAGGGGGGATTAACCAACAACAATACCTTTATCAATTGATGGATATCGTAGGCATCATCATTAGAAGACGTGCACTTTGCAATTGCAAACCTAGTGGCGTTAATATTCATAGATTTGAATGTTGGAGTTGAAATGAAATTGGGTTTGAAGAAAGTGGGATTATGGTGTTTATAGAAAGATGGGTAGGTGCTATAATACGCGTTCATGGTTATTGCTGCATGTGCTCTGCCGGAAGCACTCGTCGGAGCTCCGATTTGGTTTTTTGTTTTTCAGTTCCCTTCTAAATTTTTGAGAAGTTAAGTAAAAAAAATGTTTGACAAATTCAAAATAAGTTTTCAAACTAATTTTTTATATAAGATAAAAATAAGGTTTTGAAAAGTAAAAAATAGTTACTTGTTAATTTTGAAAACTTCTTTTTAGTTTAATTTTTTATTATACCTCTATACTACATCTTGTTTACTCTTCTTATTTTTTAAAGTATGTCATTTTTTATCATTTTATAACATTTTAGTTTATAAGCTAATCCAAATATTCATTCAAAACTTCTTTTGAAAAATCATAAGGTAATAATTATTTTTGTCAAAAGTCATTTTTAATCAAAATAAGCAATTACAAACATGGCTTAAAATAGATTGACTTTTTCTAGAGTGTGTTTTAGGATTTCTTATTTCATATTTCTTATAACTTAATAACTTTTTAAAAAGTTAATAAGAAGACTTTAATGTTTGCTTAAGTTAAAAATAAAAATAAAAAATTGAGTTATACTTATCAAGTGGGTAAAAAGGTGATTTCGATAAGCTGTGAAAGTGTAACTTTTCAATCTCCTTATTAACTTACTGAATTTAATACCCATTGCACCTCTCATAATTATTTCTGCTAACTTATTCACTTATAAAAGAATGTATTTTTTTATCATTTTATATGAATAAGCTAAACCAAAAACTAAAATAAAATATACTGGCTTATAAGTTAATCCAAATATTTTTAGATTTTCTTTAAAAGTTACAAGTTAGTAAGGACTTCTGATAAAAAAATCATTTTAGACTTAATAAGGAATCTTAGATGGTGTTTGTTTTTTAAGAAAACAATTCCCCACCTCTTCATCTGCGCGCATGCAGACGCGGGAAGAGGTTTTGAGTGCGCAGACTGTTTGTTTTTTGTAAGATGCTTCATTAAAAAACGTCTACGCAAGGTCTTCTTGGTGCAGACATGGTCTTGCCGCTTCTCAAGTCTTCTAACCTCTTCTTCTTTACCCCAACACTCTTCTCCTCCCCAGACTTTTGTTTTCTTTCCCCCAACACTCGTCTCTAAACTATAGTCTCCAACCCCCACCACACCACTCATCTCCGGCCGCCGCCCGACCACGCCGCCGGCCTCCGCCCCGTCTCCACGCCACCGCCCTCCGACCCTGTCTCCACGCCGTCGCAGCCCTCCCCCTCATCTCCGGTCGCCGCTCGACCGCAGCCCCCCGGCCGCCCTCATCTCCGCCCGCCCGACGCTCCCCCCGGCCGCTGCCGCCCCTCCGCAGCCCTCCTCCGCCCGCCCACGCTCCCACCGGCCGCTGCCCCTCCTCCGCGGCCCTCCTCCAACCGAAGGTAAGTTTTTTTTAATTTTGTGATTTTGTTTAAGTTTTAGTTGATTTGTTATATATTTAAGATGATTTGTGATTTGGTTAGTCTGATTTCTTATTTGGTTTATGATTTTGTTAGATTTTTTATATTAGTTTGTATGATTAGTGATTTTAACTTGTATGGTGAGTGATTTGGTTTGTTTGGTTGGTGATTTGGTTTATGGTTAGTTTGTGATTAAAGTTTAAAAAATAGGTTTAGTTTAATTACAGAATATTTCAGCATTCTGCAGATGTTAAAAAAACAAACAGTCTTTTTCTTGCAGACTGCAGACATTTAGTCCACCTCTTCTGCTGCAAATGTCTGCAGATGTGGTCCGCAGACTGCAGACGTTTTCCTGCAGAAAAAACAAACAACACCTTAGACATACCCTTAAACGTAACTCACACCCATTTAAAATATTTTTATATCATAATTAATCTATACTATCTTAATAAGCAAATGAGAAGGGCTATATAGTCTTTTCACCTAAAACTCTTAAAATTAAGAGATGTGCAACTCTTATAGCACATGTTACAACTCACACAGCTTTCTTGACCCCCAAACCCACAACCCTGTTCAAACAAGTCACTTTCAAAAAACCTCCTCATTTCAAAATTCAAATACTCTGATGTGCTTAAACGGTCAATAAAAATAAACTAAGTTGACTGACCTAGACTTAAACGAGACACTCAAATTTTACCCTAAACGACCTAGACCTAGAACACAAAATAGGCAAGTGTACCTATCGCGTGTAGAACAGATTAAGGAAGAACGGGAATCGAACCCACGAGACACTAGAAATAGAAAAACCTAGATTCAACTAAAGGAATAACAATTAATTATAAGATTGGGGGATTTTCAATTAGCAACTAAAGACTAAAATTAATAATTAAAAGAAATGAACTAAGAAGTGCAGAAATGAACACAAAGATGACTGATTTAAAGGTACTGATTAATTGAAGATAACACTATCTAGATAGAATCCTAGTGGAGATGCATGAATGTAAGAATGGTTCAGAATTATGAATGGGTTGGTTTTCTAAAGATACATATCCTAAGGAAGACTTAGTGGATCCCAGACCATTCACCGGGTGTGACCAAAATGACCCCTAAAGACATGCGTTATGCTTACCAACGGCTAAGTTTTCCTTCCAGTTAACTAAGCGATATTAAAGTACCAGATAGGTGTTGGACAAACTAGTCTAACATACCACAAACATTTAGCATGCAAGAGGTGACTTGATTATGGTCTAATTAAACATGATTAACAAGATTATCAAATTACCAGATTTGAACTGCTTACCAGTTATCAATTAACCTAGAATCTAATAACCAAGATCAATCAACTAACCTTTATCTTCCAATTTCCAGTTAAGATACACATTGATTTCTTATCCAATTACACATGCAATCCTAAGACTTTACTACGTCTAGCAAAATCCCTAGTAAACCACAAACACCAAGTCACGTGCTAGATATGATAACCACAATTGAAAGACATTCATAGGCTAGTCATATAGGATAAACATGCATTCAAGAATAGAAATCAATACATAATACTCATTCAATTCAACCAAAATCAAGTCTTTTACAATAATATCAACCATTCATCAATTCAACCATTCAAACATCCACAATCATCAACTAATCATCATTCTAGATAGTGTATAAAGACTTAGCTACTCATAATCAGATCAAAACAGTGACAAAACTCAGATTCAATCAAGTTATACATCATGTTCAAATAATCAAACAATAACGAAAGTGATTAAAACCCGAAATCAAGAACGTTGATGATCCTAGCTTTAATTCTTTGCTCCAATGACTCCAATATGCTCAAAATCTCCTCCCTCCTTCGTCTTCAGCCGCTCCAAGTTGTTCAATCGTAATTAGGGTTCAAAAAACGACTTAAACAACACTTAAACATGTTTTTCACGTCTGAGGGGCCCTCGCGTCGCGCCAGGGAAAACCAATTTCCCCGTCGCGCAGCGCGAGGGGGTTAATTTCTTGAAATCTGACGCGGTGGCATTTTTGTAAATAAACTGAACTTCTGAAGGCCCTAGCGCTGCGCGACAGAAAACCCAATTCTCCGTCGCGCGACGCGAGAGGGGGGGTATTTTTCCAAAATGTTTTTCTTCTTTTCTGTTGACTCATCTGTCGCCCGCAACGCACCCGGAACCATAGTTTTCTTCAATTAAGCATATTTCCACCTTCTTTTACTCAAAAACCTACACAAACACGAAATACTAAGTAACAAACTAAAAATGAGACGAAATCTAAGCTAAACGACTCGAAAAGCGAATAAAATGTGCATAGAAAATCGATGTATTTTGCAATACATCAAATATCCCCACACTTGACCCTTTTTCGTCCCTGAAAAAAAACATTTTATCATATATTTACAATCAGAGACTTGAAACCAATTAGGAACAAAATAAGTTGAAAAAGAAATTGAATCTTGGTTATTGTTTAACAAAACATCCTAGCACTAGCAAATCAGGTCCCTTTATCATGTTCGCTATTAAGTTCAAGTGAGCAAACTGGATATGTCTAAAGGATCTCACACCTAGGAAACCACTAGTTACCAGTGTATATTTTTAATGAAAGGCAGAAGTCAAACCATTTAGGTTGTTCTAACCGCTATAACCTGAAAAACTAACATATCTAATAGAAGCTCATATTCACATGTGAAAGTGAATGAAATGAATGATATGAACATATACAAATCTTCGGGTTAACCTACAGACTCTAGACCCACAATGTCCCACAATTGCTCACAATTTGTCACTCACACTCGGCTAATTTCTGGAACTAGTGTAAAAGGCACTAGCATTTTCTGTGTACACTCAAAACCAAACATAACAGGATATTATCATAAGCTTGTAAAGGAATCCAGTCTCCACTTCTACGAACGAGACTTGCACAAATCAAGTAGGACTTAAATAGGGCTGTAACGAGGCTAAGGTTTAGGGTAGGAAACACAAAGGAAAACAAACGAAAGGTGATTAGATGAACACGGTTTTACTAGGCCAACACAATGAACAAATGCTAAATGAAACAAAACCGGATCATACTATGGATCCATATTCACTAAACACCACTAAACATCCATACTTGCATCTTTTTCTTTCCTTTTCTCTCTCTCTTTTTTTTTTATTTTCATTTTTTTTTTCAATTTTACATAAACGAAATACAATGAAATAAACATAACTGCAAATATACTAGACACTAGCTCAACCGGTTCATCTAAACACACAGGCCAAAACAGATAGGTTTAAACAAACAAAAGGCTAAGGCTCACGGGTTAATAAACAAAGAAAAAGAATAACACAAAGGCTCAGACGGGTGAACTAGGGGATAAACATTTAAGGGTAAGAAAAAAAACAGGCTTCAAACAAGGCTCAAATCCTAAATGCCTCTATCACTTCTGTGCAAGTTCACATTCAAAGTCTCAACTAGCATATCCTAGACAAGTTCTAAAATATACAAGTTATGTGGTATTCACTCAGTCAAGCAGATGCATAATGAATGCATATAAACAATGAGAAACAAAAAGGCTAACCTCACCAAATGAAACTGAAAAGAAAAATTGGGTCTAAATTGCGGAATATTTGTAAGTCTATTATCCCTAGATTACACCTTCAATTTACATGTTCCTTTTATGGAATTCAATGGGGCGCCACTAATTTTCTAATTTATTTGCATAAAAAGAATAGTAGTGTGCTAGATTTGTGAGTAATAAGCTTCTATTAAATAGTTAGTTTAACAACCTATAGGGGTGCCTTAATTTCCTAACACTTGGTTTCTCGTTTCTCCTAGGATGAGTACCCACAAGACCTTCCAGTTTTTATTAAGTGAATTAGGAACACTTAGGAGACATTTCAAAGCTAGTTGGATTAACCAAAGACTCACTAATCAACCTATCATTTTTTTTATTTATTATTATTATTATTATTATTATTATTATATATATATATATATATTTATTTATTTTCTGACTCAACCGACACTATATACAGACTCGAACGACAGTTACCCATCCCCACACTTGAACATTGCATTGTCCCTAATGCAGAAATGAAAACCTGACCCAAACAACTAAAAGAAGAAAAACAAAAACTAAAACTAAAAACTAAAAACAAAGAAAAGAAGATAAAACAAAGATAAACTGGAAAAGACTTAGCTGGTAAAGTATAGGAAGACTGTCATGTGCCAGTCTTATCCAGAAAATGCCTTGTCAGTTGCTCCTTCAAAAACTCAAAAGCCTTAAGACATTCCTTGTCAAAGACAAAAGGAACATCTTTCTCAAGAAGATGGGTCATAGGACGGGTGATCTTAGAAAAATCTCTAATGAACCTACGATAGAAACCCGCATGACCTAAGAAACTACGAATGGATTTCACGTTAGTCGGTGGAGGAAGCCTAGAAATAGAATCTATCTTAGCTCGATCAACCTCTATACCCTCACGCGAAATCTTGTGACCTAGAACGATGCCTTCTGTCACCATGAAGTGACACTTCTCCCAATTAAGCATGAGATTTGTCTCAATACACCTCTGTAACATCCTCCCGAGGTTCTTGAGACACGAATCAAATGAAGCACCATAAACAGAGAAGTCATCCATAAACACCTCCATGGACTTCTGAAGCATGTCCTGAAAGATGGCTACCATGCACCTCTGAAAAGTAGCTGGAGCATTACATAACCCAAATGGCATACGGCGGTATGCAAAAGTCCCGTCGGGGCATGTAAAGGTGGTTTTCTGCTGGTCCTCGGGTGCGATAGGAATCTGGAAGTAACCAGAGAAACCATCGAGAAAACAGTAGAACTGCTGACCCGACAAACGCTCCAACATCTGATCAATGAAAGGAAGAGGGAAATGGTCTTTTGTAACACCCAAAAGTTTGACCTTTTGGTAGGCTATGCGACTGAGCCTCAGTCGCCTGTGATTTATGCGACTGGAGGTCAACCGCATGGCTATTCGGCCGATTGGAGCTCAACCGCACGATTGGAGTTCAATCGCCCGAATGGAGTATGAGTCGCATGGAACATGTGCGACTGAGGTCCAATCGCACAGTGTTGATGCGACTGAAGGTTCAGTCGCCCCTGGACCAGATGCGACTGAGATGTGGGTATAAAAGGGGAGCAGCTCCATTCCCCTCCCCATTTTCAGTCGGGGAGAGAGAGCAAAGGGCGACAGAGAGCAGAAAGAGACCGAGAAGAGAAAGAAAGAGGGGAAGGTGCTGCCCGATTGTCGAGAAGCAAGCTAATTCGAAGCTCATCAACTTCTACCTGACAATGTGAGTTCTAGGACCCCTCATTTACATGTTTTTAACTGATTTTGGGGCTGGAATCACATATAAACCCTAGTTTTGTAAAAGTGTAAGTTTGACCCATTTGGGTAAATTTTGAGTAATGCGTTTATAGTGAGAAGTAGGACTTGTATATGTTTGTATGATGTCCTAGCATGAATCCCTGAGACTTGAGAGGGTGGATTTGGGCTATAAATGGGTTAAAGATGAGTTTGGGTGCGTTGGTTCGCGGCTGCTGTTCATGATGAACTCCAGTCGCAGCCCAGTTAGGGTTATGCGACTGAAGGGCCATTCGGCCGAATGAGTATGAGTCGGTGTCCAATCGCCCGACTGAGTCCCAGACGCCCGATCGGGTCTCAATCGCACGATCGGTGATGCGACTGAGAGTTTCGGTCGCATAAGTTCAATCGCAGAGTAGTTCAGTCGTACGGTTAAGAGTTAGTCGCATATAATCCAGTCGCATAGTGTCTAGTCGTACGGAAGGAAGTCCAATCGCACGTTTGAGTACCCATTCGCATGATAGCCCAATCGTATGACCCAGTCGCATGGAGGACATGCGACTGGTAGTAGTTCAGTCGCCCGAACAGGGTTGATGTGAGTGAATGTAGAGTTGTATGTATGATGTATGTATGTTAGTATGATGTTGTCATGGTAGACGATGAATACTGATGATATGTAAGTAATTATGTTCCTTATGTGTATGTGTCTTATCTTTTAATAACTTTACGTGAACGAATGAACGAATGTAACGAATGTATTAAGAACGTAAAGTGAAAGATAATGAAAGAAGGAACATGATGAATGAATGCATGCATTAACGAATGAATGAATGTAATAAAGGCTTGCAAGCAAAATGAAGGAGGTGCACACCCCTGGCAGGTGTTAGCTCAACGGTGTGCGGGTTAGCTACCCCGAAGGATGCACATCGGGGTCAGTCTTTGTGATTGACCAGAAGTATGTATGGGATCCTTGCCGCTTACCCTAGGTGACTGGATCAGCATTAGTGCACAACGTTCGTGATTGATCATCACAGGTCCAGCACCCGCATTTGTGCACAACGTTCGGGGTAAAGCATACGGCATTGATCCAGAAGTAAAGTGAAAGATAAGTGGTGCTTGCACCTACCCCAGGTGACTGGATCAGCATTTGTGCACAACGTTCGTGGCTAACCACCACAGGTCCAGCACCAGTAGTACGTATGATGAAAGGGGGTAGTGTACATGTCACCGAATGTAATGAACGTTCGAACGAAAGTAATAAATGAATGAATGAATAGAATGAAGGTTCGAACGTATGAAGTGAAAGTATGAATGAAAGTAAAGACATACGAAAGTATGTGAAGTATGTAAAGTATGTATGTACGAAAGTAAACGAGAATGAGGAAATGTACACGAATGAAAGTAAGTAATGAATGATAAGATAATAATAATGTTACCTGCGTGTACGTATGATGTGTGAACACATGTATGAAAGAACGGTTAATAAGAATGAAAGTATGTTTTATTATAAAAACTAGAACTCACTCAGCAACGCTGACTTTTATGTGTTTTCCAGTTCGCAGGTAGTGTTGCTGAGGATGGCACGAGACGGCTACTCAGCTCTTTTGGGAGGGCATTCTCCATTTTGTAATGCTGCAACGTCACGTGTTGTGGGCCCATAACGCACGCACAAGTCACGTTGCCTGCCATTACGAGATTTCTTGAGGATCTGAATCAACGAGATTACTCAAGAAATCTCCTTTATATATTTTTGAATTTAATATCTTCTTTATGAAGAAAAATATATTTTCTTATTTCGGTAGAGGTCGCTGTACGACCCTATGATTGTTGAGGAATATGCATCAGCAGCAATCATAGTGTAGTATGCCCCTATGATTGCTGAGGATTCGAATAAACGAGATTGTTAGGTAATCTCGGGTTTCTATGTGTCTCCCCAGCAATCATAGTAAGGTTAGGAAGTGTAAAGAAGGTTGTATTTTGTAATCGTGTCAATGATGTAATGACTATTATGAATGAATGAGAATGTATATATGTTTTCTTTATTAATTCCGCTGCGTATGTTATGATCATGTACTAAAAGTGTGTTTACACATTGTTTATCTAAAATATATGCAATGAAGGACCGACTGTAGGGTGCCCGGTGAGCGGGGCCTTACAAGTTGGTATCAGAGCAAAAGTTTAAGTAAAATGGGTAAATTTTCATAATAAACCTAAACTTAAACTGAGAATGGGACAGGGAGAATGAGAATGCCATCTGAGTAGTCGCGTGCCATCAGGTATTTTTCTTAAAGATTAACTGGTATTATGTGCGCTTGTTATGTGGATGATGTGTACTGTTAGACTGAGATACTAATGTAGTCAGGATAGGTGATGCTCGGGGTACGAAGAGTAGAGTAAGTGGCTAATCACAACTGGCCACTGTAATTAGGGACTTACTGTACTTAACATAAACTGAGCTATTTCCTTGAATGACCGTGTTGGTGTTTTAATCTTTCAGTGTGATAGAAGATGGTCGGTGATAGATCATCTGATGCTTCCCGTGATGGTGAACGTGGTGATGAGCCGCGTATCACGCGAGGAAGACTTAGGAAAGAGAAAGTAGTTCGTGAGGAGAACGAGATTCCTCACCAGGAAGAGACGGACGAAAGCGCCAAGTTGAGAGCCTCGGTAAAAGAGGCAGTGATTGAGGAGGTGCACCAGGTTATGCAGACGATTTTACCGACTGTAATGACCGAAGCGATAAAGGCAGTACGTGAGGAGGATAGACGAGGGAGGAATCGGTCCTCGGGTAGGCAGCAACAGGCAGGGGTAGAAACAGTATTGTCTGATGATGAAGAGGAAGAAGAGGAAGAACAGGTACGGGAGACAGCCCGGGGTTGTGATTATGGGAAATTCATGAGGTGCAAGCCTCCAACTTTTGATGGCTCCGGTACTGCTATTGATGCTCACCAATGGGTGATGGAAATGGAAGCTGTCCTCGATATTAGTGATTGCCAGGAGGACAAGAAGGTGAAGTTTGCTACCCACTCTTTCACGGGGTCGGCTTTATGCTGGTGGAAAAATATGGTCCAAGCCGAGGGTACCAGGGCTATAGGGAAGATGAAGTGGGCTGAATTGAAAAGGCTGGTGATCGAGGAATTCAGTCCTCGTCGGGAAATGGATAGAATAGAAAGGGAGTTCCTGCAGCTGGAGGCGGGGACGATGACCCATCAGCAGTACACGACTAAGTTTAATGAGTTGGCGCTGTTGGTGCCAGAGCAAGTGACGCCGGTGTCTCGAAAGATCAACCGGTATATTCAGGGGCTGCCATCTGAAATTCGTTGGCATTTGATTTCCGCCCGACCGAGTACTTTCAGGTCGGCGGTGGATTTAGCCGGGAGGTTGTATGATGAACGAGCTGCCTTGGTGAAATCTGAGGGCAGTAAGAAGGGAAGTGATGAGAGGAAGTGGCAAGGAAAGAGATTTGGTCGGGGTGATACTTCGACAAGTAGTAAGAAGGCACGGGTTGATGATCGCCGTGTGGTCGTGACAAGTGCAGGGTCGAGAAAGTGTGAAAAGTGTGGGCGAGAGCACGGTGGTGAATGCAGATGGGGGCTGAATGTATGTTTTAAGTGTGGAAAGCCCGGTCATATGGCTAAGGAGTGTAGGGCGATGAAGTGCTTTAACTGCGGGGAAAGTGGTCATATGAACAAAGATTGCAAGAAGCCGAGGCCTGGGGGTTCCGGCGGGAAGAAGGCAGTGGGTGAAGGGTCGAAGGCAAGCGCCAGAGCGTTCACGATGACGCAGGAAGAGGCGAGGACGGACCCTGATGTAGTGTCCGGTACGTTTCTGGTGAACCAAACTTTAGCCTCTGTATTATTTGATTCCGGTGCCAGTAGGAGTTTCATTTCTGTCGCTTTTTGTGCCAAATTGCCCGTTAATAGTAGACGTGTGGGGGTACCGTTTGATGTAGAGACTGCTATAGGTAAAACCACCAGGATTTCTGAGGTAATTGAGGGTTGCGATGTAGAACTGGAGGGTCACAAATTCCCAGTTAAACCCTTTGTGATGACGTTAGGTGGTTTCGATTTGGTGCTTGGGATGGATTGGTTGGCAGATTTCGAGGCGAACATTGTGTGTCGCAAGAAGATGATCAGTTTGACAGCGCCTGACGGTAGTCTAGTGATAGTTTATGGGGATCGGGTTACTACGATTCCGAAGGTGATCTCAATGGCAGTGGCGGGGAAATGTATGAGGCGTGGATGTAACGCCTATTTATGTTATGTGAAAGATGTAGAGAAGCCAGCACCACAACTGTCTGATGTTCCGGTTGTGTGTGAGTTCCCAGACGTGTTCCCGGAAGACTTATCGGGATTGCCACCTGACAGAGAGATCGAGTTCCAGATTGATTTAGTACCAGGCGCCCAACCTGTTGCCAAGGCACCATACCGATTGGCCCCGACAGAGATGAAAGAGTTGATGGAGCAGTTACAAGAGCTACTGGATAAGGGGTTTATTAGACCGAGTATCTCACCTTGGGGTGCTCCGGTCCTGTTTGTAAAGAAGAAGGACGGTAGTATGAGGATGTGCATCGACTACCGCGAGCTGAATAAGCTGACAGTAAAGAACAGATACCCCTTGCCGAGGATCGACGACTTGTTTGATCAACTTCAGGGTGCTAGTTGGTTTTCACGTATAGATCTTCGATCAGGCTACCATCAACTGAAGGTGAAGGAGCAGGATATTCCTAAAACAGCTTTTCGTACGCGCTACGGTCATTATGAGTTCCTCGTTATGTCATTTGGTTTGACCAACGCGCCAGCTGCTTTTATGGACCTGATGAATAGGGTGTGCCGGCCGATGTTGGATAAATCAGTGATTGTATTCATTGATGACATCTTGATTTATTCAAGGAGTGAGACTGAGCATGCCGGTCACATTCGTGAAGTTTTGGAGACGTTGAGAAGGGAGAAGTTGTATGCTAAATTCTCCAAGTGCGCATTCTGGTTGCGTGAGGTTCAATTCTTGGGTCACGTGGTGAATCCGGACGGGATTATGGTCGATCCGGCGAAAGTGGAAGCAGTTATGCAATGGAAATCTCCGAAGACGCCATCCGAGATCCGTAGTTTCTTGGGTTTGGCGGGCTACTACCGAAGGTTTATCCAGGACTTTTCCAAAATTGCTTCTCCACTGACGAAGTTGACCCGGAAGGATGTGAAATTTGTATGGGGTCAAGCTCAGGAGAAGGCGTTTGAAGAACTGAAGACGAGATTGACCCAAGCTCCAGTATTGGCATTACCCGAAGGGAGTGAGGATTTGGTGGTTTATTCTGATGCCTCCTACTCGGGGTTGGGGTGTGTATTAATGCAGAGAGGAAAGGTGATAGCCTATGCATCCCGGCAGCTGAAAGTTCATGAGGTTAATTACCCTACTCATGACTTGGAGCTCGCAGCGGTGGTTTTCGCGTTGAAGATCTGGCGGCACTACTTGTATGGGACGAAGTGCACCATCTTCACAGACCACAAAAGCTTGAAGTACTTCTTCGAGCAGAAAGATCTGAATATGAGGCAGAGACGGTGGTTGGAACTAATAAAAGACTACGATTGTGAAATCCATTACCACCCGGGCAAGGCTAACGTGGTGGCCGATGCCCTTAGCCGAAAAGAGAGGCCCGAGCCGATTCGGGTGAAAGCATACCAGCTAATCATGACCTCAGACATGATGAAACAAGTCAGAGAGTTCCAGGATGAAGCATTGAAAGATGAACATCTTAACTCTGAACGAATGAGAGGACTGGTAGCGGAGCTAGTAGAAAACACGACGGGCGTTAAAACCCGGTTTGGGCGTATGTGGATTCCTCGTCTCGGGGATCTACGAATGAAGATTTTGGATGAAGCTCATAAGTCCCGATACTCCATTCATCCCGGCGCCACCAAGATGTACCAAGACATGAAGAAAGATTATTGGTGGCCGGGTATGAAACGCGACGTGGTGGAGTATGTGAGTAAATGCCTCACGTGTTTGCAAGTGAAGGCGGAGCACCAGAAGCCGTATGGAAAGATTCAACCTTTGGACATCCCGGAGTGGAAGTGGGAACACATCACCATGGATTTCATCACAAAGCTGCCACGTACCCCTAAAGGGTATGATACGATCTGGGTGATTGTGGATCGATTGACGAAGAGTGCTCACTTCTTACCGATGCGGGAGACATATTCGTCCGAGAAGTTGGCTGATCTTTTCATCAAAGAAATTGTGACTCGTCACGGTGTACCGGTGTCGATTGTGTCTGATCGCGACACCCGGTTTACATCCAAATTCTGGAAGAAATTCCACGATGCTATGGGGACGAGATTGCATATTAGCACGGCTTATCATCCTCAAACTGATGGTCAGTCAGAAAGGACCATTCAGACCTTGGAGGACATGCTTCGGGCATGTGTTATTGATTTCGGAGGAAGTTGGGATGACCATCTACCGTTAGCTGAGTTCTCGTACAACAACAGTTATCATGCTAGTATTGGCATGCCACCCTACGAGATGTTATACGGTAGAAGATGCAGGACCCCCGTCTGTTGGGGTGAAATTGGTCAGAAAGAATTGGGAAGCGTCGAAGTGGTAGAGGCTACGAATGAAAAGCTCGAAAGAATTAAAGCGTATATGAAGGCAGCCAAAGACCGACAGAAGTCGTATGCCGACAAACGACGCAGACCAATTGAGTTCCAAGTGGGAGACCGGGTTATGTTGAAGGTCACACCTTGGAAAGGGATCATTCGATTCCGGAAGCGGGGTAAGTTGAGT
Organism: Flaveria linearis; assembly: GCA_024085815.1. Taxonomy (NCBI): domain Eukaryota; kingdom Viridiplantae; phylum Streptophyta; class Magnoliopsida; order Asterales; family Asteraceae; genus Flaveria; species Flaveria linearis. The sequence continues at coordinate 47,454,389 of CM044016.1, forward strand.
CCGCGATATATAGGCCCTTTCCGAATCGTTGCTCGAGTAGGGGAGGTGGCCTATAGGTTAGATCTGCCAGACGAACTAAGTGGAATCCACCCGACTTTCCACGTGTCTCATCTGAGGAAATGTTTGGCAAACGAAGACATGGTCGTTCCACTGGGTGATATCGAGGTAGACGAAAAGCTCAATTATGTAGAGCAACCATTGGCGATCATAGATCGCAAAGAAAAGAGATTGAGAAATAAAGTGGTTCCCCTGGTGCGTGTACAGTGGCGGCACAGGAAGGGATCCGAGTCAACGTGGGAAACCGAAGAAGAAATGAGGCAGCATTACCCACGATTGTTCGAAGAGTAACAGGTTTTGGGGACGAAACCTAAAATAAGGGGGGTGGACTTGTAACACCCAAAAGTTTGACCTTTTGGTAGGCTATGCGACTGAGCCTCAGTCGCCTGTGATTTATGCGACTGGAGGTCAACCGCATGGCTATTCGGCCGATTGGAGCTCAACCGCACGATTGGAGTTCAATCGCCCGAATGGAGTATGAGTCGCATGGAACATGTGCGACTGAGGTCCAATCGCACAGTGTTGATGCGACTGAAGGTTCAGTCGCCCCTGGACCAGATGCGACTGAGATGTGGGTATAAAAGGGGAGCAGCTCCATTCCCCTCCCCATTTTCAGTCGGGGAGAGAGAGCAAAGGGCGACAGAGAGCAGAAAGAGACCGAGAAGAGAAAGAAAGAGGGGAAGGTGCTGCCCGATTGTCGAGAAGCAAGCTAATTCGAAGCTCATCAACTTCTACCTGACAATGTGAGTTCTAGGACCCCTCATTTACATGTTTTTAACTGATTTTGGGGCTGGAATCACATATAAACCCTAGTTTTGTAAAAGTGTAAGTTTGACCCATTTGGGTAAATTTTGAGTAATGCGTTTATAGTGAGAAGTAGGACTTGTATATGTTTGTATGATGTCCTAGCATGAATCCCTGAGACTTGAGAGGGTGGATTTGGGCTATAAATGGGTTAAAGATGAGTTTGGGTGCGTTGGTTCGCGGCTGCTGTTCATGATGAACTCCAGTCGCAGCCCAGTTAGGGTTATGCGACTGAAGGGCCATTCGGCCGAATGAGTATGAGTCGGTGTCCAATCGCCCGACTGAGTCCCAGACGCCCGATCGGGTCTCAATCGCACGATCGGTGATGCGACTGAGAGTTTCGGTCGCATAAGTTCAATCGCAGAGTAGTTCAGTCGTACGGTTAAGAGTTAGTCGCATATAATCCAGTCGCATAGTGTCTAGTCGTACGGAAGGAAGTCCAATCGCACGTTTGAGTACCCATTCGCATGATAGCCCAATCGTATGACCCAGTCGCATGGAGGACATGCGACTGGTAGTAGTTCAGTCGCCCGAACAGGGTTGATGTGAGTGAATGTAGAGTTGTATGTATGATGTATGTATGTTAGTATGATGTTGTCATGGTAGACGATGAATACTGATGATATGTAAGTAATTATGTTCCTTATGTGTATGTGTCTTATCTTTTAATAACTTTACGTGAACGAATGAACGAATGTAACGAATGTATTAAGAACGTAAAGTGAAAGATAATGAAAGAAGGAACATGATGAATGAATGCATGCATTAACGAATGAATGAATGTAATAAAGGCTTGCAAGCAAAATGAAGGAGGTGCACACCCCTGGCAGGTGTTAGCTCAACGGTGTGCGGGTTAGCTACCCCGAAGGATGCACATCGGGGTCAGTCTTTGTGATTGACCAGAAGTATGTATGGGATCCTTGCCGCTTACCCTAGGTGACTGGATCAGCATTAGTGCACAACGTTCGTGATTGATCATCACAGGTCCAGCACCCGCATTTGTGCACAACGTTCGGGGTAAAGCATACGGCATTGATCCAGAAGTAAAGTGAAAGATAAGTGGTGCTTGCACCTACCCCAGGTGACTGGATCAGCATTTGTGCACAACGTTCGTGGCTAACCACCACAGGTCCAGCACCAGTAGTACGTATGATGAAAGGGGGTAGTGTACATGTCACCAAATGTAATGAACGTTCGAACGAAAGTAATAAATGAATGAATGAATAGAATGAAGGTTCGAACGTATGAAGTGAAAGTATGAATGAAAGTAAAGACATACGAAAGTATGTGAAGTATGTAAAGTATGTATGTACGAAAGTAAACGAGAATGAGGAAATGTACACGAATGAAAGTAAGTAATGAATGATAAGATAATAATAATGTTACCTGCGTGTACGTATGATGTGTGAACACATGTATGAAAGAACGGTTAATAAGAATGAAAGTATGTTTTATTATAAAAACTAGAACTCACTCAGCAACGCTGACTTTTATGTGTTTTCCAGTTCGCAGGTAGTGTTGCTGAGGATGGCACGAGACGGCTACTCAGCTCTTTTGGGAGGGCATTCTCCATTTTGTAATGCTGCAACGTCACGTGTTGCGGGCCCATAACGCACGCACAAGTCACGTTGCCTGCCATTACGAGATTTCTTGAGGATCTGAATCAACGAGATTACTCAAGAAATCTCCTTTATATATTTTTGAATTTAATATCTTCTTTATGAAGAAAAATATATTTTCTTATTTCGGTAGAGGTCGCTGTACGACCCTATGATTGTTGAGGAATATGCATCAGCAGCAATCATAGTGTAGTATGCCCCTATGATTGCTGAGGATTCGAATAAACGAGATTGTTAGGTAATCTCGGGTTTCTATGTGTCTCCCCAGCAATCATAGTAAGGTTAGGAAGTGTAAAGAAGGTTGTATTTTGTAATCGTGTCAATGATGTAATGACTATTATGAATGAATGAGAATGTATATATGTTTTCTTTATTAATTCCGCTGCGTATGTTATGATCATGTACTAAAAGTGTGTTTACACATTGTTTATCTAAAATATATGCAATGAAGGACCGACTGTAGGGTGCCCGGTGAGCGGGGCCTTACATCTTTCTTGGTAGCATCATTCAGCCTCCTGTAGTCGATGCAGACTCTCCAACCAGTCACCGTACGGGACGGGATTAACTCATTTTTCTCATTCACCACCACTGTCATCCCTCCCTTCTTAGGGACTACCTGCACCGGGCTAACCCAATCGGAATATGGAATCGGATAGATAACTGCAGCTTCAAGGAGCTTCTCCACCTCCTTCTTAACAACCTCCTGCATCTTCGGGTTTAACCGTCTCTGAGGCTGAACTACAGGCTTGTACTCATCTTCCATGAGTATCTTATGCGTACAAAATGAAGGGTGGATACCCTTAATATCACTAAGTCGCCACGCAATAGCCTCTCTATATGCCTTAAGCACATCTATCAACCTCTCCTTCTCAACATCCGTCAAATGGGAAGAGATAATGACGGGAAATGATTTCTCACCACCCAAGAAAGCATACTCTAAGTGAGAGGGGAGCTCCTTGAGCTCAAGGGGTCGTGGTTCTTCAACCGAGGGATTCTCTCTCTCCTCCTCGGGAACATCAACAGCAGCGAGCGACTCAGAATGCTCAACTGGCTCGCTTTCTGGGAGGACCTCATCCTCAACTACCTGGTCCTCCTCATCTAACTCGTGTGAAGGTAGCAGGTCTGCTCCACAAATGTACTCAAGACACCGATCCATTTGAGTGAAAAATGAATCAATGAAGTAAACAGAATCGTCTTGAGCACCCGAGTTCTTCATCGCCTTTATGACATCAAAGGTGACTGCCTCATCCCCTACACGAAGTGTAATCTGACCGTCATAGACATCGATCAATGCCTTAGCAGTTCTCAAGAAGGGGCGCCCCAGAATGAGTGGGACCTGATCATCAGCCTCCATATCAAGAATAACGAAATCCACAGGAAACACGAACTTATCCACCTTCACTAACAGATTCTCCACTATGCCCCGTGGATATTTGACAGATTGATCTGCCAAAGAGATACTCATGCGCGTTGGAGTCGGATCTCCAAGGTCTAGCTTCTGATAGAGAGAATATGGCATCAAGTTGATGCTAGCCCCAAGATCAGCCAACGCGTGGTTCACAGTAGAACTACCAAACAAACATGGGATAGTGAATATACTCGGATCCGCTAATTTCTCCGGTAGCTTACTTTGAACCACCGCAGAGCAATGCGCGCTAAGAGAGACAGAAGATAGATCCTCCAGTTTCTTCTTATTGGTAAGGAGATCCTTAAGAAATTTAGCATATTTAGGCATATACTGGAGGGCCTCAATAAACGGAAGATTGACCTTAAGTTGCTTAAACAGCTCTAAGAAATGCCCATAATCCTTAGCATATTTTTGATGCTTCAGACGCTCAGGATATGGGACTCGAGTCAAATCTACCTCGGGAATCTTCTTCTCAACTGACTCTTTCTTCTTCTCAACAGACTCTTCGTTCGACGCGGTACTTGCTGGGATTACCCTCTTTTGCGTCCCCCCGGGAGTCTCCATCTCAATCTCTTCATCCATCACCTCTACATCTTCAGGTGGTGTCACTTCCTTCTCTCCTCCTCTGCCACTACGAGTAGTCACGGCCTTCGCATGTGCATTCGGGTGTGTGTAAGTGTTAGCGGGGAGAGGACCTATCGGGTTCTGATCTAACTTCTTAGAAACCTCACCTACGACACGCTGCAAATCTAAGAAAGCGGATTGCTGATTCTTAAGAAGAATATCATGCTCATCTAGACGCTTCTGTGTAACCTGATCTCGAGTAACCAACTGGTTCAGCATCTGTGACTGGTTCATCAACAAATCCTCTATCTTCTTCATTCCATCCCCACTACCACCTGAACTACTACCTATATCACCTCTAGCAGGCTGAGTGTGCTGCCTCTGCTGAAACCCCGGTGGATTTCCTCCTGATCTCCAACCGAAGTTAGGGTGTCCTCTCCACCCGTATGCACCACCAGCTCCTCTTCCCTGACCACTAATAAAATCTACCTGCTCCTGTGCCACCAACGGGCAGTCTATGGTGTCATGTCCTCCTCTGCACATCTCACATTTGTTCACACTCATCTGCAGATTTTTGATATCTTTTCTGAGGGCCTCAAGAGCAGCTGCCATGCTAGTATTAGTAGTGACCTGATGAACACCCCTCGAGGTCACGGGGGCTCTAGTCTCAGGAATGGAATTCCTGGAATGTGGACTTTGCTGCCCAGCAAGTGCAAAGCTCTCAAACATCTCCTCACACTCTTCTGCGGTCTTCTTCTCCATGATGTGACCTCCTGCTGCAGTGTTGAACATTTGTTGAGTGGAATAAGTGAGACCATTATAGAACTTCTCAATGAGTGCCCAATCAGTCAAACCGTGCTGGGGGAAACGGCTACGCAGGTTGCTGAATCTCTCCCATGCCATGTGATAGGGCTCATCAGGATCCATTTTGAAAGAGTGAATTTGTTCCCTAAGTCTGGCAGCTCTGGAAGGAGGATAATATTTCTTGAGAAACTTATCCTTCAGATCCTCCCATGTAGTGATGGAATCCTGGGGTTGAGTCTCGAGCCAAGTGTTAGCTCGAGCCTGCAGAGTAAAAGGAAAGAGACGAAGGTAGATCGCCTCTTTCGTTGCACCATGGATGTTAAACGTATCGCAAATACGAATAAAGCATGACACGTGTCCTGGTGCATCCTCATCAGCCAGTCCGTGGAACTGGGTGGCGTTAGTGATGGTGGACATCACATAAGAAGGAATTTGCCAATTGTTGGCAGCATCGACATTAGGACAGGTGATAGCAGACCTACCACTTGTGATGCCATCACTAGCTCGCTGATGGACAGTGCGCCTAGGAGGAGGGGGATTGTCACCCATTGCAGTTGAATCAGAAAAAGAAATCGGACGTACCTTACTGTGTAGAATGGCTACCAAACGCTCATGAAGTGCGATGTACCTCTCGTGATACTCCCTCTCAGGTTCAGAAAATCCAGAAAACTCAGGTGGTCCTTTTGACCTAGTGTGTGGCATGCACTGAAAGAAAGAATGGAAAGATTTAGAAAGATGAACTAAAAGAAATGAACTAAAGACTTTAAAAAGAAAAAGAAATTAAAACTATTGTTTATCCTAAAGGAAACTAGACTCGCTATTGCCAAGTGTCCCCGGTAACGGCGCCAAAAACTTGATGTGCTTAAACGGTCTATAAAAATAAACTAAGTTGACTGACCTAGACTTAAACGAGACACTCAAATTTTACCCTAAACGACCTAGACCTAGAACACAAAATAGGCAAGTGTACCTATCGCGTGTAGAACAGATTAAGGAAGAACGGGAATCGAACCCACGAGACACTAGAAATAGAAAAACCTAGATTCAACTAAAGGAATAACAATTAATTATAAGATTGGGGGGTTTTCAATTAGCAACTAAAGACTAAAATTAATAATTAAAAGAAATGAACTAAGAAGTGCAGAAATGAACACAAAGATGACTGATTTAAAGGTACTGATTAATTGAAGATAACACTATCTAGATAGAATCCTAGTGGAGATGCATGAATGTAAGAATGGTTCAGAATTATGAATGGGTTGGTTTTCTAAAGATACATATCCTAAGGAAGACTTAGTGGATCCCAGACCATTCACCGGGTGTGACCAAAATGACCCCTAAAGACATGCGTTATGCTTACCAACGGCTAAGTTTTCCTTCCAGTTAACTAAGCGATATTAAAGTACCAGATAGGTGTTGGACAAACTAGTCTAACATACCACAAACATTTAGCATGCAAGAGGTGACTTGATTATGGTCTAATTAAACATGATTAACAAGATTATCAAATTACCAGATTTGAACTGCTTACCAGTTATCAATTAACCTAGAATCTAATAACCAAGATCAATCAACTAATCTTTATCTTCCAATTTCCAGTTAAGATACACATTGATTTCTTATCCAATTACACATGCAATCCCAAGACTTTACTACGTCTAGCAAAATCCCTAGTAAACCACAAACACCAAGTCACGTGCTAGATATGATAACCACAATTGAAAGACATTCATAGGCTAATCATATAGGATAAACATGCATTCAAGAACAGAAATCAATACATAATACTCATTCAATTCAACCAAAATCAAGTCTTTTACAATAATATCAACCATTCATCAATTCAACCATTCAAACATCCACAATCATCAACTAATCATCATTCTAGATAGTGTATAAAGACTTAGCTACTCATAATCAGATCAAAACAGTGACAAAACTCAGATTCAATCAAGTTATACATCATGTTCAAATAATCAAACAATAACGAAAGTGATTAAAACCCGAAATCAAGAACGTTGATGATCCTAGCTTTAATTCTTTGCTCCAATGACTCCAATATGCTCAAAATCTCCTCCCTCCTTCGTCTTCAGCCGCTCCAAGTTGTTCAATCGTAATTAGGGTTCAAAAAACGACTTAAACAACACTTAAACATGTTTTTCACGTCTGAGGATCCCTCGCGTCGCGCGAGGGAAAACCAATTTCCCCGTCGCGCAGCGCGAGGGGGTTAATTTCTTGAAATCTGACGCGGTGGCATTTTTGTAAATAAACTGAACTTCTGAAGGCCCTAGCGCTGCGCGACAGAAAACCCAATTATCCGTCGCGCGACGCGAGAGGGGGGGTATTTTTCCAAAATGTTTTTCTTCTTTTCTGTTGACTCATCTGTCGCCCGCTAGGGGTGTTCACGGTCCGGTTTTCGCGGTTTTTAGATCAAACCGTAACCGAACCGTTACTAACGGTTTTTTATCACTTAAAACCAAAACCGAACCAATCAAAAGTAAAAACCAAACCAAACCGAACCATTGCAACCGGTTTGGTTCCGGTTTGGTTTCACGGTTTGGGCTTTTTTAGGCCTATTTAAGCTAAGTCTTTGAGCTGTCAAAAACAGCCCAAAAAACTATCAAAATGCAGTCTTAAACTGGTCCAAAATCCTGCCAAAATGCGCCTTAAATAGGTCCTAAAACATGCCAAAACGCAACTCCAAACCTGTGTACAAACTGTCAAAATGCAACCATTAACCTGCCTAAAATAAGCAGCTAACACGCTGTCCAAAATAATTAAAAATAAACTATCCAACTATATGGGCATGAATACTACAAATTGGTGTTTAGGACTTACAAGGCTTTCAAAATCAAGAGATTTATTTGGGCTTCAATTTTGTCAAATAAAAATATGGCAACCTAAACTCTCAAAGCCCAAACTAAAAATATAAACATTTATGAGGGTTTAAGTCTTTAACCTTGAATTAATAGTTATGTATAAATATATATATATATATACATATATGTGTGTATATTGATATACGGTTCGGTCCGGTTTTTTACGACCGGTTTTTGGTACAAACCATAAACCAAACCGTTCACAACGGTTTGAAAATTTTGAAACCAACCAACCGAAAGTTTAGAAAAAAAACCAACCATGAAATCAAACCGAAGACCGGTTTGGACGGTTTCGCGGTTTGAAACCGAACCATGAACACCCCTGTCGCCCGCAACGCACCCGGAACCATAGTTTTCTTCAATTAAGCATATTTCCACCTTCTTTTACTCAAAAACCTACACAAACACGAAATACTAAGTAACAAACTAAAAATGAGACGAAATCTAAGCTAAACGACTCGAAAAGCGAATAAAATGTGCATAGAAAATCGATGTATTTCGCAATACATCATACTCACATTCCCGATGTTCTTCTTAGAACGGATGCCGGTGCCCTAACCCCTTAATCACCAACGGATTTGAAGCTTTTTTATACATTCCGATAGAATCATCGACGCCGATCTCTCTTAGAGCGTACACATCTTCTCCGGCGGGGGTTTTGACGGCGAGAGATTTCGATTTGGTGGAGAGCAATCCGTTGACGATGAGATCTTGAAACATGGTGATGTAGAACATCACGCGGCGGCTCTCCGGCGAAGCTTTTTTTAGATGTTGAAGACTCCTGTCTTACCTTTTTTTGGTTTGTGGATGACATCACTCTAAACCCTAAATGTTCTTTTGTCTTTCAATCAGGCTGCAGGTATCCCAAAGAAACTTGCTCCAACTATTGGCATTGCTGTTGACCATCGTCGTAGAAACCGCTCATTGGAAGGTCTTCAAGCTAATGTCCAGAGGCTGAAGACATTTAAGGCTAAATTGGTCATTTTCCCAAGGAGAGCAAGGAAAATGAAGGTAAACACGCATTTTTCATCATATTGTCTTGTAATTAGCATAACTTTAGAGGGTGTTTATAACTTGATCATGCTATGATTGTTTTGGATAAAACGTGCTCAGCTTTTGATTTTATATAATCTAATTTGAGAATATTAATCTTCTTGAATCAGGCTGGTGACTCAATCCCCGAGGAGCTTACAAGCGCCACCCAGGTTCAAGGTTCGATACTTCCTATTGTTAGGGAGAAGCCAGCTGTTGAATTTGTTAAGGTGACCGATGAAATGAAATCATTTAACGCCTACTTAAAGCTGCGTCTTGAGAGGACAAACAAAAAGCATTTGGGTGCCAGACTCAAGAGGGCTGCAGAGGCAGAGAAGGAAGAAAAGAAGTAGAGAGACTTTTAAGGTAACGATGAAAGCATATGTGGAACCATTTTTGGATATTTCTTTGTTTCAATTCTCGACATTTATCGGTGATATGCCATTGGTTTTGTTATGTTTTAGCTTTTGTAGCTGGGATCATGTTATTTCCGGTCTTGATTATCAAACACATGCTCTTCAATGTTGGTCAATTGAATCGTATTTTTTGAGTTTTGAGTATCATATTTTCGGTTATAAAATTAGAGTTTGTAGGGATGGGAAAAATTGCAACTTGAATGGCTTGAGCTTGATATAGGCTTGTTTGTTATTTATAAAAAGTTATGATCAAATATTGTTAGAATGAATCAAATATGCCACAGTGCAGTTTAATAAAGAAGTGCTAGAGTAAAGTATGAACATTAAACCATCTAAGTAGGTCTTTATCCTTAGGTCTGTACTGCTAAAGATTATCAGAAAACTGGAAAATATAACCTTGATTCTACTATTTCCAACGATGAACTTCGCCATGTTCATTTTGATATATGTTGGATTTGGGTTAACCTGAAACTTTTTGTTAGTTTTGAACGGGGCTAAGGATGATTTCATATTTTTAGCCATTTGTCTTGGTCTGCAACTATTTTTTGAATCAAGTAAATAAAAGGGGTTTGGTGCATATATACTATTTTTATGTAACATGTTTATTTGTGTCTGTTCTTAATGAATTCAATATATTTTCTTTTAATTTATCATATAACTTATTTCATCTGCGTTATTGTTTTTTATTATTTGGTTTCTATGATAACTATAATTGTATCATGTACTAATCCTACATGAAGTTAAATTTACGTGAGTAGGTACACTTTGGATAAATGTATTTAATATCAGCTTACGATTAAAGAACCATATAAGTTTCTAAGTATTACCTTATTGTTCTTTTTTTATTAGCTTACCAATGATGAAGTGAAAGGCCATCTGCAGGTGAATTTTAGTGTTCAATTCATATATTATTGCATAATTTCTATTACAATAAATATGTTTTGGGTAGCTATTATTAGTTGATAAGCCTTTATAATTAGTGATCAGGTTAATTTGCATAATCATGACCATTACCATAGGAAACAATACCAAAAGAGCATAGTTAATTGAAATATATGAATGTTAATTTGTTTGCTTTAAATTGATAGTTATATCCATGAATTATGATAGTTATATCAAATATTCAACAAATGGATTGCAACCTGTGAACCTAATGGATATTCTATCTGTGGATCAGAAGACAGAATTTTATAAGAAAATAATATTATCAGATATAATCTTCTTTTTAGTTTATATATATGATTTATATGATCTAGTTGGTACATGAGGGTCCTTGGACGATGGTGGGAATTGCTACATTTGACTCAACCATCCATTTTTACAACCTGAAACGTGCATCGCAGCAGGTTTAATTTTTTGAATGATAAAAAATAAGAAATAATAAAGAAAAAAAAGTAAATTGTTTACTAAGTGCAGTTTTTTTTTATTCTGGTGTTGCAGCCATTGATGCTCATAGTTCCTGATGTACAAGATGTTTACACTCCTCTTCAAACTGATGTTATTATGCAGCTTTCCGAGGTCTGTTATGCAAATTCTTTACATCTATAAACGGGTTAAACATGATCTATTTAGTTTACTAAAATTTTGTTTTCAAGATGTTTGGAAGTAACTAATATTACGTTTGAGGATACAGTGCCGTCAACATCTAGATCTACTGCTGGAAAGCATCCCAACTATGTTTTAGAATAATAAAACAGCTGATTCAACTTTTGGTGCTGGGATTAAGGTAGTAATTTTCTTCTGTTCCATTGACAATGGCGCCCCTGGAAAGGAGCACGATATATTGTTGATTTATGTCACATACCTTTCATATTTTTATCACCCAGGCTGCTTTTATGGCAATGAAGAGCACTGGAGGCAAACTTTTGGCATTTCAATCAGGCAAGCTCGTGAATTTCTGATTAACATTTGTACTTAACCATTAGTGGCAAAATTATTATGATAAAAAATACCTCTTGAGTATATAAGATTCAATAAAGACTTCTATTGTTATCAGTTTACAACTTTTACAACATCAATTTTGAATAAATTAAAAGTTTTTATATGCTACTATTACAAATTTAGAGAACTGGGTAGTGGGCACACGTTAAAGGACAAGGTTAGACAATAACTCATTCAACGCACTTTCAAGTGTTTGGAGTGTGGGATAATTTTCAAAAAGATACTGCATCAGGTCCATATTGCAACAATCAACAAAATATTGATGATTTTAAATAATATTTATATTTTTATCATATTGTTAAAATCCATCTAGGTTTTAAAAGTTTATGCTGCTTAGCTTTACTTTAATTTCCTGAATCTTTTTTTATATATGTGATGGTTCCCATCAAGTTGCTGGATCATGTATAGTAATCCAAATGGCGTCTGGTTGGCAAGGTCCATACGACACACAAGTGCCATCGGATTGTATTATGAAGAACATTGTGTCTTGTGTTTCATGTAGTGGTTCAAACAATACCTTATTTACCTACAAATGAGTGGTTTAGGTTATGTCATCTCTCAAGCGCATTAAATCTGTTAAGCTAAAGAATTTAGTTAAAAATAAATTTGGTCAAATAGGTTGAAACTCATCTGTGGTGTATTGAGATGTATTCAAAGTAAAATAGTTCTTATTGTTTTATTATGTGTTAGATTATTAGATTATACTTTTAATAGCATGGTTGTAATATCATAATTGCTACAGTTGAAAAGCTTGACACTTTGTGAAAATTAAAATCATAGTTGAAAAGCTTGACATTTAATAACATGGTTGTTTTGCAGCTTAGCTTTTGTGAACAATATATGTTATTACTGAATTTGTTTGTAGAACATGTAGGTTTGCTTCTTTTGTTTGCCTCGAGTAATTATGAATCATATAGTTTTGGTTTTACAGGAATACTTTTAGTTCAGAGAGTTAAAGGCAAGAAAAATGATGACAAGCTTGGTTCCTATTCCCCGATAGGTGGTTGTTTTGCTAAAGAAGACCTTAAACCGTCTGATGTCGACTTCATGAAAGTGGATCAGAGAACTCTTTCTAGCAAGTTTGCTTTGTTTGCTTTCTAGCAACCTTCTTTTTAGTTTTCCTATCTTTTTCATTATGCTAATATTTAAGTTGTAATATTGTTATAATATTAAGATAGTATAGATAACAGATATCAGATATGAGTATACTATATCGTTTAGATTCTCACTCTTTCCCCTTTACAGGGGTAAGTAGGTAGCCAGTGTTCTGAAATGAATGTTTATATATATTTTTTTATTAGTTTTATCAAGACCTGGCAAATTTAACAAAGGCTTTGGATTGCCTTAAGCAGGTTTTGCAAATTGATGCAAGGTACAGGATGCCACTTCAATGTACTTGTCTTATTTGCCCACTTTATGTGGTCATTATACTGTTGAATGTTGTAATCTTCGGTAATCTATTACTTTCCCTAATGATACAATTTTTTTGGAATTCTTAAATAGGTTTGCTAAAGGATATCATCTGCGTGGACTGCTACTTCATGCTATGGGAGATCACAGGTGTGCTCACTGGATAGACACCCCTCCACACACACACACACCAGCATTCTCAATACGCCCTCCAACCTATCTGAACTTATGTTTGCCATAGAGTTCATATTTTGAGAAATAAAATCGCATCTTATGATCTATATGGTCTTTTATTCTTGAGTTTGTTTGTTTTAACTTTATAATCATATTGTGTATTTCTCTAATCATCCTTAGCTAATTTTTTTCAACTCTTGTTGCAGGAATGCTATTAAAGACTTAACAACTGGACTAAGCATTGAGAGCATTGAGAGTGTCTGTATCTAAGGGCTTCTTGCCACCATGCTGTTGGAGAATATAAAGAAGCTGTATGATATACTGTTTCCTTCCTGTCGCGGAGAAGTTTGTTGTACAAATGTCTTATAATTCCTTTTAGCATATCTACTATATAATGAACCGACGATCTTTGCTTTTTGTAACAGGTAAAGGATTATGATGCTGCATTGGATTTGGAGCTAGATTCAATGGATAAATTTGTCCTTCAATGCATGGCCTTCTATCAGGTTTCGATGTTCTCTTTTTCATTCTTTTGGTTTCTGCACAACAAGCTTGTCTCTGTCTTTCCTTGAAGATATTGATTCACTTCTAGGATTCTTTGCAAGGAAATTACTTTCATTTTTTTATTCTAATGTGGACCAAGTAAACATCTTGATTTATTGATTTTTGTGGTTGAAGTACTAATTAATATATATATTAAAGAGATAAACTCTTAGCTACAGTAACTTGTTACTTTTAAATGTGCCAGAAGCATCGCGAAGAAGCTTCATCAGACCAAGCACCACGCCAGAAGCATCACGACTAGACTCTCTCGCAACACCACCGCCATGGCTAGGGTTCCGACCAAGCACCACCGAGATCATCCTCTGGTACGTTTAATGTAATATATCTCCACTTCTTCTGTTTCACGTCACTATCCTCCACTGAATTTGCAAATTACCTTCCATTACTTGTAAACTTTCACTGACCTCTAAGGTTGCCATTTATCTCTAATCCAAGAGTTCATATCGTTTTTATCAGTTAGCGGGGAAACTAAACACTTACTTATCAATTGAAACTAAGTCCTACTTCTCTCTATTTACTTGATTCTGAAGCTTTGTGGTTTGGATTTTTTATGCTAAATAAATTCCATCCTTAGAATAATATTTGATTCATTGGGTTGTGGTATAAAGAGGATTCGAGTTTGATGCTGTTTGTGGGGTTATCAGTGTTTTTTTTTTAAATTGTTTTTAATAGCAAATCCATCAATCGGTTAGGTTGTCTAGAATCCCCTGTTCTCGCAATGTTTAAACATATATGCTAGGTAATTTGCATCTGTCGCTTGTGCTGCCAGGATTTCGAGGGGTTTTTGAATAACTTGCAGGATTGGGAACTTTCACTCAAGGATAAAGACAAGAAGCTGAAATCACAGCCTGAAATTGAGAAGATGGTAACTTGGACAAACTTTCATATTTTATCTTGGTTGATGTGCATATAACTTCTTATAGTGCCTGAAACTTCATAGTTTTGTATGACTTTCTATCCTTTATATCTATGTGTTTCAACCTGTTGATGTATGTATGGAGATCTTATTTGTTTATCTTCATGGAGATATGATAAGGACCCAACTGGTCGGGTCAACCCAAGAGGATTCAGGGAGCTGATCCATTGGGTAATCGGACCCAGATGGAGATATGGAGTAGCTCCGATTTCTGGTGGAAGTTCTGCTGGTCAACTGGGTCAAATGCACATGGAAAAATAGTGGCTGAGTGGGGAAGTGGCCAGCAGTTGCATAACTGCTCGTAGCAGTAGTATTAGAGTCTGTTAGATTTGTTTTGTTTCCACCACCATGACTATCACCACCACCACCGCCACCACCCTCCCTCCACCTCAACCACCCACCCCCTTCCCCAAACTCCACCTCCCCCGCCGCTCCGTCCTCCTCCTCTCCGCCACCACCACCCTCTCCCTTCCCTCCCTCTCCACCGCCACACCCCCACCAGACACCACCATCACCGAACGCATCTTCATGGACTTCAGCATCTGCCCCTCCTACTTCCAAACCCGCACCCTCGGCTCCGACCTCGCCCTCTGCCCCGACTGATGGATGGCCCGACACCCCTTTCCCCCCCCCCTGTTCTCTTCGAATCCGGCCAATCCCGGCCACCTGCGCGGGTATCCGGCGAGCCCCCTTCCCCCTCTCGACTCCTCTCATCCAATCGGAAGCAATGGAGGCTTCAATTCCTCTTAACTCGTAACGTAACAGCGCGAATCGAAGGCAAGGTCGGCGGTTGCAGATCGATTTGGAGGCTGTGGTTGCGCGATGGTGATGATTTGGAGGCTGTGGTTGCGCGACGGTGGTGTGCGCTCGCGATGGTGGTGTCGCGATGGTGGTGTCCCGAGGGTGTGCGGTCGCGACGGCTGTGATGGTGACTGTGGTTGTCGCGATAGCGATGGTGGTGGTGGAATTCGGGGGCCGACGAGGCCTATGGCTCGCAGATCCCCTTCGGCCCTCAGATCCCCTTCAGCCGCAGATCCCCCTTCAGGTATCGATTTTTCTTTGCATACAAAAGGCCAAACAAGTGAACTCCATAAACCCTAAAACTGAGATTTCAGGATTGGTTTCTCATGTTATAATAAAGTGGTTTGTTCACACTATATGTTTTCATCATGGCCAATTATCTATATAATTATATCTTCTGCTTAAACATTCTGTGTCTATAGTCTCCTTTGAAAAGTTTGTCAAACTCGTGTTTGAATGTGATACTTTGTATTACTTGCAATACACAGATTTGTTTTAAGTTGTTGAGAAATTAAAGTTTTAGTATATGCACAACTTGTCTGCAGATTGAGTGCTCACAGATGGCTGACATGGCTCAAGAGATTGTTAAAGCAAATGGTTTTTCAAGTGGTATTAGCATCTTTCAAACTCAACGTCTTGCATTTTCAATATATTTGGATTGAATTGTTAACTGATTTTGTCATCTTTCCATTTTAATGTTGCAGTTATCACTGTTTTGAAAGGAAAAGTTGAAGAAATTGACCTTCCAGTTCCACAAGTGGATATTATTATTTCAGAATGGATGGGGTATTTCCTATTATATGAGAATATGTTAAATACAGTTTTGTATGCTCGTGATAAGTGGCTGGTAAGTTTCACTTTGTTGTTTTTGTTGTTCTTGAAATGTGATTGTTTGTGGGTTGTGTAGAACAATATTAGAAGATTTAGTTTACTGAAAGTTTTTGATTTTTGGAGTGATGTTTGATTATGTTTTTCTTTCCAAAATCAAGATTGAAGGGATCATTTGCTTGCAAAGCTTTGTTGATGAAAATTTAGTCACTAAAAGGGTTCTAATTGGGGCAAATAATTGCCAAATAGTAACTTTATTGCAAAGATTTATGCTACCCTTTTTGTTAATTTTATCTTTACAAGCATTTGTTAATCCTTAAATGGGAATTTTTAGGCGGTTGTGGCAACTTCTGTGGTTAAGATGTGATTGTTGATCTATAGATTGTAAACATCATCGATCTTGGTTCATATTTTGGGTGCAAACTGATATTTCTAATTTGTTTGTGGTGAAGTACGAAATGATATACTAAATGATCTATATATTGGTAATAGTATATGGGTTCTTCTTCATATTATCAAATTGAGAATAATAATAAAACTGATACCATAAGTACAATTTCTAGGATTTTTCTGGGTGTCCTTCGATTTCGATTAAGAATGTTGGATACAATTAGCATGAAATTAGATGCCTAATGTTCCATTTCTTGATTTTTGGGGTTGTTTTTCAGATGCCAAAATAAAAATATGATTTAATCTGTAGCAATATGAACTTAGATAGCAAATTTCTTTTTTTTCCCCTGTAGGCGACACGCATATTGGAACTGAGAATGTCACTGATCGTGTTAATTCAACTTTGTAGCAACATGAACTTCAATACCAAAAGTTGAGCAGAGAACGAAGCTGGATACGACCCAATATGTCAAAAGCTCCTCTCCCTGCTCTCAAGGTTAATGTGAGTCACTTAAATTATTTTATCACTTTTACGAATTACGATGAAGTAGCCGTTAAGGTTATCGACGGAGTGAGAGTCGTAGTGACGGGTTTGTTTTACCTTTCTACACGCTTTAGGATTTTACATTGGAATGGTAACCGTTACATTTTGTTTGACATTTGCGTTTTGATATTTGGGATCATGACGAAAGACCCCGCGCAACGCGCGGGGCAAAAAAAACTAGTTAAAGTTTAAGACCTCAAAATCCTCTAAACATATATACAACAGTTGTTATGTTATGTTATGTTATGTTGCGGATGCAAAAAAGATAGCTGGTTCACGTGTATGTCTATAAAACAGTTAAAATATATTATAACTTCCTTAACTGCATTATATATATATATATACAATATGGGTCTGTATATTGGTTTGGTTCCATTATTTTATTCTCCTTGCATATGTGAAGGCCATGGTCCAATAAAACAAACAAACAAACATACCCAGTGTATCTCGCTGGAGAGCAGGGTCTGGGAGGGGTATATGGTGGCATGTCTTTCCTCTATCTAGAAAGATAGAGAGACCGCTACCGAAGAGACCCCCGACTCGTTAACAAAGTCAATAACAATAACAATCATAATACAAAGCATACAACACACAGATATATATCACATAAAGAATTAGATAAAGCATACAGCACAAAGATATATATCACAAAGATATATATCACACAAAGATATAACACAGTCAATAACAATAACAATCGTAATAAAAACGGCATGTAACACCGAAAGAGGGTATATGAGGAAAACTACACCTAGCGAGTGTGGTCCGGCCATATATTACCGTATACCCTTCCCACCCACAAAACCCACTAAAAGTCCTTGATTTTAATTCTACGCCTCCACTCACTTCTATCCTCGATCATGTTCTCAGAAAGATGCAAGTCTATCATATCCCTCCTAATAACCTCGTCCCAAGTCAACCTAGGTCTACCTCTACTCCTCCTACCCTCTAAGCTGATGTTCTCTACTGCTCGGACAGGTGCTGCCATCGTTCTCCTTTTCACGTGCCCAAACCATCTTAATCTTCCCTCTCTTATTTTTTCTGTGATAGAAGCCATGGTCCAATACATAAGCCTAAATATTTGTGAGTACCTTCATCAAGATACAATTATTTTACAAGTGGTTGTTGTCATATGACTTGTGCTGCTAATTTGTTCAAATGTAGTATAAGGAATGATACAATTATTTTACAAGTAGTTGTTGTCAAATGACTATGTTATGAAAAACATTTTCTTATTCGTGTGCTATTATTCAATTGAGTTTTATGATGCTCAAGTATTCAGAAAACGAATATCGTACTGTAAAATATTGTCGATGCCGCCGCCGCATCGCGCGGGTTCCTTACTAGTTTACATCAATGTATGAGATCGAACCCAAGTCAATTTTGCAAGGGCGTGCACACACAACCTAAGTGTCCAATTTGCTAGCAAACATAAAACTAATCGTATTTGTAGAGATGCTATAAGCCTATAAATGCAAATTTTTTAGAAAGAAACAACCTGCCAAGTGGCAAGCATAAGTGGCCCACTGCCCAAAGCACTCAAAACATGAATTAACCGGTCATCTTGATGGTTTCTTATTATGTAGTATAACACTTAAGAATATAATGAACCCATTTTTCTAGGGCTCTTATTTTTCTTTTCTGGCCATGTATATGTGTAAGTTGGGGCTGATATAGAGCATTTATATCTCATTTTCTATTGTAATTTTTATTCTTATAGTTACACTAAAATTATTATTATTTTTAATTTAAATGATACTTTTTGTTACAAAAGAATGAAAACTTAGACTAAAAAACAAGAAAATTATATTACGCCAACTTATTTTGACAATATATATCGTGATAAAATGATTAATTCTTATCAATTGTCATATTCTTCTTTTCTTTTTATAAAAACGAATACTAAGGTTGGTGCCTAGAATATGAAGACACCCCACACAAGTATAATCACCAATAACTTTGTTACGATAGTGCTTGTTGTATTGAAAGCATATAAGCGTTGCCTTTACCTGTTTGCAAAGTCAATAACATCAGTACAATAAAGTGCAGCTTGAGATCAAACATACCATCAAAAACATCATGTACGTTTATGCAACTTGTGTCAATTTAAACGATAACTCATTAAGGATTGTTAGACTATATAACCCTCCTAATAAGTTTCTAACACCACAAACTATTAACTACCTACTCTCTATAAAGTGTGTGTCATTGTGTTATTCATTCTAATTGTCAATCTGATAACAATTTTAGACACTTGTATGTTTTCAAACACCATGTACTAAAAACAAACTACTATAACCTTTATTGTCATATTACATAATTTTTTATTTATATTTATCGATGAATGAACGCTCTTTATTCCACTTTTAAGATCTCCAAATTTATACTTTACGTAGCAATTTGATTGAGGATCGGAGTACATCGTTTCACTATCATAATATCCTTTAGAGACTAAACATTTTTATTGTTTGAAACTGGTAATGGTAAGTTTATAATTTTACTTTTATCAAGTGACAAAATGAAGTTGCAACCAAATAATAATAACTTTTGTATTGCTAAATTCACCGTATTAACCCTGTGAAAAAATGTCCAAAGTTCAAGTAATTTTTGTGGTCACGAGATATGTAGTAGTTATCCACAACCTCCCTATTTTCTTCCACAACTTCAGCTACAACAACCACCATGTGGCACCCACACATACATCCACGTCAGACACCATAATCCGCCACGTCACCATCGCACTCCAATCAAATCCAACCATCAGATTCCATCTCCCTCTTCCACCAATCACATCCATCCCACGTGGCAAGCCCACATCCACCAAAACTTCCATTTAGCAACACCTCCACCTTCTCAATCCCCATAATCAAACACTCAAACCACCATCTAAAACCTTCTCCGGCGACACCACCACCACCACCACCAAAAACAATGGCTTCTTTAGCTGCTTCAACGGCGGCGGCCCTCGGAGCGTCGGAGATGCGTGGAGCCCGGCTCCACTTCTCCGCCGCTCCGAGGGCGGCTGCTTCGGCTTCCAGCCCAACCGTATTTAAACCGGTTGCTCTTTTTCAAAAGAAGAAGGCTGCACCACCGGCTAAGGCTAAGCCGGTGGCGGTCACACCGGCTTCCGATGAGCTCGCCAAGTGGTACGGTGAGTAATAAGCTAATAAAAACTTGTTTTAATCATCTTATTTGCTTCAAGTTGTGATGTAATTTGAATTTGATAACAATATGCATTGGATTTGCAGGTCCTGAGAGAAGAATCTTCTTGCCGGAAGGTCTTTTGGACCGATCGGAGATCCCGGAGTACCTCAATGGTGAAGTCGCCGGAGAGTAAGTCAAAGCCATGTATAGATAGATGTACATACAAGAAACTAACATATATACTCAGTGTTTTTAGAACCGGATCAGTCAGACTGGACTGGTGATAGAACCGGTCCGGTCAGTCGCGGATCTTGAGCCAAAGGTCAGGGGACGGGGCGGAAAGTAAACTATTTTGGGGGGACTCTCTATTTATAAAAAAATTTTCATTACCGGACCAAAAATTTACAATATCAGTCCAACACTATCAGGCCGAAAATTTACAATGCTCACTAAAAAAGAGGGGGCCGGGGCCCACCGGCCCCAATGAAGCTTCGCCATTGGGTCGGGTTATACCTATTTAGGCGGTTTTCAGTTGAACCGGCCGGTTATAGATATATATGATATATGTATAAGAGATGCAAATAATTTTTTTATGCAAATGAATTGAGTTTTAGTTACTCCACTTTGATGTTAAAATTTTGAGTCCCGCCTAGGATGGGTTGTTATAAATTAGTTCTCGTGTAGAATTAATAACATATAAGATCATGATTGACTGATTGAGTGCAAAATTTATTATTTTTTCTAAGTAATATTGCGTGGTTGTCGCAAAGAGATCAAAATTTATGACAATTTCGTTATGTATAAATGTTTTCTAATTTTTTAATGTTATTTATTATTATGAGCATTTGTAACCAAAAAAATATTTTGATACTTTGTCGGTAAGTAATTTGTAAAAATTTCAGTTTTGCTATGAATTTGCGATAAGTTTAAGTTTTTGCAGCCACTTTGTGGAAAAGTTGTGCCAAATATTAAGGATATGTTATTATGTTAATGTTTTTTTAACTTTTGTTGAAGAATCGTCACAAACTAGTGGGAAATACACTGTTGTTGGACAGTTACGCAAACGCTTATAGCAAAAACAAACATTTTCTAGTAGTGTCAGTGTGTGAATTACTGTTCTAAGAAATGAATTAATTCGTTTTACACTATTTTATACGCAGTTACGGTTATGATCCTTTTGGACTTGGAAAGAAACCCGAAGATTTCGCCAAGTAAGTTCACTTTCAAGTTTCAACTCATGAATATAAACGCAAGTTTGAAGTCAACTCGGTATATGCCCAATGGGCCACAATGATTCTATATATTTTTGCATTAACAATGAGCCTACCATTGTGATGAGTTAACTCAGTTGTAACGAGTTGTGTTAAAATGGTACCCAGATACCAAGCCTACGAGTTGATCCATGCGCGATGGGCAATGTTGGGCGCAGCTGGTTGCATTATTCCTGAGGCCTTTAACAAGTATGGTGCTAACTGTGGCCCTGAAGCTGTCTGGTTCAAGGTTCGTATCACCTAATTAATCGAATCATGTCAAAACTAATTGTATTCGTGAACTAAAAGGCTTGTAGTCTAGCAGTATCAAGATATACAGTATAACAGTCTTTATTAAGTGATTGAGGGTTCTAGTCCTGTGGTTTACATTGGTATAGACTTAGAAGTTGTAAAATTTCATAATTGAAAACTTTATGCAGACTGGAGCTCTACTACTAGATGGCAACACATTGAACTACTTTGGAAAGAACATCCCCATTAATCTGGTCGTAGCTGTCGTCGCTGAGGTTGTTCTTGTTGGTGGTGCAGAATACTACAGAATCATCAACGGCTTGGTATGCACACAAACCAAATCTAATACTCAACACCACATAGGCACAAGAGCCCGTTTACCCGTTTGACCCATTTGACCCATTCATGTATGTGCAGGATTTGGAGGACAAGCTGCACCCTGGTGGACCATTTGACCCATTGGGGCTAGCCAAGGACCCAGACCAGTTCGCGCTTTTGAAGGTTAAGGAGATCAAGAACGGAAGACTAGCAATGTTCTCCATGTTTGCATTCTTCATTCAAGCGTATGTGACCGGACAGGGTCCTGTAGAAAACCTTGCATCTCACTTGAGTGACCCCTTTGGGAATAACTTGCTAACCGTTATTTCTGGTAATATCGAGCGGGTTCCAACCCTGTAAATCAGAATATGTATCCTAAAACAATGATACTCGGATTATGGTGTATTTTGTATGTTTTGTTTTTATGAGAGACGGTTGAACCAATGTTGCAAGAGTTGTATTTGATGTTGTAACTTGTCAAACTCGCAACACACAAAGTGAAATTTGAGTAAAACTCAGGGACCATCCGTGTAATCGTGTAATTTACTGTAAACTCTAGAAAGTAATTCGGCCTCAATAAATTTAATTAACCGGTCATTTTGTTCGGATTAGAATTTTTTTTAGAATTTCAAATTATTAGGATTAGAAATCATTTTTTAAAATTGATTTCCAATTAAAAATATTTCATAGAGATGAAATCGCACCAACACAAAGATTGATCAATGGGGCATAAATCTATTGACTTACAAGTAATTGCTTGCAGCTGCTTGATGTTTGGTTATGCTGATGTCTTTTAGTTAAAAGATTTTAGGTTTTGATTTGAATATAGAACATCAATGTTTTGATAGGATGTAACATTTTTTTAAAGTTGAATACACACTCTTAAAATCTACTATTAAAATTCACTAAAAGATCAAAAACTACTCATTAGATTTGCAACCGCAAAAACGTCCCTAAATACTGTAACAATTTTAGTTTTGCCATCGGCATCTATGTAACCACAATTTTAGCCGCAAAAGAAATTGCAGTCGTAAACACCTAGTTTTCTATAAGTGTGAGGTGGTGAGCTGCCTAGCCCGTCACATATAAACCCGTTTAAAGATGCCTATGGGAGTGACTAATATGACAATACAAATCATTGTTTACACCACATAAATGCTTATACATAGGATTAGAAATTGATATACAAATGATAAGAAATAAATCACTACAATATCCCATTAATCATGACAAATTTATGTCAAATCATATGGAGTTGCACATAACTAATCAATATTTTGACAATTAATCAAATTGTTAGGTACTTAGTTTAAACATTCAATGGTCATATATGAGTCTTCTCTATGGACCATAGTTGTAACGTTTGAAGAAAATCACCATAGCGAATTATTAGTATCGGGGCATTTTTTATAACCCTAGCTAGAATTCCATCCCTCCTTGCAAAGAGAGTTGATTGATCGGTTGCATTGAAGAAGATGATGTGGCGTCATCTCGATACCTCAACACCCCTTTTGTCGAAGTCGCATCCCCGTTATGTTGAACAAGATGTGAAGTTACAAGCCTATCAATCATTCCCCACTCATTTGATGTCTCCTGATCATCTCTTACATGTGCATTAATCATGTTTTGAGTCGGTCCAGAGATGTGATCAACCTCTAAACCAGGCTCGCAAGTGTGGTAACCTATGTCGAGTTGGTTTTCACAGCTTCCGCTATCGCATTCTCTATGGTTAGACATTAGTTGTCTAACCATGATTGGTGGATCTTCAGAAGTTAGATTCAAGAAACCACATTCGAGAGGTTTGTGGGATGTGGCGATAAGAGGAGGATACTGATGAGTGTAGTTGAGGCCTAAGTCGAAATTCTGTTGATGTTGTTGTTGTTGTTGATATGTTAAATATTGATGACTGTCTAGACCGTATGAGATAGGGCGCGATTGGTACATACTGTTGGCGCGTTGCTCTGATGTTATGCTACCACGCGACACTTCTTTTCCCTCTACCTTGAACAAGTTTCTCTTCTTGAACACTCGACAAATCACCCATCCGTCTTCCTATTATCAAAAAGTATATTAAAGATAATATATTAGTTACAGTTTAAAAACATATCGGTAAGTGTTACAACAACAATAACAACATACCCAGTATATTTTACTAGAAGTAGAGTCTGGAAGGGGTTGGATGGTGACAAATCTTACCTCTATCTTAAAAGATATCGATAAGTGTTATTGTATTAAAACTAGAGAATTAATCTTTCTAATAAAAACATGTCTTTAGGGAACAAGCTTCAACTTACAGAAGAGGTTGAAATAGGATTAAGAGGATCATGATGATCGGTAGCATCATCAAGTCGATACTCATGCATAATCCAATCAGTCTTTTGACCATGAGGCGCTCGCCCGCGATAGAAAACTAGGGTTTTCCTCATACCAATCTTCTTAAAGGTGTTTCGTATGCACTTGTCTCGTCCCGTTGCCTTCCAAAAACCCACGTTTGTCGCTCTATTTGTCCTCGACCCCGTCGGGTACTTCTTATCCTTATGGCTAAAGAAGTACCACTCGTTCTCCGGCGTCGACCCAATCCTACACCTCTCTACAATATTCCAAAAACAAAACTCGATCATTTAGTATACATAACTGCTAAACTGAACATCAACATAATTACGCTACTAAACAAATAAGTATCACCAACAGTCAGACAATTAACATAACATCTGACACAACGCGATAAAAAGATCTCTCACCTTGTAGGTCCCATGGCTCAGTCTTGTTAAGGTCAACTTCCCTAATAACATCCATATCAAACGTTTCAAAAGAGATCTTCTTCTTGAGGTAGAAGTGAAGCAGCTCTTCGTCGGTGGGGTGGAACCGGAACCCCGGCGGAACACCACCATTGGATGACGTCATGAACCGCGGCCGATGTTGAGTTATAGGGTGATATATAGCATCAATCGTTTAAGTTTGAGTATGAAGTGTTTTTATAGATTGTTTGAGAGTTGACATCCGGTGAAGACGCCGGTGGTGCATTGTAAAGGTGAAGTAGATTGAAAGTTATACTTATCTGGATGGAGCACTAATGGCGATGAGCAATTGAGCATGTACATACTTTGAATCCTATATCTACGCCTTCTGGAAATAAGTATGTTCAGATTAATACAACACTTAGTTTAGAGGAATCCATTTTTATTAATAAAAAAAGATTGATTAATAGCTGATAAAACGTGTTTTATCGTGTTTAACAGGTTAGTGCTTATGCGAGTAACACAAGTTTCAAATATGAAAACGGGTTGTTTAACTATCTATATCTCATGCCTATAGTTTTTTTTATATGCGTTTACGAATGAAGTTTGAGAAGTAATTGAGTCAATCTTTCTAATTTTATTTTTTTAAAAAAGTTTAAATAAACACATAATATAATTTTTATTAATAAATTTAATCGTGTCATAAACATATTAGGAATTACCAGCTGTAGTTAAAAATTGGATTTTATAAATCAATTTTGATTTGTTGGCTGATAATAACGCATATTAATAATTTAATAAATGACGTTAGGTCTTAACTTTGTCGTAAAAGGAATCTTGCTCGCGTGATTATCATAGATATCCATTTTATTTCTACTTAACTTTACTGAAGATGAGTAAAATAGGGAAATGTATTTTCCTTGTAAAATCAAATCAAATAAGAACCACATTGGTGATTTTAGTGTTATTAATATCATTTTATATAATTGGACTTATTTAAGAATGATAAGAAATTGGAGTAAACATTGATAATGAGTTAGGGGTATGAAATGCATACTCATTTAAGTTCATTTTAACATTTGGATACAAGAAACCTTTATAGCTAGTTTAAATGGGTTTTGCCTTCTAGACCACGAGGGTTTGGGGATATAGCTTTAATATGGAGGTCCGGGGGGCAACGCCCTTGGTGGTGGCGGAGAAGTTGCATTTTAGTTGTTCTGATTCATTTGATTGATGAAAAGTTAAATAAATTTGATGATAAGCAATGATAATTAATCTATAATAAGTTGCTACGTACGAATCAGTGGTAGGAAGTATGATCAGTGGCTGCTTTACTCTTTGTTTGTAACTGATGCAGACAGTAACGAAAATCATCAACAGCAATCAAGACATCAGTAGCACCTAAAGTATCTGTAGTATAGTAAGTGATGAAACAATAACAAGTATGTTTAGTAATAAGTATTAGTTGTTGCTGATAAGCAAGTTCGATAGTAACTATGTGTCTACTGATGTCTATTAGGCAGTTTTACTGTTATAACAATTATAACCATAAAGTGTCATGTTTTTTCATAAAGAGTTGCAATAGTTCGTTGTGATGGCTCAACCAATATATAATGATTTATTTGGTTTTGTTTTAATAGATATATACACATGAATTTTATAAAGAACTTATACTCATTCTTTAGAAACTATGTCTCATCTGATTGTTAATTTTGGATATCCGTGAAATACTTTAAGCTGAAGGAACCATACACAATTTAGAATGCTCCCCAAAGAATCACAAGATCTAAAGCCATAACATATCAAATATGAATAAAGTTTAAATGTATGATAACTACACTAGTACTGAAATTGTTTGTTGACAAGAGCTAACGTTAAAACTTAAAAGTATCATACCATTGTAAATAATATCATATATACTATGAATATTAATACTTTAAAATATCTTCAGAAAATGATATTCGCTTGTTGTGAAAGCAAGTTATTCATGGGAACACAAGCAGCTTAAAGCTGATATCGGGATTAATGTGCACATGCGGCTACGACCTTTTGAGTGTTTTATCCTATTTTTATTTGCACCATTGACTTTGATTGTTTGAAAGCTACGTTATCATATCCAAGCATGCATTCTTCATGCATCCTCGATCATTTTCAAAGGCTCAAAATACAAAGTTTTGTTCTATATTGATCGACGTTATGTTTCAGAAATCATCGAATATTGTTTTAGAATGGTCAAAGATTTTTGATAACCGAGTGGTTAATTATATAATTTACATTGAGACAGTACTGTAACACATCAGGATTCACACACCAACTATCATTTTCACATGTTAATCAAATGATATATAGTTGCATTACATTAGATTCTTTTTTTACTAGGTAACATCGCCATGTATGTATGGGTTTTAGAGGTTGATTGAAAGTTGTTTTAAATCTAGTGATCCACTATCGGCGATAGAGGATTGTCAGCTCATGTGACATAACATGACAGAATTTTTGGTTGAATCATCTAACTTAAACACAATTCACATATGCTCCTAGAATAAATCATCTGGATTCAAAACAACTTTCATCTGGATTCGACCACCCTTCTCATCCACGGCTCCTCTCCCTCCACCTTTGACCACCTCCGACCACACCATCACTATATATTGTCCCCCCATCATCATTGCCCCAAACATTTGCGCCCGCCCAAATCCACGCCCCATCATCTGCAACCCACCCAAAACCACCCCATCACCTTCGACTCCATCACTTGTGACCCCTCCATCGCCGCCCATCATCTTCAACCACCATCACCCATCCAAACTTAAACTTTTTAAGTTTTTACATGCTATTCAAGTCCATAGGATTGAAACATCAAAATAAAATTTAGTGACCTGATTGAAACAAAACAGTTTATGAATGATCTAATTAGGACAATTTTAAAACTTGGTTACTATTCTATATGAAGTTAACCCTTTTAAATCTAACCAAAGTTTTTTTAACCTTTTAGTTTGTTCCACATGATTGGATGAAACCAAGAGCATGCCCTTCATGTTATTTTTGGCTAAGTTGGATGCCCTTTATGTTACTTGTTGGCTAAATTGAATAAAAAATAAGGATTTTTGGCTAATAAAAATTCATTATTTGGTACAAAAATTATAAATTTAATGGAGGCTCGAAGATCGTTAAAAAAACTTGGCTTGAGATTAACTCGGTTGTAAACAAGTCGAGCCGATTCAACTCGGTTTGTAAATGTTTCGAGCCTGAGCTAGCCTGGTCTCGCCTCATGATTCCTGCGGCCTCACATAGGCATCCCACTAGTATATTTAACAAGATATCTTATTGTCGTGCCAAATTTTCTCCTAAATCACTTTACCCCTTATAATTTCCCTCGATAGCGGTTTGTGTTGTAGTGTTAGGGACATACATAGGCCAACTTACCTAAAATGAAAAAAAAAAAGCTCCAACTATATGCACATATATTTAATGAGCATTTTTATGAATTTATAGTCACGCTACTTATCAGTTATTTGATGTTTACGTTAAGTTTGAGGATCGGATCTCATCATTAATGGTCAAATGGTTGTCATATTGATTAAGATCTTTTAACAATTTGGTGATTGAATTATATCAACATCCATTTTGACTTAAAAAATGAAGATTCTTTAAATGTCACTACAACAATTTCCCTGTCCCGACGAGACCTATAGCGACGACAGATGTCGCTGCTATAGGTGGGTTTATACCGACGACATGTCGTCGGTATAGGATTACTGGGCTTTTTGACTGCTCAAACTCTATACCGACGACTTGTCGTCGGTATAGAGTGGGCGGGATGCGAAAAAACAGGCGGGTTTTTCCAAACCCTGTGCCGAAGACACGTATTTACTTGGTATGATGAGCATCGTATTTACTTGGTAAGCTAATCATATTAATAGATAAAGAATCCAAAAATACATTCTGGGTAGAACCTTATGATGAAGGGATATAGTTGTATTGATAAAAGTACATTTAAGTTATTTTTATTGTTTTTATATACTTATAAAATAACAATCCTGTTGTTTCTACAAACTGTATAAGATAAGTGTGAGAACCATGCTTGCCATGGTCAAGAAGTACGGGGAGGACGGCACTCATGATGCCGCCTTGTGGGAGCGTACGACTGGTTGTTGTTGGTGTTTGTGGTGGTGGTGGTTTGTGTGTGTGTGGGTTGGGGGGGGGGGGGTAGGTGGGATATGATCTTTGGATCTTTACTTGTCATGACCGAGACAACATCTTCATCTATCGGGTTGGTGTCATCATATGTTAAGTATGACTGTTGTATGAGTGTTAGCAATATAAGGTACTTTTTAAGTTTCATTTTATTGTAACCAATTAATAAAAATTGTTTAGGAGTTTGTTGGCGGATTCCTAGTTTCCATCGAAATTGATCAGATTTACTTCTTTCAGAAGGTTGTCTCGAAAGCTAGTCGGAAATATTTTTGTATTTTTCTAACAAGATAGATTTTGTCGGAAACAAACGTTTCCAACACATTTATATCAAATACATGGGAATTGGGCCAGTTTTTTGTAGCTTAACGAGACTATGAAAGTATAGTGATTTAGAAGAATAAAAATACCTAAACTGATTTTTAAAGAATACTGAAAAAACCGGTTACTATTAGAGTATTTTGTCAAGTAATTCGCAACATATTTTTTAGTTGCCTTTGCATTTTAGTATTAATGAAAAATTTGGTAAAATAGATAAAATTACTATATTTCTAGCCCTTGCGTTGCAACATAATAAGTATAAATTAATCCATGATGCCTTGGCTATCAATCTTTGTAAATGGCAGTGTCCATGAAGAGTTGGTGTTTTGGTAGCATATAAACCACAGCCTCACAATTAACATGGAATATGCATTTTGATTAATACTTTATATTATTATACTTCTACTAATTACTCTAGCCTTCAACTCTAACATGACATGATCGAGACCCGAGTTGAAAGATACAATGATGTGACATTTGTTTTATAGTAGTTGAAGTTGCCTAAAATAACAACTTCGATCATAGTTGAAATAAGACTGGTTTCATGTCAGCTGTATGAACAATAAATACGAAGTTTATATACCGAATGGATTCCTTCATCCACATATTAATCTTTTGAAATTAGTTTTGTTGTTTGGTTCTTAACAACTACTAACAAAAAAATCTATCATTAGTACCGGCAATTATAAGGCACAAAAGACAACTATTTTTTATAACGAACACCGTTCCACAGATACAGTTGGAGTGATAAAGTGTTTTGTTTCTATACTAGTGATCAACTACTCAACTATTTAAATTCTGCAAGTAACATGTCATAGAGTAGATTAGAAGCTGTTAAAAAAAATAATGACACTAGAATTCAAAAAGAATGGCCCTATGTCGATCAATGGTATCTGCCATCGACCGTATGGTGTTGACGGTCATATGATCGACCAACAGACGACAATGACAACAGACGATAACGACAAGAACACTTCTCTTATTAACCTCATGTCAAAATTGAGAAGTTGAAAATAATGTGCCAATTTAACTCCACAATCTCATGTCATCACATAAAATGGCGTCATTTCCGGAAGAAATTAGATACTTGTAGGCATCATCTTCCACAAAGCAAACAAAATAGCTTAACCAAGAGAGTTATACAACAGAAACAATACTAGTCTTCTACGTGTGGGGAAATTATACTATAAACGATATTAAACACGTTTAGACCACAAATATTGTTTGTCGCGGTTAGGAGTACAACTAATGACATGAGGAAGTGGTTACTAATAGCCATTTTATGTACTTAGAGTTATTACTGTTAAGCCCATTAGACTTTAGCTTATTACGGTTATGCTTTAGGGTGGTTTAAATCTCTATATATACACGTGTACGTTATTCGTTAAAAACATTACATATAATAAACAAAACTTTTATGGTATCAGAGTCATAAAGACTCTACATCCCTTCTACCCTAAACTCTCTATCTCAGCTCCTTGGTGGTGGCAACAACGATAATTTTTAGCTAGAGTTAAGCCGATTATGGTTATGTTTTATGGTGGTCTCGGTCTTTATATATATTTACTGACGACAAACAAAATACATGAAAGCTTTAGTTGCGTCATGTACAATGTTAACTAACAAGGGTGGTCTAGTTGGAATTTGAAGGCATGTTGGTTGGTTGAACCATGAAACCCACATGATTAATCAGCCACACACCCCTTGCCTCCCACATAACTTTTGTATGTCTATTTCTACATCAAGAATGTGGCTCTAGGCTCACCCTTAGGTTAGCTTGCACCAATTAAACCATAAGTTTTCTTTATGCAAATTACAATTAAATGTTGAAAATGAGGGGAAAGTTGGTACCAGGAAAGATCATTTTGATGCTATGCACCGCGAGTTTTCTTGCTGGATCGCTCTTCACCAGACACACATGGCCTTACTCGAACGATTTTCGTAGGATTCATGAACAGAAGTTGAGTTTAACAACACCTCGTGACGGTGATCACAAGCGCGTAAGTTCTCATATTATCATTTTCTCCTAAATAAGAGAATTACAAGATAATGAATGAGATAATAATAAAATATAAGAAAAAACATCTTAATATTCAAACTAGTTATATGATAATGACTAACAATAAACTTGGGCAACTGTCTTTCTTGTAGAAATTGGTCGAAGAGAATTCAAGAGACATTATGACAGAAGTCGCGAAAACTCATCAAGCCATCCGGTAAGCGAATGTGTACTTCATAATAAGTACTACACGCTATAGAAAGTAACTCGTTTGTCGGGTTTAACTTTTGTGCATTTTCATATAGATCACTAGACAAAACGATATCAACGTTGGAGATGCAACTAGAATCGGCTCGTACGAGTGTAAATGGTGCAAAGTTATTGCCAGATAGGGTGACAGTTAACAAGACATCTCTACCAAAAGCCTTTGTTGTCATAGGTATCAATACCGCATTTAGCAGCAAGAAGCGTAGAGACTCCATTCGCGAGACATGGATGCCCACTGGTTCGCGTTCTGCTCGCGCTCCCCAAATGTACTAATGATATCCACTAAATGTTCTTATGTGCATTCACTACATTTACACTCTGCAGGATCAAAATTATATAAACTTGCAAAAGAAAAGGGGATCATAATAAAGTTTGTCATAGGACATAGTGCAACACCTGGTGGTGTCCTTGATCGCGCCATTGACATTGAGGATGAAAAGTATCGCGATTTCTTGAGGCTAAATCACGTCGAGGGCTACCACGAGCTGTCGATGAAGACAAGGTTGTATTTCGCGACTGCTGTCTCCACTTGGGATGCAGAGTTCTATGTGAAGGTGGATGATGATGTTCATGTCAATTTGGGCATGCTTGTAACTTCACTTGCTCGTTACAGATCGAAGCCAAGAACATACATCGGATGCATGAAATCTGGCCCCGTGCTCTCTCAAAAGTCGGTTAATCTAGTTATTTACTCTACAAAGTTACCAAATTTTTGTTCTTACAATAATGAGTTGTTAACTGTTATTGGAAATGCGTTGTGTAGAGGGGTGAGATATCATGAGCCAGAGTATTGGAAATTTGGGGAAGAAGGGAACAAGTACTTTAGGCACGCGACAGGACAAATTTACGCGATTTCAAAGGATTTAGCATCGTATATCTCCAACAACGCGTATGTTGTACATATAATGGTTTCATTTATCGCGTTTATTGAAGGTTTATTGACTAAAGGTTGTTTTGTGCAGGGGTATATTACACAGGTATGCTAATGAGGATGTTTCCTTAGGTTCTTGGTTAATTGGGTTAGATGTTCAACATATAGATGATCGGTCCATGTGTTGCGGAACGCCACCAGGTTAGTGAAGAACTGTTTTAAGCTACGCGTGTGTGCTCGCGCTCACGCGTGTACAAGCATGTATGCAGATGACTGACTTTTGACTGTTGACTGTTGACTTATGGTCAATGGATGTGCAATGCAGATTGTGAGTGGAAAGCGCAAGCGGGGAATGTTTGCGTGGCTGCATTTGATTGGTCGTGCAGCGGGATATGCAAGTCGGTCGAGCGGATGAAATTTGTTCATAATTC
Source organism: Flaveria linearis (assembly GCA_024085815.1). Taxonomy (NCBI): domain Eukaryota; kingdom Viridiplantae; phylum Streptophyta; class Magnoliopsida; order Asterales; family Asteraceae; genus Flaveria; species Flaveria linearis. The sequence continues at coordinate 47,487,325 of CM044016.1, forward strand.
TTGTGGAGAAGGAGATGGGGCTGTTTGGAATGTAGATCTTTAAAGGGAACACATTGTTGACACAAGAAAATAATCTATAGACACTAATAAAACAAAGTTTTTAGAGTCACATGTCATTCTTTTAAACCATCAATTTGACACATGGCACATTCTTACACCATCTTTATTTTTAGTTTTTTGATATATTAAAAGCTTACCATACTAGACATTTAATTTAAATATATTACCATATTTACTTACTGATTTAAATTACAATTTATGGTTTTCATTTAACTTTTTATATTATGCCATAAAAATTCCATTTAACCATATATTAATTCAACTTCTACGGTATTATTCCTCAAATTCCATTTAATATTTTATATTATGTGTTAAGAAACTATAAATTTTCTTCTTTTCTGTATTGCTTTCTAAAATAAACTCCTTTAATTTAGTGGATTTTTATTTTATGAAATTTTTTATTCACCAATTTCAATTTCTTACTATATAATTAATTGATCCAATTATAATATATTTATCAAATTATCAAAGTATCAAATATTTAAGGACTATATAGTATCTAACATTAGTATGATAAGTTATCCATCATACAATTAATTACATTTAAACTTATTTTTATTAACTTGCAATCACTACTATCTCTGTATTTCTCTGGAAATTACAATGTTTTCTAATTAAAACTCCTTTAATTTAGTAGATTTTTATTTTATTAAATTTTGACTCACCAAAATCGGTTTCCAAATGTAAAAATTAATTAATCTAATTATAATATATTTATCAAATTATTAAAGTATCATATATTTAAGGACTATATAGTATGTAATATTACTCGGATGTATTATTAATTGATCTAATTATAATATATGTATCAATTATTAGATTCAATTAATTCAAATTGTTTTCTTTTGTTTTTATCAATAAGTGTACAATTACGTATCATATGGGATGCACATTTTATAATTATGTATTTCACAAAGACTATAAATTAATACTACATTCTTTGCAAATTTTACATTCGACTTACATTCCCAACTATCAAACAAGGTATGATGTTTTTAAATTTTGTCAAATACAAAACTATGTTTATTTCATAATTGTCAACTTTATAATTATTTCTCACTTTTTCAAAATTTTGCAGTTTAATAACATCCATGAGAATCATATTGTTCAACGACCTAAGTGTTTACAGGAAGAGTATACCATAAATGTTTAAATTATCAGGATTTAAACTAGACAACTATTCAAGGATCCAAGAAAAGTTTACTATTTTGAAATGATAATAATCGATTAAAATTTATTCCCACAATCTCACTCTTTCTACTTTTAATTTTCCGTATTAAAAACAATTCACCATTTATATGTTTAAAAATTTCTCTTCATTTCATCTTATTCATGGAGTTCAAGATTGGAGGCTACTGTTGCTGTTATAGATCCAAACACTGATCCTGGCCAACAAAACGGTAAAGATGAAATAAAAGAATACTACGATTGTAGATATATTTCAGCTTGTGAGGCTTCATGAAGAATTTTCGATTTTGATGTACATTACCGTTATCCATCGGTTATCATGTTGCCTTTTCATTTGGCAAACCAACAACAAATCATTTATGGTGTTGATGATGATATAAACAACGTACTAAGTAAACCGTAGTTGCCTCTATGGATGTTTTATTTATATTTATTTAATTATAATTATTATATTTATTTCATAACACATTTTACCATTTCTTAAATTTATTGAATATGAAACTAATTACTTGCAATTTCTATGTATAAATTCCAGCTTTGTCTCTAACAAACAATAAAAAAAAACGTTGTATGAGATTGAAAAGTATTTATTACGGAATAGTTCGACACTTAAGTCATTTACAAGTATGCCTTACCTGGACAATGATTGTTTGTCTTCTTCAAATAATCGTTTAATTAGTAATGAGTTATTGTATGATGTAGCAAATGAGATGTCTGAATTTTAAAATCTTTGGAATTCTTTAACGGACGAACAACAATTAGTTTTTAGTGAAATCATGACTGCTGTTAAGTTAATAAAGGAGTTTTTTTCATTTATGGATATGAAGAAACTGTAAAATCTTTCTATCGAAGATATTGACCGCAACAATAAGGTTTAAAGGTGAGATTGTATTAAATGTAGCATTCAGTGGAATAGGATCTTTGTTGCTTACCGGTGGTCGTATGTCACACCCCAACCTAGACGGCGGAAACGTCGAGGTGTGAGGAATACGATTGTTCACAGCCACATAACGCTATGTTTAAAGGTAAATATTCAAATTAATAGTTTCAACAGGAATTACAACATAAGTCTCAATCACGAAATACATTCAAGCAAATATCAAACATATCATGAGAAATAAATTTTAAGATTATGAGGAGACTTAGATGTCATTTCGTGTTCACGAGTGCACTCTTGGGAATGTTTAAATTCAATAAGTTTGACCATGATTCTTAAGTTTGTTAAGTTTTATCGTTCATAATCTTATATGTTCCTTGACGAAGTGTGCAAGTCATTCCTTTAAAATTTTTAATTGATAAACGTTTGTATTCTAAACTATTCAATATGGTTAAAAAAAATTTTGTCGTGTAATCGATACGGGACTCGGCTTAACGAACATGAGAAATAAGTTCCGCATGTTTTTGGATGGAATTCATAAGAGCTTCTCAAGCAAATAACTTTAACGGGTTTCTAGGTGATCGATTCTTGTTTACTCATGTCAATGAGGGTTCAAAGTGTTATTGGTGTAACGTTGATACAAGTATCTTGTTTGTTAAGATTAAAGATTAACTTTAGTATGAGGAAAATCGTTGTGATGGGTTTTCAGAATAAATGTGGTTTTAAGGGAAAGAAATTCAGAAAGATTACTAGAGGTTGTTATAAGGAGTTCAAAGATGGTCCAAGAAATGACACAATAATAATAATTGCATTGATCAACGAAGATAACGTTCCCGATTGGATTAAAATTTAAATAATTCAGGATATTGCGGATAAAGGCAAACACCAGTAGCTTTCCAAGTACGACTTGCTCACGCGGTTCATCAAACTCATAATCACAGCTGAGAAACATTCATGTGGCTAGGAAGCCATGAACACAAATTGGTAATGTCTTTATTTGGCGGATGATTGTTTAGGAAGCTATCATTACGCAATCAGGTTTTAATGATAACTCAAAATGAAAGTTGATAAGTAGGGAATAAATGGTTCGATGTAGCTAGACCGAGTCAAAACATGAAGATAAGGGAAAGAAATCAATTTAAGAATTTACATGCTTCAAGCTTGGAATCAAAATCAAATTAAAACGATCGGGTCTCCTTTCAAGTTCAGAGATCATGCTTTGGCTTAATAGGTCAAAACACTAACATTGTTTCACCAGTCAAGTTACTACATGCTTCTCGTCACTTGATTACAACCATGGTAAGTTGAAGATCCAGAAATGAGAATAGTCATCAAGGTGTGGTTTTCACTCCTAACTTGATGGTGTATTCCCAAGATATGACCATTAACTTACCAATCAAAAAGTTCGATCCCAACTCATTGTTGAGGATCTACAGAAATAAGACGAGGTAACTCACCATTAAGGTAAAGGAAGTCACTCCTATCTTAACGATGAAGTTTTACAAAAACAAAATATAACAGGATGAACTTCTTCATCAAAATCCAGAATTCACTCCTACTTTGATGAGATCGTTTCATTTGAGAGTATACAATCCATAAAAATAAAATTATCATCAAGGTATGGAATTCACGCCTATCTTGATGATTGAGCTTCATAATAACAAGAAAACAATCGAGGATTAACATTTGCCACCAAAGTACGGGTTTCCAATCCTATTTTGGTGAGATCATGTCACTTGTGAAATGCCATTCCAAAGAAAATACTTGAAGTCAATCCTCAAGATAAGGTAATCACCCTGATCCAGAGGATGAAATTTCATTAAACACACAATTGGAAACCATTTATCGAAACGAATAGAGATTCATCAAAGTAAGGGAATCACCCCTGTTTTGATGAGATAGAATCATTTAGGAGATACGAGTGTTCTTAGTCATAGGCTGACTTGCAAACCCTTGCATTTCCCACGGTTTAACCATGATTCAAAGTTTGACTTAACAACGAAAGGAAAAGGATATCATTTAGAATTTTAGAAAATTTCAAGTTACATCAATGTAACAAAGAGAAAATCATGATTACAAACTTAAGATCAAGGTTTGAGATAACAGAAGTTGTTGTGGTGTTCAAACCTTGGATATCTTAAATCAGGAAGACGAAATCAAAGACAAGAATGATTCAACACCATGATGAGATGTGAACATTCGATTCACAATCGAAAGGAAAATACAAGGACTTCTCAAGATATGAGGTCAACCATAACCTTCTTGAAGACACGCGTACTTATAAGTGGTAACATAGTTATAATTAGTTTATTCGATCATTGAGGTGAGTGACCACTTATAATATTTAAATTAACAAAGTTAACATTCAATTAGCAAAGTATTCCGAGATGTAGGAATTCCACCTACAGCATTGCATGTTCTTAGTTGTAGAACACATTCTTAAGAGGATTTTGGAATCATAAGTAACGGTTTAAAGTTTTAAAGATCATACGATTTAGATTCTCAATATCTTCGGGTATATTGAAATCCATGTTCACGTTGGTCAAGATAAGAAGATAGTTACAAGAAATGCCGAGTTCAATACTGTTACACGTTACACGTTAAGCGTTGAAACGTAAGAGTTGAATTGCAGGATGGGTTTAATATTAACAGGAATATTATTTAGGTTAAGAATGAGAAAATATTTAAACTTTGATGATAAACCAGTTCAAGGATTCAAGGATTTTTAAGATACAAAAGGATGGTTCCATTTGGTAACGCATTACCATTTGGAATCGTTGACACGTCAAGGTAAATTGACTCATTTGCCTTAGAGATTTGTGTATTTTGACCATAGTTTATCACTCATCCCAGAAATCCCCAGGTAGCGTAACGGTTCCCTCAATGAGATTTATACGAATACGCTTGCCTTAGCCCGAAGGCCTTTTGCCAGGAAATCCAGAATACAGGTGTCTATGTGCCACACAAATTTCTTTGGTTTATGAAATCAAAACCTTGATGAGATTTTCACAGATTAGACATAGAGTCTAAGGAATTAAATCCACGATGATAAGTGTAGATTCCATATGTCGTTGAGAATAGGTTTAGGAAGTTCATTTGTCGGGGAGGGTCAAAAGTCAAAGTTAAGTTTAAGGAGTCAAGTAACTAAATTTAAGCATACATAAGGCAATCCTATGCTAAGGCATCAAATTGCACAAAAGGCATAGCATTATATAGCATTTAAACAATATGTAAGCATAAAAGTATAAGGATCTTTCTATGAGGTTCATGCAACTATAGTCTAGGTCACCATTTCTAATAACCTAAATCCCTATAGTTATGGGCTCTGATACCAATCTGTCACACCCCAACCTAGACGGCGGAAACGTCGAGGTGTGAGGAATACGATTGTTCACAGCCACATAACGCTATGTTTAAAGGTAAATATTCAAATTAATAGTTTCAACAGGAATTACAACATAAGTCTCAATCACGAAATACATTCAAGCAAATATCAAACATAACATAACATTTCATTTATTTAACTAGGTCCACATCCTAGTTTTATTGCAAGCTTCAAAAGACCACTTTTAAACTCGAGGGTTACCTGAAACATGATAAAAATAAAGGTCAACTAAAAATAGTTGGTGAGTTTCCTAAGTTTTCATACATAATATGAAAAGATTATAAGTAGCAATTCATGTCATAGGTTATAAGCTAGTAAGGTTATAGAACACATATCTTCACAATCAAACCTCGACTTGATTACAAGTATATAAGATTAGCTAAGTGTATTTGGTTCCCTAGTGCACAAGCATACGGCTCCTAGGAGTCGGCAATACATCGACTTTAGCACCAAATAGGCTTGTCAGGCCCAAAGATCTAAGACGTCGCCAGGCTAGCAATAGTTAATGATTGTAACAAACTATGTATCTCATATAATCACTTACAACATACAAATAACCATGACAAGATATAAGGATGAATTGCAAGTGCTTTACAAGTCTCAAACGTTTATAAGTGTGTAATGTATAAGTATCATGTTTCACCCCAAAATGGTGTGAAATAAAGTAAAAGGGGGCAAGGAAAACTCACTTGTCAAATAAGTATATAATGACGATTAATAAGAATAATAGTAGGCGTCGTTCCAACGTGAATCGTCACAAGTCACCTAAATATGTAATTTACGAGATAAAGATTAAGGTTAATATTATAATTTTACGTTCAAATAAGAGTTGGCTTTCAATATTTAAGGTTTTTAATAAAAATAAGTTTATAATGTAATTATTTACATTTTTAGTTTATTAGAAGAGTTATTTAGGTTATTATTTTAGAATTGACTTTAAGTATAAACCATTGGTATGGTTCACTTTTAATCAAGCTTTATAATCATTTAAAATTAATAGGAATAACGTTTTGATTAATAATAAATTATTAATCTAAACCTTTAGTTAGTATATATATATATATATATATTTTTTTTTTAAATAATATTTGTAACTAATTCGTGAAATTATAAATTATATGATTTCTATAGTTGTCATGACAAAGCCTTAATTAATATAATGTCTCATACTATTATAACGATTTGTTATTTCCAGTCCAATAATCATTTAATTATTTTTTTTAGAAGGAAACAATTTAAGTATAAAGGTTAGATATACAAAAGAATAACATTTGGATCAAATGTTTTATTATTTATTATTTGTGTAAGAATTTAATAAGTTAAAACAATAAAATAATTCAATTGAAATGTTTTGTTAAGATAAACAAATTTTAAAGTCTATTTTATAAAATAACTCAAAGTTTTACCTTTGTAATTAAATTGTGAAATTATAAGATAAAATATATATATAATTGCAATTATCATGATTATTATAAAAAAATAGCGATTTATAATGTTTTTTATAACAAATAAATTTACAGAAAATATCTCCATGGTTTAAAATACATGGAGTTTATGAAAATGATCTTTTATAATTTTTAGAATTTTTTATATATTTTAAAGGATACAAAAAACGTTTAAAAAAAATGTTGGAGGTCACCGGGTTCGAACCCGTGACCTCTAAGTGGGGGAAGTGAGCATGGAACCAGCAAACCAAGGCATACAGCCGCGGTTTGATTTGGTTTTAAAACCATTTAAGCATCAATCGAAACTCATTCCCAATTCGTATGAACCCTAACTCCCAAATCGCCCAAATCGATTCAATTGACCATCATATTGATCCTGATAACAGAAACATTCATGGGGCTTTTGTTCCCCATGAAAAATCGAGTATGTATGTATGTTTAATTACCTATATGGTGTTCGATTGAAGTTAAACTTGATGAAGAACAGGTCGCGGCCACTGTTTTGCTCGATTGATGCTTCAAACATCGATTATAATCAAATTAATTTCAAAGGAAGCTTCGTATGGTGACAAGGAATGAAAGCCTTCAATCAAATTCGATTAATGTCGCTCCAAACATGGATTTTGATTCAGTTGCAGGTCCGCGACCGAGACGGTGTAAGAGATGTGATTTCGTGTGATTTTAAGTACAATTTGGAGTGCCATTAGTTAAGAATTCATGTAAACAATCTTTTTGATTAGTTAATTTGAGTTATTGCAAGTGAGTGCGATCGATTTGTCTGTAAAAGTTGCCGACCACGTGAGGAAAGAAACAGGGTCTAGATCGCACTATTCAATTCGAATTTTAAATTGTTTTGGTTGCTTAATTCGATACTGATGCGTGAAGCGGTTCAATTGCAATTAAATCGGGCATTTTGTGGGTTTTGGGGATCGCCGGAACGATCGGCCGGAGTTTTGGTGCCGGCGGGGGAATTGACGGGAAAGGGGGGTTGGGTTTTAATTATTTACCGAATGGTCCCTGCAGTTTGACATTTATTATTTTATGTAATAAAACTTTTATTTAAGGTTTGTAAAATGTCATTAAGGCCCCTGGACTTATTTAAGTTTTTAAACATTTCAAAGTTTAAAACTTTTATAAATTATTAATATTAATAACAACATTATTATTATTATTATTATTGTTATTATTATTATTATTATTATTATTATTAGTTATTATTGTTATTTTTATACTTAAACTATTATTATTATTTTCATTATTATTATTATTATTATTATTATTATTATTATTATTTTACTATTTATTATTTAACAAAACTAACTCTTAGATTAACTCAAAATTACGAGATGTTACATCGTACTCCACACTCACGTTCCATATTCCATTAAATGTAAACAAAGATTCTGTTTGTTACATAAAACCGAACAATGAAGTTGCTCATTTATTAAAGCAAACAAAATTGATTATTTGGGATGAAACATCCATGACTCATAAGCACGCATTTGAAGCACTGGATAGGACAATGAATGATGTACTAACTATAAATATTTTCATACCTTTAGATATGTCATTTGGTGGTAAAGTATTGTTTTTTGTGGTGATTTTCAACAAATTTTACATGTGGTTTCAAATGGTAGTCGTCAAGAAATTATTAATGCATCATTAAGCTCATCATATATTTTGAATAAATGCAAGTTACTTTAACAAAAAAATGTGCGACTAAAAGCTAAGGGACAAGGTGTTGACACTAAAGGAATTGAACAATTTGCTACATGGCTTCTTGATATAGGAGAGGGTAATGTTGGTGGTTATAACGATGGTGAGGCAACTATTACTATACCTCATGAACTCCTCATCAACGAATCGATCGATCCTTTAGCAAGTTTGATTCAATTTGTTTACCCATCCATGTTAGAGAACTACAAAGACAAAGAGTACTTTCGTGAGAGAGCAATTTTTGCACACAAAAATGAGGTCGTTCATGAAATTAACGATCATCTGCTTTCACTTTTCCCTGATGATGAGATAAAGTATTTACTTCGGATAACATACGTCAAATGGAACATTTTAATATCCCGAGTTACAGGACATTTGCACTCTCCTTATTTTCTAAATGGCCTTAAAATATCCGCATTGCCAAATCACAAGTTAGTATTGAAAGTTGGAGTTCCCGTTATGCTTCTACGTAGCATCGACCAACAAAATAGTCTTTGCAATGGTACTCGTCTACAAATTTCTATTTGAGAAACGGGTTATTAAAGTTGAGATAATATATGAAAGTAATATTGGATGCCAAACATTTATTACAAGAATTAATCTCGTGACATCCAATAAATAATCCCTTTTAATTTCAAAAGAAGACAGTTTCCACTAACTGTTTATTTTACAATGACAATTAACAAGAATCAAGGATAATTATTGTCAAAAGTTGGTTTATATTTAAAAGAACCATTTTTCACGCATGGACAGTTATATGTGGATTTATCAAATGTGAAGATTACAGACGGTGTAAAATTACTCATTTTAGATCAAATTGGTAACATTACTAGCGAGACACAAAACGTTGTATACAAACAGGTGTTTAGACATCTATGAGAAAGTTTTGAGAGTATGAATGCTATTTTAATTGTATTTTCATACTTTAAATTTTTCATAATGTTTATTATGTAATCAATGTTTAATGAAAGTTTGGTTGTTTAAATCACCCGTGTATCACACGGGCTCTAACCTAGTAAGCAAGTATATTAGGACATGATGCTAGCATTGGATCAAAACATAATGTCTTTTTGATGCATCTGTTTCGTATGCTCTCGACATTTTCATAATCTCTTTGTATTTTTATGGGCTGTGATTAACAAAAGACATTTTAAACAAGTGGATCCACCTAAAGGATAATGAGGTGGGTTACAGTCATTGTATGATCCCAAGGGTGTCGCGCTTCTTAACTTGTATTTACAAGAGGTTGTTTTCACGACTCGAATTATTATTATTATTATTATTATTATTATTATTATTATTATTATTATTATTATTATTATTATTATTATTATTATTATTATTATTATTATTATTATTATTATTATTATTATTATTATTATTATTATTATTATTATTATTATTATTATTATTATTATTATTATTATTATTATTATTATTATTATTATTATTATTATTATTATTATTATTATTATTATTATTATTATTATTATTATTATTATTATTATTATTATTATTATTATTATTATTAAAGGACTATAGTAAGTGTCATGATAGTTAGTGACACGTATGCTAGTTAACCAACTGTATAAATACGCATATAATCTAAACGAGTGAGCAAAACACTAATTACCTATAAATGTGAGAAAACATCAAAAACATCACAATAATTTGGCTAGCGTGGTGATAGGATCAATGTTAGGTTTTGATGATTTGTCATGGTTTCCATCTTTTTGTCAAAGTATTTCAAGAGGTAAAGTCAAACCCAAATACCATTAACCAAAGAAGTTTAAAAGGCGTACCTCACAATCTAAAGGGTTGGGCCCGATTATGTTAATGTTAATGCTCATAGTTGTATACAATTCCTTTTTATCCTACCAACACAACTATGAACTATATAGCATATCATAATAATTAAGATTAGGTATGTCAATGTTAATATTAATGCTAATGCTCATAGTAGTAGTAGTAGACGACAATTCCCTTTTACCTACCAATGGTGATGATAGTATATTATGCAAAAACATGCATACGATAATAGAAATTTTGCAATCATTTTGGACATATCATAAACGCAATAGAAACTTTTAAGATAGACACGTGCATACACTTCTAATACACTTGCATCAACGCATATTTATATATATATATATATATATATATATATATATCATGCATATTTATTTTGAATAGACCTTGACGACATGCGCGACAAAGTCTTAGATGAACATAGGTTGAGCATCGATCATGTGGGCTTGCAGGGTTAACAGAAACAGATGTAGTATAGCGCACATTCAAAAAACTATGAACAACACTATAAGCAACACAAAACATCGTCACATTCGTTTTTAACCATTCACTTACATATGACCGTATCAATCCAAAGCAAGGACCAAAAAGAAACATGATCAGATTGCGTGTTTCGTCTCAATATCATCACTGACACGTCCAACAGAGTCACAAATGAGCGTCGACTTAACATCATAGACACCAAAAAAAAGAAGTCTCAGATGTCATTTTCTTAATATATGTATAAAAATCAAGACATCAGACATTATCTCAACCTCAATCTCGTAATCATCATTTAAATATGAAGCTTGTAGTAAAAAAAGTTGGCATACATGACTATATAGCATATACCTGCAGGCTGCAACAACATCAGGTGAACTTAGTCTATTGAATCTTCACCATTATCTATGGGTCTGGTTAAAGAGACACCCCAATATTTTAAATCAACACCCCAAAATTTCTATACGTGTCGTATAGCCCCATACGCGTCGTATAAGGGGAGGGGGTCGTATAGGGCTATATGTGTCGTATGGGGCTATATGTGTCGTATGGGGCTATATGTGTCGTATAGCCCTCTGACAGCCCCCTGAATTTTTCCTCCGAGTCAGTGTCGATATTCGCTATACGCGTCGTATAGCCCTATATGTGTCGTATAGGGGGGTCGTATAGGGCTATATGGGGCGTATAGCTCTCTGACAGGCCCTCTGAATTTTCCTTGTTTTCAGTGTATTCGACCCTATACGCCGCGTATGGACCCATACGCGACGTATAAGGGGGTGTCGATTTATCTGATGGGTGTCTATATATTAGGAGTTTAGGACCCTTATCTATAGTCCTAACTTTAAATTTCCTTTCCTTGTTAGTGTTTGTTAACATTCCTAGTTATTAAAAAAGTGTAAAGGTTGAGACAAAAGAGCCACCAAAATATGGCAAATGATAAGAGGAGGTGATGTGATTGCACAACCTTATACATCACATATTTTTAATCACAACTTAGTTACAAAAAGGATTTCTTTTTCTCTTAACTTTTTTCTTAGTAGCCACGTTTATTTTGTACTGTTTTAAATAAAGTTACAAAAGACTAACTAATTTAATAAATATACATAATACTTCATATCATGTTGAATTTTGCAAAACATTTAAATTACTTTCAAGTTTTAAAAACCAGAGATTTGATAGTCTAAACTCTAAACTTTATGAATTGGGTTCAAGAGACTCAATTCCAACAAAATTTCTGTATTAAGTGAAACATATTTTGGTGTGGAACCATATATCATAGTTCAGAAAGTCAAATCATTCATTAACTACATCTATGAAATTGTTATGTTTGACCTTTTCATGTTTATCAATATGAAGAAAACCGTAGGTTTACTCTAAGGGGTCAACTTTGTAAGGGTCACTACAATTGATAGTGACAAAAAAATCAAACTATTTAAGAAAATGAGGAAACTTCAAACTTGTTGACGTCGAATCAGATTTTAATCACAATAAAATTGGGATTGTATCATACCAGTAGGAAAATGCTTCTCCTCCGCACACCATTTGTTATTATCTACTAATGGATCATTAAGATCTTCATATAATTTCTTCATTCCATAGAAAAACAGCAAGAAGTTAAAATCAAATGAAATAAATATGAATAAAATTGAAGGTTGATGAACCTTAATTAAGAACACCAACCTTTGTTTGCAGTCATCATGATCGTCTTCCTAATGTTGTTCGTTGTTGATTTGGGTTTTGTTTCTTAAGTGAACTTCCATGGTTGTCGTCACTTACCCCTAACCTATGTCAACCGGCAATCAATCATTAAATCAGACCTGAAAAAACCTACAAAGAATTAAAGTAGTTTAAGCAATAGGGAACAATTAATAAACACCTGCACCTAATTTAATAGCTGTGTTTCAGAAAACCTTAACCCATTTGACCTGTTAGAGATCATATATGACCCAATGTAAATTCTTCACATAAAGATAATAAGTCACTTACTTCATGAGTTATGGGAGCGCCAAACTTAATAACATGGCTCCGAGCTTTCACAGATTCAAGAATGTCGACATCATCTTGACAATAAAGAACTAATTTATAAGCATCTGAATTGCAATCCATATTAAGCTTTTGTTGTCCTCGTCAGCTTTTTCGACATCATAAAGGACCATTAGTGTAGATAAGACAACATGTTCCGTAAAATCAAATTTGAGATTGGACATTTGAGTTTATAAAAACATTAAAATGAATGTACCCTGGCTTTATATTAATTTGATTGATCTTCTGAGTAACTGCAAGATCATTACTTAATTGGTTGACAAAAACCATTAGAGCATATCTATGTTAGCTTCCATATGCAGACTAAGCCCTATAAGAGGACTTCATGTTACAGGAACTACTACTTGAGTTGATCTTTAACCACCAATAGCAAAAAACACCAGCAAACAGTGAACCTAATTTACCAAACAATAGAAATAAAAAATAATAATGTTCATAAACAGTTTACCACTAATAATGAATCAAAATTTTGGAAATAACTTTAATCATCAGACATAGGTGAGATGAGATTTAAACACATATTCCAAATTCATGCATAGAACTTTATGATGTTGAACTTAAATCCAAGTTCATGCATAGAAATCACAAATTGTTCTTCAAAACCCTAACAGAGAACACATAGATAATGTAAAACTATAAACAACTTACCATAGAAAATAACATCACCGTTCTGGTTATCAGTACCTCTTTCCAGCACCACCAGCAAATCCACCGCCATACCCCCGGGCCCCGAAATCAAAATCGACATCAACGATGTATCCTTTTTAAGCTGACTCGTCCTGAACGAAGCAAGCAAATCAATCATCTCCTTATTTTGACCTCAATGCGATCTATTTTAATGGCGGAACAAAATCCACACGACGCTCTCTCTTCCTCCTGCAGCTTCAGCGAGATCCCTCTCACAGGACCTATCGGTTTCTCTCAAACAAACGAAGAAGAGGCGCCGTCAAGTGTCCACGGCATCACAACCTTTGCCGAGTAGAACATAGAAACACCGAACGCCTAGAACAGCCACCGCACGACCACCGCATCACCACCACTCTTATCTCTTGTCTGTCATGTATGTAAAAGTTCTCTTTCTTCTCATGAATAACCACCGTCGATATGAAATGAACGGTTCTGATCCGCAAATCTACTATTCATCGTGTTGGTTTTTTAACAATAGGGTAATATACAAGAGTGTGTGTTATATGTTTAGTAATAAACGGAAAGTAGCGGGTTGAATCAGTGAGCCTGGGTTTCTAGCGGAAAGTCAACATATTACAAAATAAATCACCACTTGTATGTATGTTTTTAGTTTTTAATTTTAATTAACTTTATAGCGACATGTAGTCGTCATAAATTTACATAATTGATTTTTTTTTCAATTTCCAGATTTTATATATAATAAACGACAAACCTAATTGTTCAAATTAACATAAACATTACAGCTAATTGCTCAAATTATCATAAATATCAAATCAAATTATTTAAAATATCGTTACGATGTTACATCAAACCAAATTGTGTAAACTACCACATTAAACCGAATTGTGTATGCGTGTGCGGGCGTGTGCGCGCGTATGCGTGTGCGTGTGCGTGTGCGTGTGCGTGTGCGTGTGCGTGTGCGTCTGTGTATTTTATGTGTCTATGGATATATATGTGCGTATGTATGCATGCATGCATCATGTATTTATGTATTTATATACTTATAATTTTTTATTTTCTTTTTGATTGATCAAGAATAAAAGAAAGTAAATAAATAATTTTTAAAAAAATTAATCATCAAATGACGACGACTATATGTCGTCACTAAAAGGTTACACAAATTTCAATATATTTTCCCAATTTTTTAATATTTTATCAGCAAAAAGAAAAAATAATACAATTAACCTATAGTGACGAAAAATCATCGGTATAGATTAAATATTTTCTTTAGGAAATTTTTATATTTCTTTAAATTTTATCACTAATAAAAGAAATGGGGAAAAAAACCCTAGAAACATCATAACGAGGACCATGTCGTGGCTATATGATTTAGTAAAGACATCAATTTTTCCTACTCACTTTTGATCAAAACCTTAGAAACATTATAGCGACGACATGTATTCGCTATATTCTTATTTATAGCAACATAACATATCGTCGTTACATTCGTAGTTACTGCATAATTGATTTGTTGTAGTGTATGTAATTTTTTTTCTAAAAGGTAAACAAATTGGAGATAAAGAATATGATGAACGACATATGCTTGTAGATATGTGCTTTTAAAAACCTTTGTTATACATAAAGGATCCGTTAAGAATGATACGAGTAAATTGCTCCACTCATTCATTCTATAATGATGATCGTAATGAATTAAATAGAAGGAAATGAAGATGTCTACAAATAATCTTTTTATGGTTAAAAAGTTACATATTTAGGAGAGATAATAATAGATCAACACTTAAATAATATGTACGTGCTTACAATACGCTAATAAGTTAATCCAAAAAATTAAGAACAATGATTAGCCGTATAAAATTACTAAAATATATATCGTGCACGTCTTAACCTAATTACTTTTGCAAATTTTGTGCCTTAGGACAAGAAGACCATGTTCAATGATGAAAGTAAACAAGAATCGAGGTAGCTAGCTAGGGTGAATTGCATAACAGACAGGTGCTTTCTAAATAAAGAAGAATCAAATCCTTTATGGTATCTGTATCTTTTACGTTATTTGAGTCGGTAGTCCAGTTGTAAAGTCAAATTTTTTTTAAAGAATATCAGAGTTTAAATTTTAACATGGGGTAAAGTCGTAAACTAGGAGTTGTAGTTTAGGAGAAGTAGTAGATAAATATAGATAAGTCATTGTTCTAAAAAAAGTTACATATTTTTTACATCCTCAATGAAAATTCTGATAATAAATAGTGTATTAACTAACCAAAAGATCATAGGTTCTAGTCGTAAATGGTACAAAATGTGTTGATATTATCTTAGAAAATTTTAATAAGCATTTGGGGAGGGTAATATTATCTTTTCACTCAAAACTCTTAATATTAAGAGATGTACAAGTTGTGTTGCATATGGTACAAGCAGAAGACATAGTCTTTTTCATAAAACTCTTGATTTTTAAGAGTTGTACAAGTTGATAAGCTTTATGTACAACACTTTCAGGAAAAACAACTCTTTCAAATTCATCTTTCGAAACCCCAGATGCATTCTCTCCACATTTCAAACCCTGATCTCCTTTCAAAATTCAAACAAGCTAATCTCTCTTTATGAAAATCAATTTGGTGGGTTATGGAGGTTCAAGCGAAGGGACCACAACCATGCTCTAGGGTTCTGGCTGTGAAACCGTCTTTCATATGAAGATCGACGGTGACGACACTGGTTAGGGTTCTTGCGGTGAAACCGTTATTCCTATGACCAAAATTCGACGACAATCGTCTTGGTTTGATGAATCAGGTACAACCATACGCCTACATTCAATTTTCTCAGTAAATCTATACCTATTAAGACCCAATCCATCACTTTTTGTTATTTTGTGATATTTTTGCAGCCACCATCCTTCACCTGCTTCAATGTGTAATAATTTTGCCTTTGTTATTGGAGATTTTGATAAGGAGAAATATAAGTTTCTTTACTGTAAATGTGCAAAAGATATTTGTAGTTTGATGTTTAATGTATCTTTGGTTTATAAAATTAAATTCAAATGAAGTTTATGTCTTCTCAGGTTTTTATTTGAGAAGGTCATGGGAAGGCTTTCCTTCCCCAAATCCTAACATAGCATGAAAATGGAATGTTTATTGACTTCTTGCTCTGCCTCTCAGATTTGCTTTTGTTCTTCACCTTGTTACTACTTTTTCAAATTGAAACCATAATTTCTCACAGGATGGTTTTGATTTCTGCATCTGAAAGAGGTAAAATTATTTATTCTTGATTTGTAATTTGCATAATCTTCAAATTTGTTGTAAAGATTCATGAGTGCTTCGGTCGATTGCTTTTGCAGGGATTTAGGGTTCTTAGCTCTCATTTTTTAAGAAAAGCTTGGTTTGCTATGCATACATTTAAGGTATCACATGGTTTGCTCTCCTTTTTTGAAAAACAAACCTCTTCATACAATTCATTCGTTGTTTGATTCATGGATCGTGATATGTGGTTGTTCTAATCACCATCTCATCAATATTTTGTTGAAATCTATAAATTTAAAACGACTATGGGCCGGATCCAGTACTTCGGGAAGTATTTTGATGATCCGTTTGAGTAAGTATTTCTCTTAATGTACATCGACTGTCGTTGATTTTGAATAATTTGTACTGATTGCTTCGATATTCTGATTTGTAGGCATGTTATTCATCCTCCAAAAGTTGTGAAGCTTCTTTTCTTTTATCTATACTATATTAATAAGCATTTGAGGAGGGCAATATTGTCTTTTCACCTAAAACTCTTTAAATTAAAAGATGTACACGTTTATAAACATAATGTATAATTACTAAAGCATAGCACATTCTCAAAACCCTAAAATTTGAATTCCCGCTCGTTCATATCCACCCACCGTGCTTTTTGAGTTTTTTCTCTTCCTCCCGCTCATTGAAACCCTAAAGAAGCCCTCTGCGACCTCCACCAAGGCGACCTCCACCAAAGCGACCTCAGGACCTCAATCCAATCCACAATCATCAAACAGAACATGCACTGATTCCATCGCGGTCAATTCAACCAACGTTAGGGTTCGAAAACGGGACCCGAGGATGGCCTGCTCCAACTTTTTCGCGGGTCGGGTCCCCTGCGCCTGTCCGGAGCTTGATGCGCAGCTTGCGGCCGAGGAGGAAGCCGGGGCTCCGGGGAAGAAGAAGACCCGAACCGCGGTGAGTTGCAGGTGTCAGGTGCCTGGGTGTGAGAGGGATATTAGTGAGCTTAAAGGGTATCACCGCGGTGAGTTGTAGGTGTCAGGTGCCTGAGCTGTAGGTGTCAGGTGCCTGATTGAAGCTTTTGTTTATATTGTTTTAAACCTAATTTTTAATTTCTTTTGTTTCTATGGCCTACGCAGAAGAATGGAAGCTTGTTTTGCTTCAATCGTTCATGATTAATCTGTGAAAGTGTTTTGAGATACATGCATAGTGAGGTAACAAGTTTATTATGATTTGCAAGAGCTCTGTATGCTCTATTGAAAGCATATAATCATCTTCACTGTTATAGATCCACTTGCCTTGAGGTGTTGACCTAAGAATGGGAGACTCTAAGCCCTAATTTCTTAGGGTTTTGTTGATAAAAACATGAATTGAAATGAATTTTTTTTATTTTTTTGGTAATAATAATTTTCAGATGTTTTTACTGGAGGTAAATTAGGTTATTTCTTCAGATAATGACAAGAAGTGCATTTGTGTCTTCTTTCTTGAGTGATTGCAGATTGTCCATGATTTAAGTGGTTCATGCACTTTTGACCTAAGGGTTTTCTAAAGTGATGGAACATAAATCATGGAGATGGAAGAAAAAATCTACTGAGAAAACAATGCTTGCAGCTAATAAAATTAACAGAGGGAATGAAGATGAGGTATATAAATGATCTTTTTCTTACTGATTTGTTCCATTCTTTTCCAACAGGGCAACAGTTATTGTTTTTAAGGTCAAATTTGACTTTTGAGTTCATAAATGAGGTTGCTTTCCTGTATGCGTAATAAATTTAGGCAAATTTGGCTGATAAAGTGGAACTGCAAAGGAATGTGAAAATTTTAGATGAAAAGCTTTTGGCAGCACTACATGAGAACAATGCTAAAGATGAAATAGCAAAGAAGCAGACAAACGTTGCTCGAGAAGCCATTCAAGGTTATTTGTAAATTGTAATTCGTTTTAGTTAAATTTGACATATGTTCTGATTAACTAAATAGAGTAGCAAGAGTTGTTTTAATCTGCTGAATGTGGCTGTAGCTTCTGTGGTTTGTTTTAATTTCAAGGCATTTGATACTAATTTTAATTGTTCTTTTTCTTTTTACTTCTTCTACTTCCTTCTGTTCTAGGTTTTTTTATTCCCAGATGGGATCCAAGTAGCTTCTTTCTTATTTGTGTGTTTGTTATATTGTTTGAAATTGTATCATTTGCAGCAGAGCATGTTCTCCTCGATTACAGTGTTATCATAGTGTTGTGGAGGATTATGGTTGCTTTGAATGATGAATCATCATCAGGTCATAATAACCAGAACCCGGTTTTCTCAGTTTCACCAAGATTCGACCCGATTCCCATATTGAGCAAAACACCCATTATGCAAGGTGTTGAAATTGAGCTGTTGGAGGAGTATACATGTGTGATTTCACATATTGGGGATAATTTGATCGAGAAAAGAGAGTATTTTGATGATGGGGTTAAGAGAAAGAGTCTTGTTAGTGATTGGGTTAGCACCACCACCGATAGTGGTGGTTATGGTGGTGGTGGTGGGGTGTTTTGTTCTCCGTCGCCTCCGGTGGTTGGTGGTGGTGGGATGATGTTTGAAGATGTGGATTTCTTGAGTTCTTGTTGTCTTTGCAAGAAGAAGCTTCATGGGTTGGATATATTCATGTACAGGTATGAACATACTTTTTTTTATGGTTCTATGTGTAATTTGATGTTTGTTTTTGTAGAAATGTAGAATCTTTATGCTTTTGGTATTGAATTCTTGAAGATTTGGGATTTCTTGTGTGTAGCACAATACAATTAGCTTAAAATCTCCAAAGTAGATGACTTTTGGGTTGATTTGAGTTGTTGTTGATAATTGTCTTTGTGAAATGGTATAGTAATTGAAGTATGCGATGTATCGATGATAGGAGACGATAAGGTTGTGCTTGATTAAAAGAACTCATGTGGAGATATTGTTATAGACTTATAGGATACTTTCATGTTTAAGGAAGATAAATGAACAATCTTGTACATGATTAGGTTACAACATGTTTGTGTCATCTTCCTTTGCTAATTAAGGGTTGCTATGTTAGTAAGTGCAGAGGTTTCAAGTTGAATCCCCTGCAAAAGATGTTATGGTAAAAGATTTATTATAGTGTATCCCCTGCAAAAGAGTTGTTATGGTGGTACATATTTTGGTTGAAAATCCTAGGTTTGCTGGTCTGTTTTGCTTCTTGTGGATCGATTAACAGGATCCGTGATCTTTATAGCATATTGATTTGAAATCTTCGCTTAATATTGTATTAGCATATTGTTTTTCGGTCTTAAATTCATGTCTACTTAAAGATTGATATGCTTTTTGACCATTTCAAGAAAGCTTGTGGCTGATTGTTTGATCATTTTTTTCATTTTCAGAGGTAAGAAATTATTTTGCAGTGAAGAATGTCGGTACAAGCAGATCTCCATTGACGAACGCAAAGAAAAGTATGCATCAAGGGTGAAGAAACAACCCGAATATGTTGAGACTCTATGCTCCAGTCCTATGCAGCTTCCTGCTGGGATGGCTGTAGCATAAACGAATACGTTGAGACTCTATGTACCATGGAAGTCTTTTTTCCAAAGTAAAATTGTATGGGCGATGATATATGCTCATTTTTGTGGAAGTTGGGTTCATTATTGTTGTTTGTCTGGGCTTCCTACTTATTTCAGGTAATAGCTATAAATAATTTGGCTTCATTATCATTTTTTGTTATACAAGTAATACAAAGCTCCAACTTTTCTGATATACAGTGAGGAACTTAACCTGAATTTAACAGAAGCTGCATGGGTATGTTCCAAATCAGATTTTCTTTTTGTATGTTTTATAGTATTATGTACAGATTATGTCATATTATCTAGCATGGGTCAATATTGTTACACAATTAAAGTCGTCTACAATGATTTTTACCAATTACAGGAGAAATCATTAAATTGTAACTTGAAAAGTTTCCAGAAAGGACAATTTTGCAATTTTACAAACATCCTGAAATGAAATCGTTGCACCATCAGTGGAATAAAGTGTGTGTTTTGGAGATTATGAGCACTTTGGTCCTTTTAATCATTATGTATATTCTTCAATCCAGGTTTCTGTTCTTCCTCCTCTAGCCTCAGTTGTTGTTACCAGCTTTGCGTCACAGTTTGCCGACAACTTAATCTCTAATGGAGTTGAAACAACTGTGGTATTCTTTTTATTTTTAAATTTGGATGGCAATTGCTCATGCATGCAGAGGTGGTAGTTTTGACCAATTTATTTTTTATTGGAATTAGGATGTATTTTAACATTAATGGGTCAAATGTTAAAAATCAAAACATATAGCTAAAATTTAAACAGGTCAAGTGAATAATAATAGTAGGCCAAAAGTCCCTCATAGGGTGGTAACACATAAAACCTCAATCGTTCTATTTGAAAAAGAAGTAAATTATTTTTGAAATATTATAATTTCTGTAATAATGTTTTAACACATCAATTATCAATTTTATTATGGTACACACAAGTGTTCAGGTCACAGCTCACAACCTCACCCAACATTTTTCTGATTCATATTACACTGTTACCCAACCCATGTGAATCCACATAATTATTTTCCATGCAAGTGCGCAAGATATGTCAAACAATTGCATTTTTGTCCCCTGCAGCTTGTATGATTTTATCATCTGTTGACTTAGGGTTGCCTCCATGGGAGGTAGTCACCATCCTCACTGGTGGTTTAGCACCATCAAGTTTTGCATTATCAGGTGCTGAACTAAATATAAGTCCAGTATTTTTCTTGAAGTTCTTTTATGTCTAGAGACTTGATATCCATTTTTTGTTTGGTTGGTTGCAGGACTCTATTGTACTCATCAAGATATTTCACCTGAATATGCAAGCATACTTTTGGTATGTTCAATTATTTTCATACTTATGTGGAAGTTGGAGTTTTTAGCAAATTTTAATTTATTTAAAAACGGGTGAATTTGGGTTGTCGGTTGGTAAATTTAAAAGCTTAGCTAAAATGGAAAAGGACAAATGGCTCAAAACTTGATAAAGCGTATTCAAATGCTTACAACCTTTAAATTGTTGTAATAAAAGAATATATTTTAATTTGTAAAAAAAGGACAAAAAAGTGACAGCCAATCATGCCAAGATTAGTGCAGCCGATCAGTTTTTTATTTTGTTCTGATATCACTTTTCTTTCAAAATGTTGTGTTCGTTTTTTTAACTTTGCAAGAAATATAATTTGCAATTAGAAGCCAAAAAATTGTTTAAAATTTTTTTTATTAAGTTTGAAACAAAATCTCTTAACTTAATGTGGAAAGACTTATTTGACCTGGAGATTTTGAACTGTGTATTCAGGGCATTACCAATACTGTAGGGGCAGTTCCTGGAATAGTAGGTGTTGCTCTCACCGGATATCTTCTCGATTTAACACATTCATGGAGTGTAAGTTTTATCAAACCTTGTCTAATTTCAACTTTTTTAGTTAAAAACAAGTTTAATAAGCGTTCATCAATATCATGTAGATGTCACTCTTTATGCCATCAATTTTCTTCTACCTCACTGGTACTGTCATATGGTTAGCATTTGCGAGCAGTAAGCCTCAAAGTTTCAAGAAGATAGATTAAAGGATGATACTTTATTGACTACTACTAACATGGATTCCTTCAACAATTTTGCATAGAAGGTGACCAATTTTCACTAACCAAAAGTATTGTATTTATGTGAAGCCATAGCTATCATAAGAACATCTTATAACTCTGGAATATGTATGATTGTTGTATATTTACGGTTTGAAGTGATTTAATATAAATCTTCATAATTTTTGTAAAGTTTTTGGCATATGAGGCTTATGAGCATACACAAATGAGTAACACTTGATTATTCGTATGAATGAAAGGATAATACACAAAAGCTAACAACGTAAACCGACAATGATAATGCATCTTGGTTTAAAAGATTCAAGAATCAACAAAAAATAAACTTTTGCATATATTTATGAAACAATAACCAAAATGGAACTGATTCTCAGTTCCATTCTATATATGTATATGTTATACCATCAAATTACTGCAAGCATACAAAGTAAGATGTGGGATATGAGCAAACACAATAGAATATGGAGCAACCCTTATGAACTCTGAAGAATTCACATGCACAGGCTCCAAAGGTGGTAACATCCATGTGCTATTTAGAGATAAGCTTACATCAACTGTAGTTTTGTTGTCTAGATTGATAAGTAGTAGTGTTATTCCCTTCTGCAATACATATTAGAAGCTTTGTTAGACTAGCCGACTAGGGAATGACTTTATTACACTTTCATTAGGGATGTGAGCTTAAGAAGAATGTCAATAGTCAACTTACAGATTCTTTAGCACAATATGCATATGATCGTATTTTCTTGGACCCCGTAAAGTTTGTAGAAAAAACTTGTCTACCCATCAACCGATGCCAAAGAAGAGCACTGGTAAGAAAGAACAAAATCCGTTAAATCATAACCTATTAACAAGTCCAGTCTACAATAAACAATTTTAACGTACTATGTTTATGACTTGTATTCTCTTATTCATGTGCTCAGATATTTAGTTTTAACGTACTATGTTTATGAAAAACATTTTCTTATTCGTGTGCTATTATTCAATTGAGTTTTATGATGCTCAAGTATTCATAAAACGATAATAAACTATACAATAGAAGCCACGCAAGTATTCAGAAAACGAATATCGCATTGTAAAATATCGTCGATGCCGCCGCCGCATCGCGCGGGTTCCTTACTAGTATAAGGTATATTGTTGATTTTGATATCTAATTAGGGTTGTATATGGCTGAATCTTTTCAGTTTGTCACTTCAAAAAAAGCTTCTACATTATCAACAGGGTACGATTAAATGGATTTCAAATCGGAAGTAGATTAACGTGTTTTCTTACTTTTTCTCCTTACTCTGTTATTCGGTTTTGCTTTTTATTCCTCCTTCATTCCATTTTACTTCATTGTCTACAGCTATCGTTCCTAATCCTTGCATGGTTAGGGCATTATTGCTACCATGTCGGTGTTTAAACAGTGTTTACGTTGCATCCCTGAAGTGGTGCGTAATTTTCTTACTTTTTTTTTGCTAAAACGAGAGTTATATAGTGTGGATTACCATTATTCTTTATACAACTTAATGATGTTGTTTCTACCTATTGCATATCATCTTTATACACCAAAATGAAACATGCATTATACAGAAGTTATGTCTATAATATGTGTTAGTTTTTATCCCGTAATTATATGAAAATTTTAAAGTTGAATACTCAACTATGTGCAACTCACTAAATTATGATAACATGATAATGTGACTGCTTCAAACATGTAGGGTTTATGTGAATGATAATGGTTAGGGTTCTCAAGATTAGATTTTAAATAAATTCGACTTTGATTGTTCAGAATATTAATTACTTGATTTTTGTCCATCATATTTGTAGGATATAAAATACGTATGTAGATATAAAGATGTCATAGTTCAAACAACGTGATTTCTATTAACGTCTTTA
This sequence comes from Flaveria linearis, assembly GCA_024085815.1. NCBI lineage: Eukaryota > Viridiplantae > Streptophyta > Magnoliopsida > Asterales > Asteraceae > Flaveria > Flaveria linearis. The sequence continues at coordinate 47,511,701 of CM044016.1, forward strand.
TATATTGTATTTTACATAATAAAGATATAAAGATGATATTAAAATAAATTTGTATATTTGAATCAGATGTTTAAAAAGATAATAAAAACAAATTACTTTTCATTAAGTGCAGAAAGGAAAAACCAAAATCGTAACTCTTTAAAAAGAGTGTTGTAAAAGACTGTTTTCTTTTTCTATTTCTTGATAAATACACCTTGCAAAACAACTATCATTTTTACACATACCTTTTGGAAATTTATCCAACATTACTTTTTTTTCTAGGTTTTAACAACTAATTCCAAATTACCTGCAAAATAGACATCAAATTATGTTTTAGTTTCAAGTTTAGCAGTCAACTTATATTTGAATTGATTTTTAAAAAGTTGATGACTTACCAATTTACTTCATTTGGTGTATATATGTCTCCATATGAATGATAATGGTTAGGGTTCTCAAGATTAGATTTTAAATAAATTCGACTTTGATTGTTCAGAATATTAATTACTTGATTATTGTCCATCATATTTGTAGGATATAAAATACGTATGTAGATATAAAGATGTCATAGTTCAAACAACGTGATTTCTATTAACGTCTTTATATATTGTATTTTACATAATAAAGATATAAAGATGATATTAAAATAAATTTGTATATTTGAATCAGATGTTTAAAAAGATAATAAAAACAAATTACTTTTCATTAAGTGCAGAAAGGAAAAACTAAAATCGTAACTCTTTAAAAAGAGTGTTGTAAAAGACTGTTTTCTTTTTCTATTTCTTGATAAATACACCTTGCAAACCAACTATCATTTTTACACATACCTTTTGGAAATTTATCCAACATTACTTTTTCTTCTAGGTTTTAACAACTAATTCCAAATTACCTGCAAAATAGACATCAAATTATGTTTTAGTTTCAAGTTTAGCAGTCAACTTATATTTGAATTGATTTTTAAAAAGTTGATGACTTGCCAATTTACTTCATTTGGTGTATATATGTCTCCATATGACATACAATTTAACTTTTATGTTATTTTTAATATTAGTTATCTTTAAACCTACAAGCATGCCCTTGCCGATTTAAATTTATTCATAAGTCGCAATATCAACTAAAAGCAAGAAAATTGTATGTTGGTTCAATGGTTTCGATTTTATAACTTATATAAGCTTCATTGCTAAAATCTTGAAAAAATGTTAAGTTAATGCTTATATTTTGTATAGTTGCAACCTAAAATTAAAAATTTACAAGGGAAATGATTCGTGTGAAAATCCATTTCATATGATTTTGTATGGAATTTGATTGGTATTGTGCATATAGTTATTTGTAATATTTTACATACTTTATTTGATCTAAATTATAATCTCATTTGCACAAGGAACGTTTATTTGTAACGTACTATGTTTATGACTTGCGGATATTTATTTTGAACGTACTATGTTTATGACTTGTATTTTCTTATTCGTGTGCTTAGATATTTATTTTGAAAGTACTATGTTTATGAAAAACATGTTCTTATTCGTGCGCTATTATTCAATTGAGTTTTGTAATGCTTATGACATAAATAGACTATACAATAGAAGTCACGCATGTATTCAGAAAACAAATACCGCATTGTGAAATATGTCGATGTCGTCGCCGCAGCATCGCGCGAGTTCCTTACTAGTATATATATATTCTCTTACACCGAGTGACGATATATGCATTAAAAAAGATAAGTTGAACTTATCACCTATATTTTAGGGGCCACTTTTTAGAGGTGATAACTTCAAACTTATCTCTTTTTTCTTTAGCCCCTAGCCCCTTTTAAGTGTGGAATTTTAATTATGTTTAAAGGGCTATTACTTATGTAGAAAACAAAATTGAGATTCCACAGTCTATTCAATAATAGCCCCTCTGAAATACAACATGCACACAATGGTCCTTGTACTATTATTCTCACAACTTAAACTTTAAGTTTTGCCTTTTTTTTTTGGGTAAAAGTCATTCCAAACTATAACATGAGTGATTGTGTGCCTTTCTGAAATAATATACATAAAAACATATATCACCATATACCTAAGTGTTAGGATCCTAAGCAAAGAAAAAATTATTTTTCTTATAAGATAGCTTCTATTTTAGAGTCCTCTTTAGCCTCGTAAAAACGCTAAGGTGTCTTTCACATATAAGCCGACCCATAAAATGCCGCCCTTTGAAATATTCACATGAGTTTTGCTCCAAGATACAATGATAAACATCATGACATAAATAACCAAACAAGAAGCCCAAAAAGAAGTCAAAAGATTCAAAACCTTCAAAAAAGAAGTATTTTAGCATCATAACTAGCCAATTCTAAGTCTTTTTTTACCCTTTACAAACGGATAACTTTAAACATATCTATCCTGCAAGACTAACATGCTATATCTATATATAGCCATACAAATGCCATTGTGATCCATCTTTACACAAAAAAACTTTGTCTAAACAATGGTAAATATGGACGGACATAGATGGCGGTTCATGGTGGTTGTGCTGGCGGCATGCTGGTGGAAAGGCGTTGTAGGACAACGACCACGTCAGGCTCCGGCCATATGGGTGATGGGAGACTCATTGGTGGATAATGGGAATAACAACTTCCTTAGGTCCATTGCTAGAGCTAATTATTATCCTTATGGCATCGATTACTACCGTGGTCCTACCGGTAGATTTTGTAATGCAAGAACCTTCAGCGACATACTTGGTACGCGATTATAAACTTGTTTGGTTACCTTTGGTTAATAAATAAATTTGTTAGTTGTACATGTGTCAGTACTAGAATAATGAGTATCACTGACAGTTAATCATTCTGTCAATAACCATCTTCACCAATGGTTGCGACCATCGGTGAAGGTCATTAATTTTGCGTTGTATAACTTGTCATCATATTTTATCGTAGGAGATTGGTTGGGAATACCGGCTCCGCCACCTTTTTCAGACCCGAGGACGGCCGGAACCGGATTCTAGGTGGTGTCAACTATGCTTCAGCTGCTGGTGGTATCCTTGATGAAAGTGGTCAACACTATGTAATCTTACATTTTGACCTCATATTGTTAAATTTTAGATTGATTTAAGAGTCATATATGATATTATAGTGTAACCCCGTGTATTACACGAGTTAAATAAGAAAAATACTAATTAATTAAGAGTTAGAAACTATAAAACGTTATTTTGATATAAGATATAACTGAAATACGAATGAGTAAGTATTTTGATTAATTGAAAAACATTTCCATTATTTCTAAAACCTAGCTCATTTTAAAAAATTATTGCTTATTTCTTTTGAAAACAAACATTATCTCTCCTTTGTAGCATTAATCTTATATATTGGCTGCAGGGTGAACGTTACCCCATGAACCAACAAGTAGTCAATTTCGAGACAACGTTAGGCCAGTTACGAACCATGATGAGCCCAGCAAACCTAACTCAACTCCTCTCGAATTCGATAATGGTCATGATCTTCGGTAGCAACGACTACATCAACAATTATTTAATGCCAAACATCTACCCAACGAGTCGAATGTACAATCCGCAAGCATTCGCCAACCTTCTCCTTAATCATTATGCCCGTCAACTTCATGTAAAACTTGTTAATAGTTTATTTTCTTTCGTTGAAGTATCGATTATTGTTAAACTTTTAACTTTGATGTTATTCTTTTTTTTTTTGGTGATTTTCGTATATATGTAGGCATTATACAGCCTAGGACTGAGGAAATTCTTTTTACCTGGAGTGGGACCACTTGGGTGCATACCTAACCAGTTAGCCACGGGTCAAGCCCCTCCTGGGCGATGCGTGGACGCGGTGAACCAGATGCTCGGACCATTTAACGAGGGCCTCAACGACTTGTAGGTCAGTTCAATGGTGGCTCGCACCCTGGGGCCGTGTTTGTGTATGGAAACACATATGGTGTTTTTTGGGGACATCTTGAATAATCCTGCAAGATATGGTATGCACATACTCCCGGGACGAAAACTAGGATGTTAAACAGGTCGTGTTTGCGGGCTGGCAGGTCAAACCAAAAAGCCACACGAGTTTTCGCTGGTTAGACGAACATGACCGGTTTAACCCTAAGTTTATTCCATCTTTTTGCATATTACTACTCTAGTATTATATCCTTAGAAGCAAAAAATACAAATGAATATAAAATAATTACACTTAAACTAATTTGATGATGGTTTCTCGTTTAAAGGAGTTGTCGTGTATATATACCTAATTAGTTAGATAATGATATAAAAAACATGTTAGAAAGATAAGTATGAAATTACACGTGTCAGATGGATCTGAATACGATCTTTTTAGCTAAACGTATTCATGAAATCATGAGTTTGACGTGTAACTAGTCGTATATATATGTTTACTATACTCATATTTGTATAGTTCATGTTAGGCTAATGCTTATTATGTTTTTGAGTGTTGCTATTAGATAACTTTTTTTCAAAAGTAATGATATGTGTTTGTTCAATCACAGGGTTTGTTGTGAGAGATAGAGCATGTTGTGGGGTAGGAAGGAACCAAGGACAAATAACATGCCTTCCGTTAGCAACACCATGCTTCAACCGCAACCAATACGTCTTTTGGGATGCTTTCCATCCAACGCAAGCTGCGAATGCTGTTCTTGCTCAGAGGGCATACTCTGGATCCACTACTGACTGTTTTCCGATCAACGTTCAACAGCTGGCCAATATTAGGTTGTGATCGTGTTGTCACTCATGTTTTAGTCTTGGTTTAGGTTATTATCTAAGTCTTTCCGTAATATATTCTGTGTTTGTGTGTTTTACTTAAAGAAAAATATTTGAACTTTTGCAAAAAGAAGGTTGTAATGCTTTAATATGCTTGTAGAATTGTGATGTTACCATATTATTTCAAGCAAAGAAGTTGTCGCTTTGGTTTGAAAGTGTTTGTATTTTGTTTTCATTTTAGATGTTCACTTTGAGGCAGGGCCGGCTCAATTGTTTTGAGGGCCCGAAGCGAAATAAAAATTTAGGGCCTTTTTCCATCACTAAAAGATTACAAATAAAAAGAAACTTATATAACGATACACAAACTAGATGGTTTTTTTTCTAGCCACACAACGTGGTTAAGGGAGTTTTAATAGCATTAGATTTAGCAAAGTATACGCATGTAAAATGCATATAAAGAAATAAATAAGCTTACTAAACAAGTATGAAGACGAAACAATTTACCTCTTGGGCCTACTGCACAAGAACTCTTAATAGGATTAGATTTTGCAAAATCTTGAGTGGTAGAAGAAACTGTTTACTACAATACAGTTAATCTGAAAACTGTTTTATAACTTTAAGATTCAAATCAAACTGTTGTTTCTCAACTTCCTTCACATATATGATAGATATTGAAAATCCAAAAGGATTTTCTCCATCCTTTTCTTTCTGATGTCAAAAAATATTAACAAAACCAACATACAAAAGTATGAAAGTAAAATATAAAAACACCTACAATACATATATGGATTAAAAACGGGTACACCTCAAACCTCCTAAAGTCCCAAACAATATAAATAAATTATACCAAATATATTAAAGCACATGAGAAAATAATAAACAAAATCAAACATATCCTCTGATTAGGCTACAAAATCAAAACCACAAAACAAAATTCTATCGAAGTCGCTACACGCCGAACACATAAAATCAAGTTTCGATCGGTGATTGTTACCTGTTGAATGTTAAACAAAATGAAATGATGAAGATAGTGATTGTTGATTGATTTCCTGGTTGTAATCGCTGACATTGCGATACCAATTGGATAGAAAATATTCCCGACGCTGTTATGGGAAGAACTTTGATTTCCTTTTAATACAAATCAGTATTCATCTCATATCCATCTCTGTGTGGCTCAATCCCCATCTCTGCTCCTATCTTTGATTCTCTTGATACCTAACTTTGATTATTTTGCTGCTAACCTATGTATAACATAAACAAATTGAGGGACCTTCAAGATTGGGGCCCCAAGCATAGGGCTTCACCCATGTAAAGGAAGAGCCGGCCCTGCTTTGAGGATGTCAAATGAGTGGATTGTTTTTCAATAAATCGTCATCTAGCTGGTCATTGTGAATTTAGTTTTTATAAACGTCTTTAGAGTTGGACTTGACTCGACATTCAAGGTCAACTATATATAAGTATTCAAAATTTAAAATTATGATGTGCATTTTTTTATAATTTGAGTGTACGTGATACTAATAGAAATAATATTTGTTTTCGTGTTATTTTTCTTAGATCCTACTATGAAGAAGTAAGAGTTTGCTAGACATGTTTATTATTTCTATAATGTACGTAGTATTTTATAGGATTATAAAGATATTTAAAATTCAATAATTTCATGTTTATTTGGAGTTGTAACTTATTCGCTATTATGTTCTATATAAATGGGTAGTCATGTGAAATTAAAAAATAAAATAAAAATTCAAACCAAATTACAGCCAAGCTTTAAAGGGAAAAATGAAAAATCACCAAAATGGCCATTTGACCATAACAACTAACCAAAATAACCTTTGACCCAAAATTTATAAAATAGACAGTTGACTTTGACCCTCGCCCACCGGCGAGGAAAATTCATGATCCCTCGCCCACCGGCGAGGAAAATTCATGATCCCTCGCCCACGTGGCGAGACTTCTCCTCGCCCACGTGGCATTACCTCGCCCACATGTAAATTAAATTTTATTAAAAAAAAGAAAAAAATTAAAATAAAATATGTTAGGCGAGGGACATGAACCCCTAGGCGAGGGATGTGACAAGCACCTTGCCGAGTCAGCGAGGGGTATGTCAACTCAGCGAGGGATATGTCTTCATGAACTTTATACTCGAAATGATAGGAAGACGGATCATTTTTTTCATAAAAATACTTATTTTTTTGGTTTTCATAATCACATTCTTGCTTAACATCACTATAACTCTCGTTATCCACAGGATTATCATTTAAATCATAATTAAACTTTTCAGTGTCGTTTGTAAAATTTAATTTTTCTCGTGGACAGCAGAGCTACTACCAACATCGGATTCTTCACTGACGAATAACGTAAAAATTTCGTTTTGACCATTAAAAACAACATTCATAAAGAATACTAAATCTTGATCATTAGAAATATCAATAAAATGAGTATAGGTAGACATTTTATATGATAATCGTAAATTACTTTGAATTCTCAGTTTTGAGGAAATAATATCTTTTAATTCAACAAACGTTATATTACTAGATAAACTAAGAACATGTCTAACACATTTACCTTTTAATGGTAGATAAACTTCAACACCGTTTACAAAATGCCATTTACCACCACTGCATAGTATGATATTAACCGACATTTTAAAAGAATATAAGACAATTTAAGAAGATGGATGAGAAGAATGTAAGATAATTTAAGAAGATGGATGAGAAGAATGTAAGATTTGTTAAGAAAAATGATGAGAATAATGTAAGTTTTGTTAAGTGTAAAGATGGTATTATATAGGGGAAAATAAAATTTAATTAAAAAACAATTAAAAATAAAAAATCTCGGATTTTAATTTTTAATTTTAAGAATTTAAAAAACAATTAAAAAATAAAAAAATGGGCGAGGAGGGGTATTTTAGTAATTATGGGCAAGGAATACACATAATCCCTCGCTGACTCAGCGAGGACCAGGTGCCACGTCAGCGAGGATGACACGTGGGCGAGGGATTATGTGTATCCCTCGCTAGGCACAATAAACGAGGCGAGGGATTATGTGATTCCCTCGCTGACTCAGCGAGGGATGCCACGTGGCGGCTCCCGATTGGTTTTTTTTTAAATTTTCGAATTTGACTGGTTATTTTGATAAATGGTTATGGTCAAATGGTTAGTTTGGTAATTTTCCCCGCTTTAAATGTTTGGTGTCCTAACCCAAAGTTGATGGGGTATTTTTTAATCATTCTTATCACATGTTACATTTTTATTGGTTGTTTATTTAGTTTTTTTTTTTCTTTTTCTTTTCATAATTATTAGTTCTCCTTATCATTTGATTTTCTAAAAAAAATTATATTATTTTACTTTCTAAGAAAAACCAAATACAAAGTATTTTTCTGTTTTTTCTTGTTGAACACACCGACATAAATTTTATTAAAATTTTATTGGAAATGAAGCTCGTGCAAAAAGGTATATTATAAATAAATATTGAGCATATAATGTGTTAATTTTTTTATTTTTTATTTAAACTAATAACCTATTTGCTCCAAAATATAATAATATTTTGTATATTGCTATTTTTAATAGTGTAAAATACAATAAACTAGATTCAAATATTTTTGAAAACTAGATTCCAATTTAAATATATGCCAAAGAGGTTTAAATGTTTTGTTTTTTACAAGTGTAATCGATGACCGTAGGATTCACACATGGAAATTACAAGGAAATTAGCATGAGAACCCCCGCATTGCGGCGGGGGCACAATACTATGAAAAACTAATGTCGAAACGTTGCCATGAATCCGTGCATAAAATGTGTGTTATTTAAAACTATACTAGTATTAACACCCCGCGTTGCAGCGAAGGCGTAATACTACTAGAAACAGCGAAGTAACGTTGTCGCGAACCTGATTATATACGTAACTTTATATAAAAATATGAAATAGTCAAGTTGTTGATAACATTCAAAACTTTTTATAAAAACAAAGTGGTAGGCATTGATAATACTCAGAAGTCTATATAAAAAAAGTGATTCTTAAAAATTCACATCCGAACATCGATACGCATCGCAACGACAAAAATGTACAGGTTAAGGATGTTAACTTTGATAAAAATGCTAACACATAAATTTGTATTTTTCAAACATCATACTTTAGAAGTTATAAGTTGATGAGAAAAGTAATATATAAAATTGAAACCTTAAATAAGCTTAGATCAGTTTTTCACAATGTGTTTCAGTTACTTGTATAATTTGCCGCACAACGTCGTTGTGAATAAAAGTACACTGAAATGTAAATAATAATAAACACACTGTAATAGCTTATTCATATTTTATCCAACATTAAACTTTAAAACTAATGATAAGATGAAGTTAAAAAAAAGGAAACCTTAAATAAGCTTAGATCGGGTTTTCACTTTTTTGTTTTTATTACTTGTATAATTTAACGCACAACGTCGTTCTGGATAAAATTACATTGAAATGTAAATAAAATAAACATGTTGTAATGGCTTATTCAGATTTTATCCAACATTAAACTTTAAAACTAATAATAAAATGAAATTAACAATAAAAGCTAAAAATTATGAATATGTTAAAAAATAAATATAAAGTATAGGGTGTAAAGCATACATATAACTAAACTTTAAAATAAAACGGTAAAAGAAGAAAACTTATGCTACAAGACCAACCAAGAAATCTTATGCTAAAAGGCAACATATCATGCATATGATGCTCGTACATTATGCTAATTGATCTTCACTATGCCTTTTAAAGGTATAGTAATACTGGATTGGATTAGGTTGTGAATGTGTGTGAAAATTTGAGTTTTTTGGGGTTAATGTGTAGGTGGGAAAAAGAAATTGTTCTTTAATGAAAATCCGAGTCGAGTATCTATTTGGAAAGCGGTCTCTCTATCTCTCAAAGTAAAGGAAAGACTCGTCATCACCTACCCCTCCCAGACCTTAATCTTGAGTGAGATATACTGGGTATGTTTGTTTGTTTGTTTGTAATGAAAAGTTAGGTTGCATTAGATAATCGTAGTAGAAGTAAGTCGATCTATTTGAAGTGCTAACGGTAGTGTGTTGTTATAGCGAAGATAGTAAAATCCCTCATCTTATGTGCAAGCAATAATGTCTTTCACACAAATGTGTATACTGTATATTTTATTTGAATTTTGTTTGACCCAATATATAATTAAAATTAATTTGAGTTCATCATCGTCCAAAGCCAACATTAATCGAACCGTTTGTCTAGTAACTGAATTAACTAAATCGTTATAAGCGAACCCGATTAGTTATGAAAATTTAAAACCAAAACATCGGCTATATGTTTAGTTTTAACCTATTATTAAACCTCACCAATTCATTATCACCACTTTCTACTACGTCTATTGCAACCATTGTTTCTAATTAAATATTTTGGTTAAACGAACCATTTATAACATGCCTACAAATAAAGATGACGACCCAAAAATCTAAGGCCTAAAGCCATGACCTTTTTTTTTTATTTACAATACTTGTAGTGTTATAGATTGAACAAGTTTTTACTCATGTAATATCATTGGGTTAAAAGCGCAATATTTAATCTATAACAATATTTGTACATTTAGTTAAGCTTTTTTGTAACAGACATATTTGAACATTATACGCATTGTTATCGTAATATAAAATTGAACATGTCTGGAAATCATATTTGTTGGATGTATAGGATTCTAGTATCCACCATTGATTTGACGATATTGTTTGATTCATCGATAGAGCCTCATGTTGCTACATGATCTAGTCGCCATCACAGCAAAGCGCTCTATGTCTTGATGGTGCCCCACCCCCATATAGTAGGTGTAGTTAATGTCCTTTGGAGGGTTTTTTGGGGACGTTGGCTCGTATATATAAGAATTTAATTAATTCGACTTGTATGAATTGCATCTCTTATGTGTGTTGAAAATGCTAGAATAGTAAGATAAATAAAAAAAAGTTTGATCTCTTTTCCCTAATACACTTGTGGAATCAATTAAGTCATTTAACTAGCCCCTAAAGTTATTTATTATACCACATTCAGCAACGTCGGTACCGTCGACAAAATTTCCATACTAGCCCTCAGATTCAAATTTTAATTTTACCCCTATATTAAAGCATTCTATAAAGAACCACAAGCATATAAAAAATTGCTAAGATATAATATGACACTTCATAAAAAAATAAAACTAAAAGAGGATGATTTGATTCTATATTTCCATTGTTTATTTGATTTTCTCACATCTCTTCTCATTCTTATAAAAAATCTATAAAATATGCATATATATAATATAATGTGGGTGCATTATGCATCTAATAAAAAATATAGATTATCGTATTTTAAAATATATCTATATCTATATCTATATCTATATCTATCTATATATATATATATATATATTATATATAATGTTAAGAGTATTAATATTATGAGAAATGTTCAAATAAAAAAGCTCCTATAACTAAAAATGTTAAGAAGTTATCTCAACTATCATATTTTTAATCAATGGTTAAGATCAATTTGTAGAGAAAGGTCTGTTAAAACGGTATTTTAGTCATATATACTTTTGTTGACTTTTTACAAATTCCTTAATTTTTAAAACGTTCATAATTTTTATATATGACATCATATTTTATAAAAATACATCATAAAATCAAGTTTTTTTATCTTTAAAATGAGTACAGTATTATTATATAAAAAGATAATTATTTTCATTTTTAAGCCCACACTCATCATTGTGTTTTACTAAATACAGTTCATTGTGTATTTTTGTTATTTATTTTATTTTTCTAGAATACTATTTTGTTTTCTATAATGATAACTTTAAAAAATATATTTATAAAATAACATTATTGTGTATTTTAATATGTAAACACAATAATATAATAACACTTAATTAATCTATTACGTTAAAAACAATAATAAAATAACACAATGTGTCATTGTATTCTTTTATTATCATTGTGTTATCTTTAACACTATAAGTTTTAATATATTGGTCTAATATATCATTATATACGTCTAATTATAAAACATAAGAATAGATAAACAACTTTATAAAACTATAAAGAACAATGATAAAAAAACACATTGTGTTATCTTTAACATCATGAGTTTTAAGCGAAAGTATATCATTGTGTATTTCTAATGCTTTATATTATTTGATTGATCTTCTGAGTAACTGCAAGATCATTACTTAATTGGTTGACAAAAACCATTAGAGCATATCTATGTTAGCTTCCATATGCAGACTAAGCCCTATAAGAGGACTTCATGTTACAGGAACTACTACTTGAGTTGATCTTTAACCACCAATAGCAAAAACACCAGCAAACAGTGAACCTAATTTACCAAACAATAGAAATAAAAATAATAATGTTCATAAACAGTTTACCACTAATAATGAATCAAAATTTTGGAAATAACTTTAATCATCAGACATAGGTGAGATGAGATTTAAACACATATTCCAAATTCATGCATAGAACTTTATGATGTTGAACTTAAATCCAAGTTCATGCATAGAAATCACAAATTGTTCTTCAAAACCCTAACAGAGAACACATAGATAATGTAAAACTATAAACAACTTACCATAGAAAATAACATCACCGTTCTGGTTATCAGTACCTCTTTCCAGCACCACCAGCAAATCCACCGCCATACCCCCGGGCCCCGAAATCAAAATCGACATCAACGATGTATCCTTTTTAAGCTGACTCGTCCTGAACGAAGCAAGCAAATCAATCATCTCCTTATTTTGACCTCAATGCGATCTATTTTAATGGCGGAAAAAATCCACACGACGCTCTCTCTTCCTCCTGCAGCTTCAGCGAGATCCCTCTCACAGGACCTATCGGTTTCTCTCAAACAAACGAAGAAGAGGCGCCGTCAAGTGTCCACGGCATCACAACCTTTGCCGAGTAGAACATAGAAACACCGAACGCCTAGAACAGCCACCGCACGACCACCGCATCACCACCACTCTTATCTCTTGTCTGTCATGTATGTAAAAGTTCTCTTTCTTCTCATGAATAACCACCGTCGATATGAAATGAACGGTTCTGATCCGCAAATCTACTATTCATCGTGTTGGTTTTTTAACAATAGGGTAATATACAAGAGTGTGTGTTATATGTTTAGTAATAAACGGAAAGTAGCGGGTTGAATCAGTGAGCCTGGGTTTCTAGCGGAAAGTCAACATATTACAAAATAAATCACCACTTGTATGTATGTTTTAGTTTTTAATTTAATTAACTTATAGCGACATGTAGTCGTCATAAATTTACATAATTGATTTTTTTTTTCAATTTCCAGATTTTATATATAAACGACAAACCTAATTGTTCAAATTAACATAAACATTACAGCTAATTGCTCAAATTATCAAAATATCAAATCAAATTATTTAAAATATCGTTACGATGTTATCAAACCAAATTGTGTAAACTACCACATTAACCGAATTGTGTATGCGTGTGCGGGCGTGTGCGCGCGTATGCGTGTGCGTGTGCGTGTGCGTGTGCGTGTGCGTGTGCGTGTGCGTCTGTGTATTTTATGTGTCTATGGATATATATGTGCGTATGTATGCATGCATGCATCATGTATTTATGTATTTATATACTTATAATTTTTTTTTCTTTTTGATTGATCAAGAATAAAAGAAAGTAAATAAATAATTTTTAAAAAAATTAATCATCAAATGACGACGACTATATGTCGTCACTAAAAGGTTACACAAATTTCAATATATTTTCCCAATTTTTTAATATTTTATCAGCAAAAAGAAAAATAATACAATTACCTATAGTGACGAAAAATCATCGGTATAGATTAAATATTTTCTTTAGGAAATTTTTATATTTCTTTAAATTTTATCACTAATAAAAGAAATGGGGAAAAAACCCTAGAAACATCATAACGAGGACCATGTCGTGGCTATATGATTTAGTAAAGACATCAATTTTTCCTACTCACTTTTGATCAAAACCTTAGAAACATTATAGCGACGACATGTATTCGCTATATTCTTATTTATAGCAACATAACATATCGTCGTTACATTCGTAGTTACTGCATAATTGATTTGTTGTAGTGTATGTAATTTTTTTCTAAAAGGTAAACAAATTGGAGATAAAGAATGATGAACGACATATGCTTGTAGATATGTGCTTTTAAAAACCTTTGTATACATAAAGGATCCGTTAAGAATGATACGAGTAAATTGCTCCACTCATTCATTCTATAATGATGATCGTAATGAATTAAATAGAAGGAAATGAAGATGTCTACAAATAATCTTTTTATGGTTAAAAAGTTACATATTTAGGAGAGATAATAATAGATCAACACTTAAATAATATGTACGTGCTTACAATACGCTAATAAGTTAATCCAAAAAATTAGAACAATGATTAGCCGTATAAAATTACTAAAATATATATCGTGCACGTCTTAACCTAATTACTTTTGCAAATTTTGTGCCTTAGGACAAGAAGACCATGTTCAATGATGAAAGTAAACAAGAATCGAGGTAGCTAGCTAGGGTGAATTGCATAACAGACAGGTGCTTTCTAAATAAAGAAGAATCAAATCCTTTATGGTATCTGTATCTTTTACGTTATTTGAGTCGGTAGTCCAGTTGTAAAGTCAAATTTTTTTTAAAGAATATCAGAGTTTAAATTTAACATGGGGTAAAGTCGTAAACTAGGAGTTGTAGTTTAGGAGAAGTAGTAGATAAATATAGATAAGTCATTGTTCTAAAAAAAGTTACATATTTTTTACATCCTCAATGAAAATTCTGATAATAAATAGTGTATTAACTAACCAAAAGATCATAGGTTCTAGTCGTAAATGGTACAAAATGTGTTGATATTATCTTAGAAATTTTAATAAGCATTTGGGGAGGGTAATATTATCTTTTCACTCAAAACTCTTAATATTAAGAGATGTACAAGTTGTGTTGCATATGGTACAAGCAGAAGACATAGTCTTTTTCATAAACTCTTGATTTTTAAGAGAGTTACAAGTTGATAAGCTTTATGTACAACACTTTCAGGAAAACAACTCTTTCAAATTCATCTTTCGAAACCCCAGATGCATTCTCTCCACATTTCAAACCCTGATCTCCTTTCAAAATTCAAACAAGCTAATCTCTCTTTATGAAAAATTTGGTGGGTTATGGAGGTTCAAGCGAAGGGACCACAACCATGCTCTAGGGTTCTGGCTGTGAAACCGTCTTTCATATGAAGATCGACGGTGACGACACTGGTTAGGGTTTCTTGCGGTGAAACCGTTATTCCTATGACCAAAATTCGACGACAATCGTCTTGGTTTGATGAATCAGGTACAACCATACGCCTACATTCAATTTTCTCAGTAAATCTATACCTATTAAGACCCAATCCATCACTTTTTGTTATTTTGTGATATTTTTGCAGCCACCATCCTTCACCTGCTTCAATGTGTAATAATTTTGCCTTTGTTATTGGAGATTTTGATAAGGAGAAATATAAGTTTCTTTACTGTAAATGTGCAAAAGATTGTAGTTTGATGTTTAATGTATCTTTGGTTTATAAAATAAATTCAAATGAAGTTTATGTCTTCTCAGGTTTTTATTTGAGAAGGTCATGGGAAGGCTTTCCTTCCCCAAATCCTAACATAGCATGAAAATGGAATGTATTGACTTCTTGCTCTGCCTCTCAGATTTGCTTTTGTCTTCACCTTGTTACTACTTTTCAAATTGAAACCATAATTTCTCACAGGATGGTTTTGATTTCTGCATCTGAAAGAGGTAAAATTATTTATTCTTGATTTGTAATTTGCATAATCTTCAAATTTGTTGTAAAGATTCATGAGTGCTTCGGTCGATTGCTTTTGCAGGGATTTAGGGTTCTTAGCTCTCATTTTTTAAGAAAAGCTTGGTTTGCTATGCATACATTTAAGGTATCACATGGTTTGCTCTCCTTTTTTGAAAAACAACCTCTTCATACAATTCATTCGTTGTTTGATTCATGGATCGTGATATGTGGTTGTTCTAATCACCATCTCATCAATATTTTGTTGAAATCTATAAATTTAAAACGACTATGGGCCGGATCCAGTACTTCGGGAAGTATTTTGATGATCCGTTTGAGTAAGTATTTCTCTTAATGTACATCGACTGTCGTTGATTTTGAATAATTTGTACTGATTGCTTCGATATTCTGATTTGTAGGCATGTTATTCATCCTCCAAAAGTTGTGAAGCTTCTTTTCTTTTATCTATACTATATTAATAAGCATTTGAGGAGGGCAATATTGTCTTTTCACCTAAAACTCTTTAAATTAAAAGATGTACACGTTTATAAACATAATGTATAATTACTAAAGCATAGCACATTCTCAAACCCTAAAATTTGAATTCCCGCTCGTTCATATCCACCCACCGTGCTTTTTGAGTTTTTTCTCTTCCCCCCGCTCATTGAAACCCTAAAGAAGCCCTCTGCGACCTCCACCAAGGCGACCTCCACCAAAGCGACCTCAGGACCTCAATCCAATCCACAATCATCAAACAGAACATGCACTGATTCCATCGCGTCAATTCAACCAACGTTAGGGTTCGAAAACGGGACCCGAGGATGGCCTGCTCCAACTTTTTCGCGGGTCGGGTCCCCTGCGCCTGTCCGGAGCTTGATGCGCAGCTTGCGGCCGAGGAGGAAGCCGGGGCTCCGGGGAAGAAGAAGACCCGAACCGCGGTGAGTTGCAGGTGTCAGGTGCCTGGGTGTGAGAGGGATATTAGTGAGCTTAAAGGGTATCACCGCGGTGAGTTGTAGGTGTCAGGTGCCTGAGCTGTAGGTGTCAGGTGCCTGATTGAAGCTTTTGTTTATATTGTTTTAAACCTAATTTTTAATTTCTTTGTTTCTATGGCCTACGCAGAAGAATGGAAGCTTGTTTTGCTTCAATCGTTCATGATTAATCTGTGAAAGTGTTTTGAGATACATGCATAGTGAGGTAACAAGTTTATTATGATTTGCAAGAGCTCTGTATGCTCTATTGAAAGCATATAATCATCTTCACTGTTATAGATCCACTTGCCTTGAGGTGTTGACCTAAGAATGGGAGACTCTAAGCCCTAATTTCTTAGGGTTTTGTTGATAAAAACATGAATTGAAATGAATTTTTTTTATTTTTGGTAATAATAATTTTCAGATGTTTTTACTGGAGGTAAATTAGGTTATTTCTTCAGATAATGACAAGAAGTGCATTTGTGTCTTCTTTCTTGAGTGATTGCAGATTGTCCATGATTTAAGTGGTTCATGCACTTTTGACCTAAGGTTTTTCTAAAGTGATGGAACATAAATCATGGAGATGGAAGAAAAAATCTACTGAGAAAACAATGCTTGCAGCTAATAAAATTAACAGAGGGAATGAAGATGAGGTATATAAATGATCTTTTTCTTACTGATTTGTTCCATTCTTTTCAACAGGGCAACAGTTATTGTTTTTAAGGTCAAATTTGACTTTTGAGTTCATAAATGAGGTTGCTTTCCTGTATGCGTAATAAATTTAGGCAAATTTGGCTGATAAAGTGGAACTGCAAAGGAATGTGAAAATTTTAGATGAAAAGCTTTTGGCAGCACTACATGAGAACAATGCTAAAGATGAAATAGCAAAGAAGCAGACAAACGTTGCTCGAGAAGCCATTCAAGGTTATTTGTAAATTGTAATTCGTTTTAGTTAAATTTGACATATGTTCTGATTAACTAAATAGAGTAGCAAGAGTTGTTTTAATCTGCTGAATGTGGCTGTAGCTTCTGTGGTTTGTTTTAATTTCAAGGCATTTGATACTAATTTTAATTGTTCTTTTTCTTTTTACTTCTTCTACTTCCTTCTGTTCTAGGTTTTTTATTCCCAGATGGGATCCAAGTAGCTTCTTTCTTATTTGTGTGTTTGTTATATTGTTTGAAATTGTATCATTTGCAGCAGAGCATGTTCTCCTCGATTACAGTGTTATCATAGTGTTGTGGAGGATTATGGTTGCTTTGAATGATGAATCATCATCAGGTCATAATAACCAGAACCCGGTTTTCTCAGTTTCACCAAGATTCGACCCGATTCCCATATTGAGCAAAACACCCATTATGCAAGGTGTTGAAATTGAGCTGTTGGAGGAGTATACATGTGTGATTTCACATATTGGGGATAATTTGATCGAGAAAAGAGAGTATTTTGATGATGGGGTTAAGAGAAAGAGTCTTGTTAGTGATTGGGTAGCACCACCACCGATAGTGGTGGTTATGGTGGTGGTGGTGGGGGTGTTTTGTTCTCCGTCGCCTCCGTGGTTGGTGGTGGTGGGATGATGTTTGAAGATGTGGATTTCTTGAGTTCTTGTTGTCTTTGCAAGAAGAAGCTTCATGGGTTGGATATATTCATGTACAGGTATGAACATACTTTTTTTTTGGTTCTATGTGTATTTGATGTTGTTTTTGTAGAAATGTAGAATCTTTATGCTTTTGGTATTGAATTCTTGAAGATTTGGGATTTCTTGTGTGTAGCACAATACAATTAGCTTAAAATCTCCAAAGTAGATGACTTTTGGGTTGATTTGAGTTGTTGTTGATAATTGTCTTTGTGAAATGTATAGTAATTGAAGTATGCGATGTATCGATGATAGGAGACGATAAGGTTGTGCTTGATTAAAAGAACTCATGTGGAGATATTGTTATAGACTTATAGGATACTTTCATGTTTAAGGAAGATAAATGAACAATCTTGTACATGATTAGGTTACAACATGTTTGTGTCATCTTCCTTTGCTAATTAAGGGTTGCTATGTGTAAGTGCAGAGGTTTCAAGTTGAATCCCTGCAAAAGATGTTATGGTAAAAGATTTATTATAGTGTATCCCCTGCAAAAGAGTTGTTATGGTGGTACATATTTTGGTTGAAAATCCTAGGTTTGCTGGTCTGTTTTGCTTCTTGTGGATCGATTAACAGGATCCGTGATCTTTATAGCATATTGATTTGAAATCTTCGCTTAATATTGTATTAGCATATTGTTTTTTTCGGTCTTAAATTCATGTCTACTTAAAGATTGATATGCTTTTTGACCATTTCAAGAAAGCTTGTGGCTGATTGTTTGATCATTTTTTCATTTTCAGAGGTAAGAAATTATTTTGCAGTGAAGAATGTCGGTACAAGCAGATCTCCATTGACGAACGCAAAGAAAAGTATGCATCAAGGTGAAGAAACAACCCGAATATTTGAGACTCTATGCTCCAGTCCTATGCAGCTTCCTGCTGGGATGGCTGTAGCATAAACGAATACGTTGAGACTCTATGTACCATGGAAGTCTTTTTTCCAAAGTAAAATTGTATGGGCGATGATATATGCTCATTTTTGTGGAAGTTGGTTCATTATTGTTTTTGTCTGGGCTTCCTACTTATTTCAGGTAATAGCTATAAATAATTTGGCTTCATTATCATTTTTTGTTATACAAGTAATACAAAGCTCCAACTTTTCTGATATACAGTGAGGAACTTAACCTGAATTTAACAGAAGCTGCATGGGTATGTTCCAAATCAGATTTTCTTTTTTGTATGTTTATAGTATTATGTACAGATTATGTCATATTATCTAGCATGGGTCAATATTGTTACACAATTAAAGTCGTCTACAATGATTTTTACCAATTACAGGAGAAATCATTAAATTGTAACTTGAAAAGTTTCCAGAAAGGACAATTTTGCAATTTTACAAACATCCTGAAATGAAATCGTTGCACCATCAGTGGAATAAAGTGTGTGTTTTGGAGATTATGAGCACTTTGGTCCTTTTAATCATTATGTATATTCTTCAATCCAGGTTTCTGTTCTTCCTCCTCTAGCCTCAGTTGTTGTTACCAGCTTTGCGTCACAGTTTGCCGACAACTTAATCTCTAATGGAGTTGAAACAACTGTGGTATTCTTTTTATTTTTAAATTTGGATGGCAATTGCTCATGCATGCAGAGGTGGTAGTTTTGACCAATTTATTTTTTATTGGAATTAGGATGTATTTTAACATTAATGGGTCAAATGTTAAAAATCAAAACATATAGCTAAAATTTAAACAGGTCAAGTGAATAATAATAGTAGGCCAAAAGTCCCTCATAGGGTGGTAACACATAAAACCTCAATCGTTCTATTTGAAAAAGAAGTAAATTATTTTTGAAATATTATAATTTCTGTAATAATGTTTTAACACATCAATTATCAATTTTATTATGGTACACACAAGTGTTCAGGTCACAGCTCACAACCTCACCCAACATTTTTCTGATTCATATTACACTGTTACCCAACCCATGTGAATCCATAATTATTTTCCATGCAAGTGCGCAAGATATGTCAAACAATTGCATTTTTGTCCCCTGCAGCTTGTATGATTTTATCATCTGTTGACTTAGGGTTGCCTCCATGGGAGGTAGTCACCATCCTCACTGGTGGTTTAGCACCATCAAGTTTGCATTATCAGGTGCTGAACTAAATATAAGTCCAGTATTTTCTTGAAGTTCTTTTATGTCTAGAGACTTGATATCCATTTTTTGTTTGGTTGGTTGCAGGACTCTATTGTACTCATCAAGATATTTCACCTGAATATGCAAGCATACTTTTGGTATGTTCAATTATTTTCATACTTATGTGGAAGTTGGAGTTTTTAGCAAATTTTAATTTATTTAAAAACGGGTGAATTTGGGTTGTCGGTTGGTAAATTTAAAAGCTTAGCTAAAATGGAAAAGGACAAATGGCTCAAAACTTGATAAAGCGTATTCAAATGCTTACAACCTTTAAATTGTTGTAATAAAAGAATATATTTTAATTTGTAAAAAAAGGACAAAAAAGTGACAGCCAATCATGCCAAGATTAGTGCAGCCGATCAGTTTTTTATTTTGTTCTGATATCACTTTTCTTTCAAAATGTTGTGTTCGTTTTTTAACTTTGCAAGAAATATAATTTGCAATTAGAAGCCAAAAAATTTTTAAAATTTTTTATTAAGTTTGAAACAAAATCTCTTAACTTAATGTGGAAAGACTTATTTGACCTGGAGATTTTGAACTGTGTATTCAGGGCATTACCAATACTGTAGGGGCAGTTCCTGGAATAGTAGGTGTTGCTCTCACCGGATATCTTCTCGATTTAACACATTCATGGAGTGTAAGTTTTATCAAACCTTGTCTAATTTCAACTTTTTTAGTTAAAACAAGTTTAATAAGCGTTCATCAATATCATGTAGATGTCACTCTTTATGCCATCAATTTTCTTCTACCTCACTGGTACTGTCATATGGTTAGCATTTGCGAGCAGTAAGCCTCAAAGTTTCAAGAAGATAGATTAAAGGATGATACTTTATTGACTACTACTAACATGGATTCCTTCAACAATTTTGCATAGAAGGTGACCAATTTTCACTAACCAAAAGTATTGTATTTATGTGAAGCCATAGCTATCATAAGAACATCTTATAACTCTGGAATATGTATGATTGTTGTATATTTACGGTTTGAAGTGATTTAATATAAATCTTCATATTTTTGTAAAGTTTTTGGCATATGAGGCTTATGAGCATACACAAATGAGTAACACTTGATTATTCGTATGAATGAAAGGATAATACACAAAAGCTAACAACGTAAACCGACAATGATAATGCATCTTGGTTTAAAAAGATTCAAGAATCAACAAAAAATAAACTTTTGCATATATTTATGAAACAATAACCAAAATGGAACTGATTCTCAGTTCCATTCTATATATGTATATGTTATACCATCAAATTACTGCAAGCATACAAAGTAAGATGTGGGATATGAGCAAACACAATAGAATATGGAGCAACCCTTATGAACTCTGAAGAATTCACATGCACAGGCTCCAAAGGTGGTAACATCCATGTGCTATTTAGAGATAAGCTTACATCAACTGTAGTTTGTTGTCTAGATTGATAAGTAGTAGTGTTATTCCCTTCTGCAATACATATTAGAAGCTTTGTTAGACTAGCCGACTAGGGAATGACTTTATTACACTTTCATTAGGGATGTGAGCTTAAGAAGAATGTCAATAGTCAACTTACAGATTCTTTAGCACAATATGCATATGATCGTATTTTCTTGGACCCCGTAAAGTTTGTAGAAAAAACTTGTCTACCCATCAACCGATGCCAAAGAAGAGCACTGGTAAGAAAGAACAAAATCCGTTAAATCATAACCTATAACAAGTCCAGTCTACAATAAACAATTTTAACGTACTATGTTTATGACTTGTATTCTCTTATTCATGTGCTCAGATATTTAGTTTTAACGTACTATGTTTATGAAAAACATTTTCTTATTCGTGTGCTATTATTCAATTGAGTTTTATGATGCTCAAGTATTCATAAAACGATAATAAACTATACAATAGAAGCCACGCAAGTATTCAGAAAACGAATATCGCATTGTAAAATATCGTCGATGCCGCCGCCGCATCGCGCGGGTTCCTTACTAGTATAAGGTATATTGTTGATTTTGATATCTAATTAGGGTTGTATATGGCTGAATCTTTTCAGTTTGTCACTTCAAAAAAAGCTTCTACATTATCAACAGGGTACGATTAAATGGATTTCAAATCGGAAGTAGATTAACGTGTTTTCTTACTTTTTCTCCTTACTCTGTTATTCGGTTTTGCTTTTTATTCCTCCTTCATTCCATTTTACTTCATTGTCTACAGCTATCGTTCCTAATCCTTGCATGGTTAGGGCATTATTGCTACCATGTCGGTGTTTAAACAGTGTTTACGTTGCATCCCTGAAGTGGTGCGTAATTTTCTTACTTTTTTTTTTGCTAAAACGAGAGTTATATAGTGTGGATTACCATTATTCTTTATACAACTTAATGATGTTGTTTCTACCTATTGCATATCATCTTTATACACCAAAATGAAACATGCATTATACAGAAGTTATGTCTATAATATGTGTTAGTTTTTTATCCCGTAATTATATGAAAATTTTAAAGTTGAATACTCAACTATGTGCAACTCACTAAATTATGATAACATGATAATGTGACTGCTTCAAACATGTAGGGTTTATGTGAATGATAATGGTTAGGGTTCTCAAGATTAGATTTTAAATAAATTCGACTTTGATTGTTCAGAATATTAATTACTTGATTTTTGTCCATCATATTTGTAGGATATAAAATACGTATGTAGATATAAAGATGTCATAGTTCAACAACGTGATTTCTATTAACGTCTTTATATATTGTATTTTACATAATAAAGATATAAAGATGATATTAAAATAATTTGTATATTTGAATCAGATCAGTTTAAAAAGATAATAAAAACAAATTACTTTTCATTAAGTGCAGAAAGGAAAAACCAAAATCGTAACTCTTTAAAAAGAGTGTTGTAAAAGACTGTTTTCTTTTTCTATTTCTTGATAAATACACCTTGCAAAACAACTATCATTTTTACACATACCTTTTGGAAATTTATCCAACATTACTTTTTTTTCTAGGTTTTAACAACTAATTCCAAATTACCTGCAAAATACATCAAATTATGTTTTAGTTTCAAGTTTAGCAGTCAACTTATATTTGAATTGATTTTTAAAAAGTTGATGACTTACCAATTTACTTCATTTGGTGTATATATGTCTCCATATGAATGATAATGGTTAGGGTTCTCAAGATTAGATTTTAAATAAATTCGACTTTGATTGTTCAGAATATTAATTACTTGATTATTGTCCATCATATTTGTAGGATATAAAATACGTATGTAGATATAAAGATGTCATAGTTCAAACAACGTGATTTCTATTAACGTCTTTATATATTGTATTTTACATAATAAAGATATAAAGATGATATTAAAATAAATTTGTATATTTGAATCAGATGTTTAAAAAGATAATAAAAACAAATTACTTTTCATTAAGTGCAGAAAGGAAAAACTAAAATCGTAACTCTTTAAAAAGAGTGTTGTAAAAGACTGTTTTCTTTTTCTATTCTTGATAAATACACCTTGCAAACCAACTATCATTTTTACACATACCTTTTGGAAATTTATCCAACATTACTTTTTCTTCTAGGTTTTAACAACTATTCCCAATTACCTGCAAAATAGACATCAAATTATGTTTTAGTTTCAAGTTTAGCAGTCAACTTATATTTGAATTGATTTTAAAAAGTTGATGACTTGCCAATTTACTTCATTTGGTGTATATATGTCTCCATATGACATACAATTTAACTTTTATGTTATTTTTTAATATTAGTTATCTTTAAACCTACAAGCATGCCCTTGCCGATTTAAATTTATTCATAAGTCGCAATATCAACTAAAAGCAAGAAAATTGTATGTTGGTTCAATGGTTTCGATTTTATAACTTATATAAGCTTCATTGCTAAAATCTTGAAAAAATGTAAGTTAATGCTTATATTTTGTATAGTTGCAACCTAAAATTAAAAATTTACAAGGGAAATGATTCGTGTGAAAATCCATTTCATATGATTTTGTATGGAATTTGATTGGTATTGTGCATATAGTTATTTGTAATATTTTACATACTTTATTTGATCTAAATTATAATCTCATTTGCACAAGGAACGTTTATTTGTAACGTACTATGTTTATGACTTGCGGATATTTATTTTGAACGTACTATGTTTATGACTTGTATTTTCTTATTCGTGTGCTTAGATATTTATTTGAAAGTACTATGTTTATGAAAAACATGTTCTTATTCGTGCGCTATTATTCAATTGAGTTTTGTAATGCTTATGACATAAATAGACTATACAATAGAAGTCACGCATGTATTCAGAAAACAAATACCGCATTGTGAAATATGTCGATGTCGTCGCCGCAGCATCGCGCGAGTTCCTTACTAGTATATATATATTCTCTTACACCGAGTGACGATATATGCATTAAAAAAGATAAGTTGAACTTATCACCTATATTTTAGGGGCCACTTTTTAGAGGTGATAACTTCAAACTTATCTCTTTTTTCTTTAGCCCCTAGCCCCTTTTAAGTGTGGAATTTTAATTATGTTTAAAGGGCTATTACTTATGTAGAAAACAAAATTGAGATTCCACAGTCTATTCAATAATAGCCCCTCTGAAATACAACATGCACACAATGGTCCTTGTACTATTATTCTCACAACTTAAACTTTAAGTTTTGCCTTTTTTTTTGGGTAAAAGTCATTCCAAACTATAACATGAGTGATTGTGTGCCTTTCTGAAATAATATACATAAAACATATATCACCATATACCTAAGTGTTAGGATCCTAAGCAAAGAAAAAATTATTTTTCTTATAAGATAGCTTCTATTTTAGAGTCCTCTTTAGCCTCGTAAAAACGCTAAGGTGTCTTTTCACATATAAGCCGACCCATAAAATGCCGCCCTTTGAAATATTCACATGAGTTTTGCTCCAAGATACAATGATAAACATCATGACATAAATAACCAACAAGAAGCCAAAAAGAAGTCAAAAGATTCAAAACCTTCAAAAAAGAAGTATTTTAGCATCATAACTAGCCAATTCTAAGTCTTTTTTTACCCTTTACAAACGGATAACTTTAAACATATCTATCCTGCAAGACTAACATGCTATATCTATATATAGCCATACAAATGCCATTGTGATCCATCTTTACACAAAAAAACTTTGTCTAAAAATGGTAAATATGGACGGACATAGATGGCGGTTCATGGTGGTTGTGCTGGCGGCATGCTGGTGGAAAGGCGTTGTAGGACAACGACCACGTCAGGCTCCGGCCATATGGGTGATGGGAGACTCATTGGTGGATAATGGGAATAACAACTTCCTTAGGTCCATTGCTAGAGCTAATTATTATCCTTATGGCATCGATTACTACCGTGGTCCTACCGGTAGATTTTGTAATGCAAGAACCTTCAGCGACATACTTGGTACGCGATTATAACTTGTTTGGTTACCTTTGGTTAATAAATAAATTTGTTAGTTGTACATGTGTCAGTACTAGAATAATGAGTATCACTGACAGTTAATCATTCTGTCAATAACCATCTTCACCAATGGTTGCGACCATCGGTGAAGGTCATTAATTTTGCGTTGTATAACTTGTCATCATATTTTATCGTAGGAGATTGGTTGGGAATACCGGCTCCGCCACCTTTTCAGACCCGAGGACGGCCGGAACCGGATTCTAGGTGGTGTCAACTATGCTTCAGCTGCTGGTGGTATCCTTGATGAAAGTGGTCAACACTATGTAATCTTACATTTTGACCTCATATTGTTAAATTTTAGATTGATTTAAGAGTCATATATGATATTATAGTGTACCCCGTGTATTACACGAGTTAAAT
Source organism: Flaveria linearis (assembly GCA_024085815.1). Taxonomy (NCBI): domain Eukaryota; kingdom Viridiplantae; phylum Streptophyta; class Magnoliopsida; order Asterales; family Asteraceae; genus Flaveria; species Flaveria linearis. The sequence goes on from CM044016.1 coordinate 47,537,729, forward strand.
AAGAAAAATACTAATTAATTAAGAGTTAGAAACTATAAAACGTATTTTTGATATAAGATATAACTGAAATACGAATGAGTAAGTATTTTGATTAATTGAAAAACATTTCCATTATTTCTAAAACCTAGCTCATTTTAAAAAATTATTGCTTATTTCTTTTGAAAACAAACATTATCTCTCCTTTGTAGCATTAATCTTATATATTGGCTGCAGGGTGAACGTTACCCCATGAACCAACAAGTAGTCAATTTCGAGACAACGTTAGGCCAGTTACGAACCATGATGAGCCCAGCAAACCTAACTCAACTCCTCTCGAATTCGATAATGGTCATGATCTTCGGTAGCAACGACTACATCAACAATTATTTAATGCCAAACATCTACCCAACGAGTCGAATGTACAATCCGCAAGCATTCGCCAACCTTCTCCTTAATCATTATGCCCGTCAACTTCATGTAAAACTTGTTAATAGTTTATTTCTCTCGTTGAAGTATCGATTATTGTTAAACTTTTAACTTTGATGTTATTCTTTTTTTTTGGTGATTTTCGTATATATGTAGGCATTATACAGCCTAGGACTGAGGAAATTCTTTTTACCTGGAGTGGGACCACTTGGGTGCATACCTAACCAGTTAGCCACGGGTCAAGCCCCTCCTGGGCGATGCGTGGACGCGGTGAACCAGATGCTCGGACCATTTAACGAGGGCCTCAACGACTTGTAGGTCAGTTCAATGGTGGCTCGCACCCTGGGGCCGTGTTTGTGTATGGAAACACATATGGTGTTTTTTGGGGACATCTTGAATAATCCTGCAAGATATGGTATGCACATACTCCCGGGACGAAAACTAGGATGTTAAACAGGTCGTGTTTGCGGGCTGGCAGGTCAAACCAAAAGCCACACGAGTTTTCGCTGGTTAGACGAACATGACCGTTTAACCCTAAGTTTATTCCATCTTTTTGCATATTACTACTCTAGTATTATATCCTTAGAAGCAAAAAATACAAATGAATAAAATAATTACACTTAAACTAATTTGATGATGGTTTCTCGTTTAAAGGAGTTGTCGTGTATATATACCTAATTAGTTAGATAATGATATAAAAAACATGTTAGAAAGATAAGTATGAAATTACACGTGTCAGATGGATCTGAATACGATCTTTTTAGCTAAACGTATTCATGAAATCATGAGTTTGACGTGTAACTAGTCGTATATATATGTTTACTATACTCATATTTGTATAGTTTCATGTTAGGCTAATGCTTATTATGTTTTTGAGTGTTGCTATTAGATAACTTTTTTCAAAAGTAATGATATGTGTTTGTTCAATCACAGGGTTTGTTGTGAGAGATAGAGCATGTTGTGGGGTAGGAAGGAACCAAGGACAAATAACATGCCTTCCGTTAGCAACACCATGCTTCAACCGCAACCAATACGTCTTTTGGGATGCTTTCCATCCAACGCAAGCTGCGAATGCTGTTCTTGCTCAGAGGGCATACTCTGGATCCACTACTGACTGTTTTCCGATCAACGTTCAACAGCTGGCCAATATTAGGTTGTGATCGTGTTGTCACTCATGTTTTAGTCTTGGTTTAGGTTATTATCTAAGTCTTTCCGTAATATATTCTGTGTTTGTGTTTTTACTTAAAGAAAAATATTTGAACTTTTGCAAAAAGAAGGTTGTAATGCTTTAATATGCTTGTAGAATTGTGATGTTACCATATTATTTCAAGCAAAGAAGTTGTCGCTTTGGTTTGAAAGTGTTTGTATTTTGTTTTCATTTTAGATGTTCACTTTGAGGCAGGGCCGGCTCAATTGTTTTGAGGGCCCGAAGCGAAATAAAAATTTAGGGCCTTTTTCCATCACTAAAAGATTACAAATAAAAAGAAACTTATATAACGATACACAAACTAGATGGTTTTTTTTCTAGCCACACAACGTGGTTAAGGGTTTTTAATAGCATTAGATTTAGCAAAGTATACGCATGTAAAATGCATATAAAGAAATAAATAAGCTTACTAAACAAGTATGAAGACGAAACAATTTACCTCTTGGGCCTACTGCACAAGAACTCTTAATAGGATTAGATTTTGCAAAATCTTGAGTGGTAGAAGAAACTGTTTACTACAATACAGTTAATCTGAAACTGTTTTATACTTTAAGATTCAAATCAAACTGTTGTTTCTCAACTTCCTTCACATATATGATAGATATTGAAAATCCAAAGGATTTTCTCCATCCTTTTCTTTCTGATGTCAAAAATATTAACAAAACCAACATACAAAAGTATGAAAGTAAAAATATAAAAACACCTACAATACATATATGATTAAAAACGGGTACACCTCAAACCTCCTAAAGTCCCAAACAATATAAATAATTATACCAAATATATTAAAGCACATGAGAAAATAAAACAAAATCAAACATATCCTCTGATTAGGCTACAAAATCAAAACCACAAACAAAATTTCTATCGAAGTCGCTACACGCCGAACACATAAAATCAAGTTTCGATCGGTGATTGTTACCTGTTGAATGTTAAACAAAATGAAATGATGAAGATAGTGATTGTTGATTGATTTCCTGGTTGTAATCGCTGACATTGCGATACCAATGGATAGAAAATATTCCCGACGCTGTTATGGGAAGAACTTTGATTTCCTTTTAATACAAATCAGTATTCATCTCATATCCATCTCTGTGTGGCTCAATCCCCATCTCTGCTCCTATCTTTGATTCTCTTGATACCTAACTTTGATTATTTTGCTGCTAACCTATGTATAACATAACAAATTGAGGGACCTTCAAGATTGGGGCCCCAAGCATAGGGCTTCACCATGTAAAGGAAGAGCCGCCCTGCTTTGAGGATGTCAAATGAGTGGATTGTTTTTCAATAATCGTCATCTAGCTGGTCATTGTGAATTTAGTTTTTATAAACGTCTTTAGAGTTGGACTTGACTCGACATTCAAGGTCAACTATATATAAGTATTCAAAATTTAAAATTATGATGTGCATTTTTTTATAATTTGAGTGTACGTGATACTAATAGAAATAATATTTGTTTTCGTGTTATTTTTCTTAGATCCTACTATGAAGAAGTAAGAGTTTGCTAGACATGTTTATTATTTCTATAATGTACGTAGTATTTTATAGGATTATAAAGATAATTTAAAATTCAATAATTTCATGTTTATTTGGAGTTGTAACTTATTCGCTATTATGTTCTATATAAATGGGTAGTCATGTGAAATTAAAAAATAAAATAAAAATTCAAACCAAATTACAGCCAAGCTTTAAAGGGAAAAATGAAAAATCACCAAAATGGCCATTTGACCATAACAACTAACCAAAATAACTTTGACCCAAAATTTATAAATAGACAGTTGACTTTGACCCTCGCCCACCGGCGAGGAAAATCATGATCCCTCGCCCACCGGCGAGGAAAATTCATGATCCTCGCCCACGTGGCGAGACTTCTCCTCGCCCACGTGGCATTACCTCGCCCACATGTAAATTAAATTTTATTAAAAAAAAGAAAAAAATTAAAATAAAATATGTTAGGCGAGGGACATGAACCCCTAGGCGAGGGATGTGACAAGCACCTTGCCGAGTCAGCGAGGGGTATGTCAACTCAGCGAGGGATATGTCTTCATGAACTTTATACTCGAAATGATAGGAAGACGGATCATTTTTTCATAAAAATACTTATTTTTTTGGTTTTCATAATCACATTCTTGCTTAACATCACTATAACTCTCGTTATCCACAGGATTATCATTTAAATCATAATTAAACTTTTCAGTGTCGTTTGTAAAATTTAATTTTTCTCGTGGACAGCAGAGCTACTACCAACATCGGATTCTTCACTGACGAATAACGTAAAATTTCGTTTTGACCATTAAAAAAACATTCATAAAGAATACTAAATCTTGATCATTAGAAATATCAATAAAATGAGTATAGGTAGACATTTTATATGATAATCGTAAATTACTTTGAATTCTCAGTTTTGAGGAAATAATATCTTTTATTCAACAAACGTTATATTACTAGATAAACTAAGAACATGTCTAACACATTTACCTTTTAATGGTAGATAAACTTCAACACCGTTTACAAAATGCCATTTACCACCACTGCATAGTATGATATTAACCGACATTTTAAAAAGAATATAAGACAATTTTAAGAAGATGGATGAGAAGAATGTAAGATAATTTAAGAAGATGATGAGAAGAATGTAAGATTTGTTAAGAAAAATGATGAGAATAATGTAAGTTTTGTTAAGTGTAAAGATGTATTATATAGGGGAAAATAAAATTTAATAAAAAACAATTAAAATAAAAAATCTCGGATTTTAATTTTTAATTTTAAGAATTTAAAAAACAATTAAAAAATAAAAAAATGGGCGAGGAGGGGTATTTTAGTAATTATGGGCAAGGAATACACATAATCCCTCGCTGACTCAGCGAGGACCAGGTGCCACGTCAGCGAGGATGACACGTGGGCGAGGGATTATGTGTATCCCTCGCTAGGCACAATAAACGAGGCGAGGGATTATGTGATTCCCTCGCTGACTCAGCGAGGGATGCCACGTGGCGGCTCCCGATTGGTTTTTTTTTAAATTTTCGAATTTGACTGGTTATTTTGATAAATGGTTATGGTCAAATGGTTAGTTTGGTAATTTCCCCGCTTTAAATGTTTGGTGTCCTAACCCAAAGTTGATGGGGTATTTTTTTAATCATTCTTATCACATGTTACATTTTTATTGGTTGTTATTTAGTTTTTTTTTTTCTTTTTCTTTTCATAATTATTAGTTCTCCTTATCATTTGATTTTCTAAAAAAAATATATTATTTTACTTTCTAAGAAAACCAAATACAAAGTATTTTTCTGTTTTTTCTTGTGAACACACACCGACATAATTTTATTAAAATTTTATTGGAAATGAAGCTCGTGCAAAAAGGTATATTATAAATAAATATTGAGCATATAATGTGTTAATTTTTTTATTTTTTATTAAACTAATAACCTATTTGCTCCAAAATATAATAATATTTTGTATATTGCTATTTTTAATAGTGTAAAATACAATAAACTAGATTCAAATATTTTTGAAAACTAGATTCCAATTTAAATATATGCCAAAGAGTTTAAATGTTTGTTTTTTACAAGTGTAATCGATGACCGTAGGATTCACACATGGAAATTACAAGGAAATTAGCATGAGAACCCCCGCATTGCGGCGGGGGCACAATACTATGAAAAACTAATGTCGAAACGTTGCCATGAATCCGTGCATAAAATGTGTTTATTTAAAACTATACTAGTATTAACACCCCGCGTTGCAGCGAAGGCGTAATACTACTAGAAACAGCGAAGTAACGTTGTCGCGAACCTGATTATATACGTAACTTTATATAAAAATATGAAATAGTCAAGTGTTGATAACATTCAAACTTTTTATAAAAACAAAGTGGTAGGCATTGATAATACTCAGAAGTCTATATAAAAAAAGTGATTCTTAAAAATTCACATCCGACCATCGATACGCATCGCAACGACAAAAATGTACAGGTTAAGGATGTTAACTTTGATAAAAATGCTAACACATAAATTTGTATTTTTCAAAAACATACTTTAGAAGTTATAAGTTGATGAGAAAAGTAATATATAAAATTGAAACCTTAAATAAGCTTAGATCAGGTTTTTCACAATGTGTTTCAGTTACTTGTATAATTTGCCGCACAACGTCGTTGTGAATAAAAGTACACTGAAATGTAAATAATAATAAACACTGTAATAGCTTATTCATATTTTATCCAACATTAAACTTTAAAACTAATGATAAGATGAAGTTAAAAAAAAGGAAACTTAAATAAGCTTAGATCGGTTTTTCACTTTTTTGTTTTTATTACTTGTATAATTTAACGCACAACGTCGTTCTGGATAAAATTACATTGAAATGTAAATAAAATAAACATGTTGTAATGGCTTATTCAGATTTATCCAACATTAAACTTTAAAACTAATAATAAAATGAAATTAACAATAAAAGCTAAAAATTATGAATATGTTAAAAAATAAATATAAAGTATAGGGTGTAAAGCATACATATAACTAAACTTTAAAATAAAACGGTAAAAGAAACATGCATACGATAATAGAAATTTTGCAATCATTTGGACTATCATAAAGCAATAGAAACTTTTAAGATAGACACGTGCATACACTTCTAATACACTTGCATCAACGCATATTTATATATATATATATATTATATATATATATATATCATGCATATTTATTTTGAATAGACCTTGACGACATGCGCGACAAAGTCTTAGATGAACATAGGTGAGCATCGATCATGTGGGCTTGCAGGGTTAACAGAAACAGATGTAGTATAGCGCACATTCAAAAAACTATGAACAACACTATAAGCAACACAAAAACATCGTCACATTCGTTTTAACCATTCACTTACATATGACCGTATCAATCCAAAGCAAGGACCAAAAGAAACATGATCAGATTGCGTGTTTCGTCTCAATATCATCACTGACACGTCCAACAGAGTCACAAATGAGCGTCGACTTAACATCATAGACACCAAAAAAAAGAAGTCTCAGATGTCATTTTCTTAATATATGTATAAAAATCAAGACATCAGACATTATCTCAACCTCAATCTCGTAATCATCATTTAAATATGAAGCTTGTAGTAAAAAAAGTTGGCATACATGACTATATAGCATATACCTGCAGGCTGCAACAACATCAGGTGAACTTAGTCTATTGAATCTTCACCATTATCTATGGGTCTGGTTAAAGAGACACCCCAATATTTTAAATCAAACCCCAAAATTTCTATACGTGTCGTATAGCCCCATACGCGTCGTATAAGGGGGGGGGGGTCGTATAGGGCTATATGTGTCGTATGGGGCTATATGTGTCGTATGGGGCTATATGTGTCGTATAGCCCTCTGACAGCCCCCTGAAATTTTTCCTCCGAGTCAGTGTCGATATTCGCTATACGCGTCGTATAGCCCTATATGTGTCGTATAGGGGGGTCGTATAGGGCTATATGGGGCGTATAGCTCTCTGACAGGCCCTCTGAATTTTCCTTGTTTTCAGTGTATTCGACCCTATACGCCGCGTATGGACCCATACGCGACGTATAAGGGGGTGTCGATTTATCTGATGGGGTGTCTATATATTAGGAGTTTAGGACCCTTATCTATAGTCCTAACTTTAAATTTCCTTTCCTTGTTAGTGTTGTTAACATTCCTAGTTATTAAAAAAGTGTAAAGGTTGAGACAAAAGAGCCACCAAAATATGGCAAATGATAAGAGGAGGTGATGTGATTGCACAACCTTATACATCACATATTTTTAATCACAACTTAGTTACAAAAAGGATTTCTTTTTCTCTTAACTTTTTTCTTAGTAGCCACGTTTATTTTGTACTGTTTTAAATAAAGTTACAAAAGACTAACTAATTTAATAAATATACATAATACTTCATATCATGTTGAATTTTGCAAAACATTTAATTACTTTCAAGTTTTAAAAACCAGAGATTTGATAGTCTAAACTCTAAACTTTATGAATTGGGTTCAAGAGACTCAATTCCAACAAAATTTCTGTATTAAGTGAAACATATTTTGGTGTGGAACCATATATCATAGTTCAGAAAGTCAAATCATTCATTAACTACATCTATGAAATTGTTATGTTGACCTTTTCATGTTTATCAATATGAAGAAAAACCGTAGGTTTACTCTAAGGGGTCAACTTTGTAAGGGTCACTACAATTGATAGTGACAAAAAAAATCAAACTATTTAAGAAAATGAGGAAACTTCAAACTTGTTGACGTCGAATCAGATTTTAATCACAATAAAATTGGGATTGTATCATACCAGTAGGAAAATGCTTCTCCTCCGCACACCATTTGTTATTATCTACTAATGGATCATTAAGATCTTCATATAATTCTTCATTCCATAGAAAAACAGCAAGAAGTTAAATCAAATGAAATAAATATGAATAAATTGAAGGTTGATGAACCTTAATTAAGAACACCAACCTTTGTTTGCAGTCATCATGATCGTCTTCCTAATGTTGTTCGTTGTTGATTTGGGTTTTGTTTCTTAAGTGAACTTCCATGGTTGTCGTCACTTACCCCTAACCTATGTCAACCGGCAATCAATCATTAAATCAGACCTGAAAAACCTACAAAGAATTAAAGTAGTTTAAGCAATAGGGAACAATTAATAAACACCTGCACCTAATTTAATAGCTGTGTTTCAGAAAACCTAACCCATTTGACCTGTTAGAGATCATATATGACCCAATGTAAATTCTTCACATAAAGATAATAAGTCACTTACTTCATGAGTTATGGGAGCGCCAAACTTAATAACATGGCTCCGAGCTTTCACAGATTCAAGAATGTCGACATCATCTTGACAATAAAGAACTAATTATAAGCATCTGAATTGCAATCCATATTAAGCTTTTGTTGTCCTCGTCAGCTTTTTCGACATCATAAAGGACCATTAGTGTAGATAAGACAACATGTTCCGTAAAATCAAATTGAGATTGGACATTTGAGTTTATAAAAACATTAAAATGAATGTACCCTGGCTTTATATTAATTTGATTGATCTTCTGAGTAACTGCAAGATCATTACTTAATTGGTTGACAAAAACCATTAGAGCATATCTATGTTAGCTTCCATATGCAGACTAAGCCCTATAAGAGGACTTCATGTTACAGGAACTACTACTTGAGTTGATCTTTAACCACCAATAGCAAAAAACACCAGCAAACAGTGAACCTAATTTACCAAACAATAGAAATAAAAAATAATAATGTTCATAAACAGTTTACCACTAATAATGAATCAAAATTTTGGAAATAACTTTAATCATCAGACATAGGTGAGATGAGATTTAAACACATATTCCAAATTCATGCATAGAACTTTATGATGTTGAACTTAAATCCAAGTTCATGCATAGAAATCACAAATTGTTCTTCAAAACCCTAACAGAGAACACATAGATAATGTAAAACTATAAACAACTTACCATAGAAAATAACATCACCGTTCTGGTTATCAGTACCTCTTTCCAGCACCACCAGCAAATCCACCGCCATACCCCGGGCCCCGAAATCAAAATCGACATCAACGATGTATCCTTTTAAGCTGACTCGTCCTGAACGAAGCAAGCAAATCAATCATCTCCTTATTTTGACCTCAATGCGATCTATTTTAATGGCGGAACAAAATCCACACGACGCTCTCTCTTCCTCCTGCAGCTTCAGCGAGATCCCTCTCACAGGACCTATCGGTTTCTCTCAAACAAACGAAGAAGAGGCGCCGTCAAGTGTCCACGGCATCACAACCTTTGCCGAGTAGAACATAGAAACACCGAACGCCTAGAACAGCCACCGCACGACCACCGCATCACCACCACTCTTATCTCTTGTCTGTCATGTATGTAAAAGTTCTCTTTCTTCTCATGAATAACCACCGTCGATATGAAATGAACGGTTCTGATCCGCAAATCTACTATTCATCGTGTTGGTTTTTTAACAATAGGGTAATATACAAGAGTGTGTGTTATATGTTTAGTAATAAACGGAAAGTAGCGGGTTGAATCAGTGAGCCTGGGTTTCTAGCGGAAAGTCAACATATTACAAAATAAATCACCACTTGTATGTATGTTTTAGTTTTTAATTTTAATTAACTTATAGCGACATGTAGTCGTCATAAATTTACATAATTGATTTTTTTTTTCAATTTCCAGATTTTATATATAATAAACGACAAACCTAATTGTTCAAATTAACATAAACATTACAGCTAATTGCTCAAATTATCATAAATATCAAATCAAATTATTTAAAATATCGTTACGATGTTACATCAAACCAAATTGTGTAAACTACCACATTAAACCGAATTGTGTATGCGTGTGCGGGCGTGTGCGCGCGTATGCGTGTGCGTGTGCGTGTGCGTGTGCGTGTGCGTGTGCGTGTGCGTCTGTGTATTTTATGTGTCTATGGATATATATGTGCGTATGTATGCATGCATGCATCATGTATTTATGTATTTATATACTTATAATTTTTTATTTTCTTTTTGATTGATCAAGAATAAAAGAAAGTAAATAAATAATTTTTAAAAAAATTAATCATCAAATGACGACGACTATATGTCGTCACTAAAAGGTTACACAAATTTCAATATATTTTCCCAATTTTTTAATATTTTATCAGCAAAAAGAAAAAATAATACAATTAACCTATAGTGACGAAAAATCATCGGTATAGATTAAATATTTTCTTTAGGAAAATTTATATTTCTTTAAATTTTATCACTAATAAAAGAAATGGGGAAAAAAACCCTAGAAACATCATAACGAGGACCATGTCGTGGCTATATGATTTAGTAAAGACATCAATTTTTCCTACTCACTTTTGATCAAAACCTTAGAAACATTATAGCGACGACATGTATTCGCTATATTCTTATTTATAGCAACATAACATATCGTCGTTACATTCGTAGTTACTGCATAATTGATTTGTTGTAGTGTATGTAATTTTTTTTCTAAAAGGTAAACAAATTGGAGATAAAGAATATGATGAACGACATATGCTTGTAGATATGTGCTTTTAAAAACCTTTGTTATACATAAAGGATCCGTTAAGAATGATACGAGTAAATTGCTCCACTCATTCATTCTATAATGATGATCGTAATGAATTAAATAGAAGGAAATGAAGATGTCTACAAATAATCTTTTTATGGTTAAAAAGTTACATATTTAGGAGAGATAATAATAGATCAACACTTAATAATATGTACGTGCTTACAATACGCTAATAAGTTAATCCAAAAAATTAAGAACAATGATTAGCCGTATAAAATTACTAAAATATATATCGTGCACGTCTTAACCTATTACTTTTGCAAATTTTGTGCCTTAGGACAAGAAGACCATGTTCAATGATGAAAGTAAACAAGAATCGAGGTAGCTAGCTAGGGTGAATTGCATAACAGACAGGTGCTTTCTAAATAAAGAAGAATCAAATCCTTTATGGTATCTGTATCTTTTACGTTATTTGAGTCGGTAGTCCAGTTGTAAAGTCAAATTTTTTTAAAGAATATCAGAGTTTAAATTTAACATGGGGTAAAGTCGTAAACTAGGAGTTGTAGTTTAGGAGAAGTAGTAGATAATATAGATAAGTCATTGTTCTAAAAAAAGTTACATATTTTTTACATCCTCAATGAAAATTCTGATAATAAATAGTGTATTAACTAACCAAAAGATCATAGGTTCTAGTCGTAAATGGTACAAAATGTGTTGATATTATCTTAGAAAATTTTAATAAGCATTTGGGGAGGGTAATATTATCTTTTCACTCAAAACTCTTAATATTAAGAGATGTACAAGTTGTGTTGCATATGGTACAAGCAGAAGACATAGTCTTTTTCATAAAACTCTTGATTTTTAAGAGTTGTACAAGTTGATAAGCTTTATGTACAACACTTTCAGGAAAAACAACTCTTTCAAATTCATCTTTCGAAACCCCAGATGCATTCTCTCCACATTTCAAACCCTGATCTCCTTTCAAAATTCAAACAAGCTAATCTCTCTTTATGAAAATCAATTGGTGGGTTATGGAGGTTCAAGCGAAGGGACCACAACCATGCTCTAGGGTTCTGGCTGTGAAACCGTCTTTCATATGAAGATCGACGGTGACGACACTGGTTAGGGTTCTTGCGGTGAAACCGTTATTCCTATGACCAAAATTCGACGACAATCGTCTTGGTTTGATGAATCAGGTACAACCATACGCCTACATTCAATTTTCTCAGTAAATCTATACCTATTAAGACCCAATCCATCACTTTTTGTTATTTTGTGATATTTTTGCAGCCACCATCCTTCACCTGCTTCAATGTGTAATAATTTTGCCTTTGTTATTGGAGATTTTGATAAGGAGAAATATAAGTTTCTTTACTGTAAATGTGCAAAAGATATTTGTAGTTTGATGTTTAATGTATCTTTGGTTTATAAAATTAATTCAAATGAAGTTTATGTCTTCTCAGGTTTTTATTTGAGAAGGTCATGGGAAGGCTTTCCTTCCCCAAATCCTAACATAGCATGAAATGGAATGTTTATTGACTTCTTGCTCTGCCTCTCAGATTTGCTTTGTTCTTCACCTTGTTACTACTTTTTCAAATTGAAACCATAATTTCTCACAGGATGGTTTTGATTTCTGCATCTGAAAGAGGTAAAATTATTTATTCTTGATTTGTAATTTGCATAATCTTCAAATTTGTTGTAAAGATTCATGAGTGCTTCGGTCGATTGCTTTTGCAGGGATTTAGGGTTCTTAGCTCTCATTTTTTAAGAAAAGCTTGGTTTGCTATGCATACATTTAAGGTATCACATGGTTTGCTCTCCTTTTTTGAAAAACAAACCTCTTCATACAATTCATTCGTTGTTTGATTCATGGATCGTGATATGTGGTTGTTCTAATCACCATCTCATCAATATTTTGTTGAAATCTATAAATTTAAAACGACTATGGGCCGGATCCAGTACTTCGGGAAGTATTTTGATGATCCGTTTGAGTAAGTATTCTCTTAATGTACATCGACTGTCGTTGATTTTGAATAATTTGTACTGATTGCTTCGATATTCTGATTTGTAGGCATGTTATTCATCCTCCAAAAGTTGTGAAGCTTCTTTTCTTTTATCTATACTATATTAATAAGCATTTGAGGAGGGCAATATTGTCTTTTCACCTAAAACTCTTTAAATTAAAAGATGTACACGTTTATAAACATAATGTATAATTACTAAAGCATAGCACATCTCAAAACCCTAAAATTTGAATTCCCGCTCGTTCATATCCACCCACCGTGCTTTTTGAGTTTTTTCTCTTCCTCCCGCTCATTGAAACCCTAAAGAAGCCCTCTGCGACCTCCACCAAGGCGACCTCCACCAAAGCGACCTCAGGACCTCAATCCAATCCACAATCATCAAACAGAACATGCACTGATTCCATCGCGGTCAATTCAACCAACGTTAGGGTTCGAAAACGGGACCCGAGGATGGCCTGCTCCAACTTTTTCGCGGGTCGGGTCCCCTGCGCCTGTCCGGAGCTTGATGCGCAGCTTGCGGCCGAGGAGGAAGCGGGGCTCCGGGGAAGAAGAAGACCCGAACCGCGGTGAGTTGCAGGTGTCAGGTGCCTGGGTGTGAGAGGGATATTAGTGAGCTTAAAGGGTATCACCGCGGTGAGTTGTAGGTGTCAGGTGCCTGAGCTGTAGGTGTCAGGTGCCTGATTGAAGCTTTTGTTTATATTGTTTTAAACCTAATTTTTAATTTCTTTTGTTTCTATGGCCTACGCAGAAGAATGGAAGCTTGTTTTGCTTCAATCGTTCATGATTAATCTGTGAAAGTGTTTTGAGATACATGCATAGTGAGGTAACAAGTTTATTATGATTTGCAAGAGCTCTGTATGCTCTATTGAAAGCATATAATCATCTTCACTGTTATAGATCCACTTGCCTTGAGGTGTTGACCTAAGAATGGGAGACTCTAAGCCCTAATTTCTTAGGGTTTTGTTGATAAAAACATGAATTGAAATGATTTTTTTTATTTTTTTGGTAATAATAATTTTCAGATGTTTTTACTGGAGGTAAATTAGGTTATTTCTTCAGATAATGACAAGAAGTGCATTTGTGTCTTCTTTCTTGAGTGATTGCAGATTGTCCATGATTTAAGTGGTTCATGCACTTTTGACCTAAGGGTTTTCTAAAGTGATGGAACATAAATCATGGAGATGGAAGAAAAAATCTACTGAGAAAACAATGCTTGCAGCTAATAAAATTAACAGAGGGAATGAAGATGAGTATATAAATGATTTTTTCTGAATTTGTTCCATTCTTTTCCAACAGGGCAACAGTTATGTTTTTAAGGTCAAATTTGACTTTTGAGTTCATAAATGAGGTTGCTTTCCTGTATGCGTAATAAATTTAGGCAAATTTGGCTGATAAAGTGGAACTGCAAAGGAATGTGAAAATTTTAGATGAAAAGCTTTTGGCAGCACTACATGAGAACAATGCTAAAGATGAAATAGCAAAGAAGCAGACAAACGTTGCTCGAGAAGCCATTCAAGGTTATTTGTAAATTGTAATTCGTTTTAGTTAAATTTGACATATGTTCTGATTAACTAAATAGAGTAGCAAGAGTTGTTTTAATCTGCTGAATGTGGCTGTAGCTTCTGTGGTTTGTTTTAATTTCAAGGCATTTGATACTAATTTTAATTGTTCTTTTTCTTTTTACTTCTTCTACTTCCTTCTGTTCTAGGTTTTTTTATTCCCAGATGGGATCCAAGTAGCTTCTTTCTTATTTGTGTGTTTGTTATATTGTTTGAAATTGTATCATTTGCAGCAGAGCATGTTCTCCTCGATTACAGTGTTATCATAGTGTTGTGGAGGATTATGGTTGCTTTGAATGATGAATCATCATCAGGTCATAATAACCAGAACCCGGTTTCTCAGTTTCACCAAGATTCGACCCGATTCCCATATTGAGCAAAACACCCATTATGCAAGGTGTTGAAATTGAGCTGTTGGAGGAGTATACATGTGTGATTTCACATATTGGGATAATTTGATCGAGAAAAGAGAGTATTTTGATGATGGGGTTAAGAGAAAGAGTCTTGTTAGTGATTGGGTTAGCACCACCACCGATAGTGGTGGTTATGGTGGTGGTGGTGGGGGTTTTGTTCTCCGTCGCCTCCGGTGGTTGGTGGTGGTGGGATGATGTTTGAAGATGTGGATTTCTTGAGTTCTTGTTGTCTTTGCAAGAAGAAGCTTCATGGGTTGGATATATTCATGTACAGGTATGAAATACTTTTTTTTTATGGTTCTATGTGTAATTTGATGTTTGTTTTTGTAGAAATGTAGAATCTTTATGCTTTTGGTATTGAATTCTTGAAGATTTGGGATTTCTTGTGTGTAGCACAATACAATTAGCTTAAAATCTCCAAAGTAGATGACTTTGGGTTGATTTGAGTGTTGTTGATAATTGTCTTTGTGAAATGGTATAGTAATTGAAGTATGCGATGTATCGATGATAGGAGACGATAAGGTTGTGCTTGATTAAAAGAACTCATGTGGAGATATTGTTATAGACTTATAGGATACTTTCATGTTTAAGGAAGATAAATGAACAATCTTGTACATGATTAGGTTACAACATGTTTGTGTCATCTTCCTTTGCTAATTAAGGGTTGCTATGTTAGTAAGTGCAGAGGTTTCAAGTTGAATCCCCTGCAAAAGATGTTATGGTAAAAGATTTATTATAGTGTATCCCCTGCAAAAGAGTTGTTATGGTGGTACATATTTTGGTTGAAAATCCTAGGTTTGCTGGTCTGTTTTGCTTCTTGTGGATCGATTAACAGGATCCGTGATCTTTATAGCATATTGATTTGAAATCTTCGCTTAATATTGTATTAGCATATGTTTTTTTCGGTCTTAAATTCATGTCTACTTAAAGATTGATATGCTTTTTGACCATTTCAAGAAAGCTTGTGGCTGATTGTTTGATCATTTTTTCATTTTCAGAGGTAAGAAATTATTTTGCAGTGAAGAATGTCGGTACAAGCAGATCTCCATTGACGAACGCAAAGAAAAGTATGCATCAAGGGTGAAGAAACAACCCGAATATGTTGAGACTCTATGCTCCAGTCCTATGCAGCTTCCTGCTGGGATGGCTGTAGCATAAACGAATACGTTGAGACTCTATGTACCATGGAAGTCTTTTTCCAAAGTAAAATTGTATGGGCGATGATATATGCTCATTTTTGTGGAAGTTGGGTTCATTATTGTTGTTTGTCTGGGCTTCCTACTTATTTCAGGTAATAGCTATAAATAATTGGCTTCATTATCATTTTTTGTTATACAAGTAATACAAAGCTCCAACTTTTCTGATATACAGTGAGGAACTTAACCTGATTTAACAGAAGCTGCATGGGTATGTTCCAAATCAGATTTTCTTTTTTGTATGTTTTATAGTATTATGTACAGATTATGTCATATTATCTAGCATGGGTCAATATTGTTACACAATTAAAGTCGTCTACAATGATTTTTACCAATTACAGGAGAAATCATTAAATTGTAACTTGAAAAGTTTCCAGAAAGGACAATTTTGCAATTTTACAAACATCCTGAAATGAAAATCGTTGCACCATCAGTGGAATAAAGTGTGTGTTTTGGAGATTATGAGCACTTTGGTCCTTTTAATCATTATGTATATTCTTCAATCCAGGTTTCTGTTCTTCCTCCTCTAGCCTCAGTTGTTGTTACCAGCTTTGCGTCACAGTTTGCCGACAACTTAATCTCTAATGGAGTTGAAACAACTGTGGTATTCTTTTTATTTTTAAATTTGGATGGCAATTGCTCATGCATGCAGAGGTGGTAGTTTTGACCAATTATTTTTTATTGGAATTAGGATGTATTTTAACATTAATGGGTCAAATGTTAAAAATCAAAACATATAGCTAAAATTTAAACAGGTCAAGTGAATAATAATAGTAGGCCAAAAGTCCCTCATAGGGTGGTAACACATAAAACCTCAATCGTTCTATTTGAAAAAGAAGTAAATTATTTTTGAAATATTATAATTTCTGTAATAATGTTTTAACACATCAATTATCAATTTTATTATGGTACACACAAGTGTTCAGGTCACAGCTCACAACCTCACCCAACATTTTTCTGATTCATATTACACTGTTACCCAACCCATGTGAATCCACATAATTATTTTCCATGCAAGTGCGCAAGATATGTCAAACAATTGCATTTTTGTCCCCTGCAGCTTGTATGATTTTATCATCTGTTGACTTAGGGTTGCCTCCATGGGAGGTAGTCACCATCCTCACTGGTGGTTTAGCACCATCAAGTTTTGCATTATCAGGTGCTGAACTAAATATAAGTCCAGTATTTTTCTTGAAGTTCTTTTATGTCTAGAGACTTGATATCCATTTTTGTTTGGGTGGTTGCAGGACTCTATTGTACTCATCAAGATATTTCACCTGAATATGCAAGCATACTTTTGGTATGTTCAATTATTTTCATACTTATGTGGAAGTTGGAGTTTTTAGCAAATTTTAATTTATTTAAAAACGGGTGAATTTGGGTTGTCGGTTGGTAAATTAAAAGCTTAGCTAAAATGGAAAAGGACAAATGGCTCAAAACTTGATAAAGCGTATTCAAATGCTTACAACCTTTAAATTGTTGTAATAAAAGAATATATTTAATTTGTAAAAAAAGGACAAAAAAGTGACAGCCAATCATGCCAAGATTAGTGCAGGCCGATCAGTTTTTTATTTGTTCTGATATCACTTTTCTTTCAAAATGTTGTGTTCGTTTTTTTAACTTTGCAAGAAATATAATTTGCAATTAGAAGCCAAAAAAATTGTTTAAAATTTTTTTATTAAGTTTGAACAAAATCTCTTAACTTAATGTGGAAAGACTTATTTGACCTGGAGATTTTGAACTGTGTATTCAGGGCATTACCAATACTGTAGGGGCAGTTCCTGGAATAGTAGGTGTTGCTCTCACCGGATATCTTCTCGATTTAACACATTCATGGAGTGTAAGTTTTATCAAACCTTGTCTAATTTCAACTTTTTTAGTTAAAAACAAGTTTAATAAGCGTTCATCAATATCATGTAGATGTCACTCTTTATGCCATCAATTTTCTTCTACCTCACTGGTACTGTCATATGGTTAGCATTTGCGAGCAGTAAGCCTCAAAGTTTCAAGAAGATAGATTAAAGGATGATACTTTATTGACTACTACTAACATGGATTCCTTCAACAATTTTGCATAGAAGGTGACCAATTTTCACTAACCAAAAGTATTGTATTTATGTGAAGCCATAGCTATCATAAGAACATCTTATAACTCTGGAATATGTATGATTGTTGTATATTTACGGTTTGAAGTGATTTAATATAAATCTTCATAATTTTTGTAAAGTTTTTGGCATATGAGGCTTATGAGCATACACAAATGAGTAACACTTGATTATTCGTATGAATGAAAGGATAATACACAAAAGCTAACAACGTAAACCGACAATGATAATGCATCTTGGTTTAAAAGATTCAAGAATCAACAAAAAATAAACTTTTGCATATATTTATGAAACAATAACCAAAATGGAACTGATTCTCAGTTCCATTCTATATATGTATATGTTATACCATCAAATTACTGCAAGCATACAAAGTAAGATGTGGGATATGAGCAAACACAATAGAATATGGAGCAACCCTTATGAACTCTGAAGAATTCACATGCACAGGCTCCAAAGGTGGTAACATCCATGTGCTATTTAGAGATAAGCTTACATCAACTGTAGTTTTGTTGTCTAGATTGATAAGTAGTAGTGTTATTCCCTTCTGCAATACATATTAGAAGCTTTGTTAGACTAGCCGACTAGGGAATGACTTTATTACACTTTCATTAGGGATGTGAGCTTAAGAAGAATGTCAATAGTCAACTTACAGATTCTTTAGCACAATATGCATATGATCGTATTTTCTTGGACCCCGTAAAGTTTGTAGAAAAAACTTGTCTACCCATCAACCGATGCCAAAGAAGAGCACTGGTAAGAAAGAACAAAATCCGTTAAATCATAACCTATTAACAAGTCCAGTCTACAATAAACAATTTTAACGTACTATGTTTATGACTTGTACTTGTATTCTCTTATTCATGTGCTCAGATATTTAGTTTAAACGTACTATGTTTATGAAAAACATTTTCTTATTCGTGTGCTATTATTCAATTGAGTTTTATGATGCTCAAGTATTCATAAAACGATAATAAACTATACAATAGAAGCCACGCAAGTATTCAGAAAACGAATATCGCATTGTAAAATATCGTCGATGCCGCCGCCGCATCGCGCGGGTTCCTTACTAGTATAAGGTATATTGTTGATTTTGATATCTAATTAGGGTTGTATATGGCTGAATCTTTTCAGTTTGTCACTTCAAAAAAAGCTTCTACATTATCAACAGGGTACGATTAAATGGATTTCAAATCGGAAGTAGATTAACGTGTTTTCTTACTTTTTCTCCTTACTCTGTTATTCGGTTTGCTTTTTATTCCTCCTTCATTCCATTTTACTTCATTGTCTACAGCTATCGTTCCTAATCCTTGCATGGTTAGGGCATTATTGCTACCATGTCGGTGTTTAAACAGTGTTTACGTTGCATCCCTGAAGTGGTGCGTAATTTTCTTACTTTTTTTTTTGCTAAAACGAGAGTTATATAGTGTGGATTACCATTATTCTTTATACAACTTAATGATGTTGTTTCTACCTATTGCATATCATCTTTATACACCAAAATGAAACATGCATTATACAGAAGTTATGTCTATAATATGTGTTAGTTTTTATCCCGTAATTATATGAAAATTTTAAAGTTGAATACTCAACTATGTGCAACTCACTAAATTATGATAACATGATAATGTGACTGCTTCAAACATGTAGGGTTTATGTGAATGATAATGGTTAGGGTTCTCAAGATTAGATTTTAAATAAATTCGACTTTGATTGTTCAGAATATTAATTACTTGATTTTTGTCCATCATATTTGTAGGATATAAATACGTATGTAGATATAAAGATGTCATAGTTCAAACAACGTGATTTCTATTAACGTCTTTATATATTGTATTTTACATAATAAAGATATAAAGATGATATTAAAATAAATTTGTATATTTGAATCAGATGTTTAAAAAGATAATAAAAACAAATTACTTTTCATTAAGTGCAGAAAGGAAAAACCAAAATCGTAACTCTTTAAAAAGAGTGTTGTAAAAGACTGTTTTCTTTTTCTATTTCTTGATAAATACACCTTGCAAAACAACTATCATTTTTACACATACCTTTTGGAAATTTATCCAACATTACTTTTTTTTTCTAGGTTTTAACAACTAATTCCAAATTACCTGCAAAATAGACATCAAATTATGTTTTAGTTTCAAGTTTAGCAGTCAACTTATATTGAATTGATTTTTAAAAAGTTGATGACTTACCAATTTACTTCATTTGGTGTATATATGTCTCCATATGAATGATAATGGTTAGGGTTCTCAAGATTAGATTTTAAATAAATTCGACTTTGATTGTTCAGAATATTAATTACTTGATTATTGTCCATCATATTTGTAGGATATAAAATACGTATGTAGATATAAAGATGTCATAGTTCAAACAACGTGATTTCTATTAACGTCTTTATATATTGTATTTTACATAATAAAGATATAAAGATGATATTAAAATAAATTTGTATATTTGAATCAGATGTTAAAAAGATAATAAAAACAAATTACTTTTCATTAAGTGCAGAAGGAAAAACTAAAATCGTAACTCTTTAAAAAGAGTGTTGTAAAAGACTGTTTTCTTTTTCTATTTCTTGATAAATACACCTTGCAAACCAACTATCATTTTTACACATACCTTTTGGAAATTTATCCAACATTACTTTTTCTTCTAGGTTTTAACAACTAATTCCAAATTACCTGCAAAATAGACATCAAATTATGTTTTAGTTTCAAGTTTAGCAGTCAACTTATATTTGAATTGATTTTTAAAAAGTTGATGACTTGCCAATTTACTTCATTTGGTGTATATATGTCTCCATATGACATACAATTTAACTTTTATGTTATTTTTAAATATTAGTTATCTTTAAACCTACAAGCATGCCCTTGCCGATTTAAATTTATTCATAAGTCGCAATATCAACTAAAAGCAAGAAAATTGTATGTTGGTTCAATGGTTTCGATTTTATAACTTATATAAGCTTCATTGCTAAAATCTTGAAAAAATGTTAAGTTAATGCTTATATTTTGTATAGTTGCAACCTAAAATTAAAAATTTACAAGGGAAATGATTCGTGTGAAAATCCATTTCATATGATTTTGTATGGAATTTGATTGGTATTGTGCATATAGTTATTTGTAATATTTTACATACTTTATTTGATCTAAATTATAATCTCATTTGCACAAGGAACGTTTATTTGTAACGTACTATGTTTATGACTTGCGGATATTTATTTTGAACGTACTATGTTTATGACTTGTATTTTCTTATTCGTGTGCTTAGATATTTATTTTGAAAGTACTATGTTTATGAAAAACATGTTCTTATTCGTGCGCTATTATTCAATTGAGTTTTGTAATGCTTATGACATAAATAGACTATACAATAGAAGTCACGCATGTATTCAGAAAACAAATACCGCATTGTGAAATATGTCGATGTCGTCGCCGCAGCATCGCGCGAGTTCCTTACTAGTATATATATTCTCTTACACCGAGTGACGATATATGCATTAAAAAAGATAAGTTGAACTTATCACCTATATATTTTAGGGGCCACTTTTTAGAGGTGATAACTTCAAACTTATCTCTTTTTTCTTTAGCCCCTAGCCCCTTTTAAGTGTGGAATTTTAATTATGTTTAAAGGGGCTATTACTTAGGTAGAAAACAAAAATTGAATTCCACAGTCTATTCAAATAAGCCCCCTGAATACACATGCACACAAATGGTCCTTGTACTATTATTCTCACAACTTAAACTTTAAGTTTGTGCCTTTTTTTTTTTGGGTAAAAGTCATTCCAAACTATAACAGAGTGATTGTGTGCCTTTCTGAAATAATATACATAAAAACATATATCACCATATACCTAAGTGTTAGGATCCTAAGCAAAGAAAAATTATTTTTCTTATAAGATAGCTTCTATTTTAGAGTCCTCTTTAGCCTCGTAAAAACGCTAAGGTGTCTTCACATATAAGCCGACCCATAAAATGCCGCCCTTTGAAATATTCACATGAGTTTTGCTCCAAGATACAATGATAAACATCATGACATAAATAACCAAACAAGAAGCCCAAAAGAAGTCAAAAGATTCAAAACCTTCAAAAAAGAAGTATTTTAGCATCATAACTAGCCAATTCTAAGTCTTTTTTACCCTTTACAAACGGATAACTTTAAACATATCTATCCTGCAAGACTACCATGCTATATCTATATATAGCCATACAAATGCCATTGTGATCCATCTTTACACAAAAAACTTTGTCTAAACAATGTAAATATGGACGGACATAGATGGCGGTTCATGGTGGTTGTGCTGGCGGCATGCTGGTGAAAGGCGTTGTAGGACAACGACCACGTCAGGCTCCGGCCATATGGGTGATGGGAGACTCATTGGTGGATAATGGGAATAACAACTTCCTTAGGTCCATTGCTAGAGCTAATTATTATCCTTATGGCATCGATTACTACCGTGGTCCTACCGTAGATTTTGTAATGCAAGAACCTTCAGCGACATACTTGGTACGCGATTATAAACTTGTTTGGTTACCTTTGGTTAATAAATAAATTTGTTAGTTGTACATGTGTCAGTACTAGAATAATGAGTATCACTGACAGTTAATCATTCTGTCAATAACCATCTTCACCAATGGTTGCGACCATCGGTGAAGGTCATTAATTTTGCGTTGTATAATTGTCATCATATTTTATCGTAGGAGATTGGTTGGGAATACCGGCTCCGCCACCTTTTTCAGACCCGAGGACGGCCGGAAACCGGATTCTAGGTGGTGTCAACTATGCTTCAGCTGCTGGTGGTATCCTTGATGAAAGTGGTCAACACTATGTAATCTTACATTTTGACCTCAATTGTTAAATTTTAGATTGATTTAAGAGTCATATATGATATTATAGTGTAACCCCGTGTATTACACGAGTTAAATAAGAAAATACTAATTAATTAAGAGTTAGAAACTATAAAACGTTATTTTGATATAAGATATAACTGAAAATACGAATGAGTAAGTAGTTTGATTAATTGAAAAACATTTCCATTATTTCTAAAACCTAGCTCATTTTAAAAAATTATTGCTTATTTCTTTTGAAAACAAAACATTATCTCTCCTTTGTAGCATAATCTTATATATTGGCTGCAGGGTGAACGTTACCCCATGAACCAACAAGTAGTCAATTTCGAGACAACGTTAGGCCAGTTACGAACCATGATGAGCCCAGCAAACCTAACTCAACTCCTCTCGAATTCGATAATGGTCATGATCTTCGGTAGCAACGACTACATCAACAATTATTTAATGCCAAACATCTACCCAACGAGTCGAATGTACAATCCGCAAGCATTCGCCAACCTTCTCCTTAATCATTATGCCCGTCAACTTCATGTAAAACTTGTTAATAGTTTATTTTCTTTCGTTGAAGTATCGATTATTGTTAAACTTTTAACTTTGATGTTATTCTTTTTTTTTTTGGTGATTTTCGTATATATGTAGCATTATACAGCCTAGGACTGAGGAAATTCTTTTTACCTGGAGTGGGACCACTTGGGTGCATACCTAACCAGTTAGCCACGGGTCAAGCCCCTCCTGGGCGATGCGTGGACGCGGTGAACCAGATGCTCGGACCATTTAACGAGGGCCTCAAACGACTTGTAGTCAGTTCAATGGTGGCTCGCACCCTGGCCGTGTTTGTGTATGGAAACACATATGGTGTTTTTGGGGACATCTTGAATAATCCTGCAAGATATGGTATGCACATACTCCCGGGACGAAAACTAGGATGTTAAACAGGTCGTGTTTGCGGGCTGGCAGGTCAAACCAAAAAGCCACACGAGTTTTCGCTGGTTAGACGAACATGACCGGTTTAACCCTAAGTTTATTCCATCTTTTTGCATATTACTACTCTAGTATTATATCCTTAGAAGCAAAAAATACAAATGAATATAAAATAATTACACTTAAACTAATTTGATGATGGTTTCTCGTTTAAAGGAGTTGTCGTGTATATAATACCTAATTAGTTAGATAATGATATAAAAAACATGTTAGAAAGATAAGTATGAAATTACACGTGTCAGATGGATCTGAATACGATCTTTTTAGCTAAACGTATTCATGAAATCATGAGTTGACGTGTAACTAGTCGTATATATATGTTTACTATACTCATATTTGTATAGTTCATGTTAGGCTAATGCTTATTATGTTTTTGAGTGTTGCTATTAGATAACTTTTTTTCAAAAGTAATGATATGTGTTTGTTCAATCACAGGGTTTGTTGTGAGAGATAGAGCATGTTGTGGGGTAGGAAGGAACCAAGGACAAATAACATGCCTTCCGTTAGCAACACCATGCTTCAACCGCAACCAATACGTCTTTTGGGATGCTTTCCATCCAACGCAAGCTGCGAATGCTGTTCTTGCTCAGAGGGCATACTCTGGATCCACTACTGACTGTTTTCCGATCAACGTTCAACAGCTGGCCAATATTAGGTTGTGATCGTGTTGTCACTCATGTTTTAGTCTTGGTTTAGGTTATTATCTAAGTCTTTCCGTAATATATTCTGTGTTTGTGTGTTTTACTTAAAGAAAAATATTTGAACTTTTGCAAAAAGAAGGTTGTAATGCTTTAATATGCTTGTAGAATTGTGATGTTACCATATTATTTCAAGCAAAGAAGTTGTCGCTTTGGTTTGAAAGTGTTTGTATTTTGTTTTCATTTTAGATGTTCACTTTGAGGCAGGGCCGGCTCAATTGTTTTGAGGGCCCGAAGCGAAATAAAAATTTAGGGCCTTTTTCCATCACTAAAAGATTACAAATAAAAAGAAACTTATATAACGATACACAAACTAGATGGTTTTTTTTCTAGCCACACAAACGTGGTTAAGGGAGTTTTAATAGCATTAGATTTAGCAAAGTATACGCATGTAAAATGCATATAAAGAAATAAATAAGCTTACTAAACAAGTATGAAGACGAAACAATTTACCTCTTGGGCCTACTGCACAAGAACTCTTAATAGGATTAGATTTTGCAAAATCTTGAGTGGTAGAAGAAACTGTTTACTACAATACAGTTAATCTGAAAACTGTTTTATAACTTTAAGATTCAAATCAAACTGTTGTTTCTCAACTTCCTTCACATATATGATAGATATTGAAAATCCAAAGGATTTTCTCCATCCTTTTTCTTTCTGATGTCAAAAAATATTAACAAAACCAACATACAAAAGTATGAAAGTAAAAATATAAAAACACCTACAATACATATATGGATTAAAAACGGGTACACCTCAAACCTCCTAAAGTCCCAAACAATATAAATAAATTATACCAAATATATTAAAGCACATGAGAAAATAATAAACAAAATCAAACATATCCTCTGATTAGGCTACAAAATCAAAACCACAAAACAAAAATTCTATCGAAGTTGTTACACGCCGAACACATAAAATCAAGTTTCGATCGGTGATTGTTACCTGTTGAATGTTAAACAAAATGAAATGATGAAGATAGTGATTGTTGATTGATTTCCTGGTTGTAATCGCTGACATTGCGATACCAATTGGATAGAAAATATTCCCGACGCTGTTATGGGAAGAACTTTGATTTCCTTTTAATACAAATCAGTATTCATCTCATATCCATCTCTGTGTGGCTCAATCCCCATCTCTGCTCCTATCTTTGATTCTCTTGATACCTAACTTTGATTATTTTGCTGCTAACCTATGTATAACATAAACAAATTGAGGGACCTTCAAGATTGGGGCCCCAAGCATAGGCTTCACCCATGTAAAGGAAGAGCCGGCCCTGCTTTGAGGATGTCAAATGAGTGGATTGTTTTTCAATAAATCGTCATCTAGCTGGTCATTGTGAATTTAGTTTTTATAAACGTCTTTAGAGTTGGACTTGACTCGACATTCAAGGTCAACTATATATAAGTATTCAAAATTTAAAATTATGATGTGCATTTTTTATAATTTGAGTGTACGTGATACTAATAGAAATAATATTTGTTTTCGTGTTATTTTTCTTAGATCCTACTATGAAGAAGTAAGAGTTTGCTAGACATGTTTATTATTTCTATAATGTACGTAGTATTTTATAGGATTATAAAGAATTTAAAATTCAATAATTTCATGTTTATTTGGAGTTGTAACTTATTCGCTATTATGTTCTATATAAATGGGTAGTCATGTGAAATTAAAAAATAAAATAAAAATTCAAACCAAATTACAGCCAAGCTTTAAAGGGAAAAATGAAAAATCACCAAAATGGCCATTTGACCATAACAACTAACCAAAATAACCTTTGACCCAAAAATTTATAAAAATAGACAGTTGACTTTGACCCTCGCCCACCGGCGAGGAAAATTCATGATCCCTCGCCCACCGGCGAGGAAAATTCATGATCCCTCGCCCACGTGGCGAGACTTCTCCTCGCCCACGTGGCATTACCTCGCCCACATGTAAATTAAATTTTATTAAAAGAAAAAGAAAAAAATTAAAATAAAATATGTTAGGCGAGGGACATGAACCCCTAGGCGAGGGATGTGACAAGCACCTTGCCGAGTCAGCGAGGGGTATGTCAACTCAGCGAGGGATATGTCTTCATGAACTTTATACTCGAAATGATAGGAAGACGGATCATTTTTTTCATAAAAATACTTATTTTTTTGGTTTTCATAATCACATTCTTGCTTAACATCACTATAACTCTCGTTATCCACAGGATTATCATTTAAATCATAATTAAACTTTTCAGTGTCGTTTGTAAAATTTAATTTTTCTCGTGGACAGCAGAGCTACTACCAACATCGGATTCTTCACTGACGAATAACGTAAAAATTTCGTTTTGACCATTAAAAACAACATTCATAAAGAATACTAAATCTTGATCATTAGAAATATCAATAAAATGAGTATAGGTAGACATTTTATATGATAATCGTAAATTACTTTGAATTCTCAGTTTTGAGGAAATAATATCTTTTAATTCAACAAACGTTATATTACTAGATAAACTAAGAACATGTCTAACACATTTACCTTTTAATGGTAGATAAACTTCAACACCGTTTACAAAATGCCATTTACCACCACTGCATAGTATGATATTAACCGACATTTTAAGAAGAATATAAGACAATTTTAAGAAGATGGATGAGAAGAATGTAAGATAATTTAAGAAGATGGATGAGAAGAATGTAAGATTTGTTAAGAAAAAATGATGAGAATAATGTAAGTTTTGTTAAGTGTAAAGATGGTATTATATAGGGGAAAATAAAATTTAATTAAAAACAATTAAAAATAAAAAATCTCGGATTTTAATTTTTAATTTTAAGAATTTAAAAAACAATTAAAAAATAAAAAAATGGGCGAGGAGGGGTATTTTAGTAATTATGGGCAAGGAATACACATAATCCCTCGCTGACTCAGCGAGGACCAGGTGCCACGTCAGCGAGGATGACACGTGGGCGAGGGATTATGTGTATCCCTCGCTAGGCACAATAAACGAGGCGAGGGATTATGTGATTCCCTCGCTGACTCAGCGAGGGATGCCACGTGGCGGCTCCCGATTGGTTTTTTTTTTAAATTTTCGAATTTGACTGGTTATTTTGATAAATGGTTATGGTCAAATGGTTAGTTTGGTAATTTTCCCCGCTTTAAATGTTTGGTGTCCTAACCCAAAGTTGATGGGGTATTTTTTTAATCATTCTTATCACATGTTACATTTTTATTGGTTGTTTATTTAGTTTTTTTTTCTTTTTTCTTTTCATAATTATTAGTTCTCCTTATCATTTGATTTTCTAAAAAAAAATTATATTATTTTACTTTCTAAGAAAAACCAAATACAAAGTATTTTTCTGTTTTTTCT